>UESW01003862.1:543068-646858 GCA_900491605.1 Calamus simplicifolius
TGATCAGATGATATGATAGACTCTAGATATTTAAAATTTCAAGTATATCTATTTACAGAGTCCCTTGATTTGGGGACTCTGCAATTCCTATAAAAGATGGTGTAGAACCCTCCTTCCCACCATACGTGGGTGCCCCCTTCTCATCATCTCCTCGTACGGACTTCTTCCCCAGCGTGCCTGTCTCTGGTAAGTCCCCTGTCCATGCATGAGAGAGAGAAAAATTGAGAGAGAGAGAAAGTTAAAAAAAAAAAAAAAAAACGAAGAGGAGGGAGGAGCCGGGTTACATAACCCAGCTCTCCCCTTCTCTTCTCCGTGACATTGGTTCAGGCCCGGCGGCGTGCCCGCCGCCTCGCCGGGCCTGAGCCCCGGCCGACGACCCCACCGGCACCGGGGGCGGCGTCCGGTGGGGTGCCGGAGAACGAAGAGATAGAGAGGAGAGCGGAGGAGGGAGGGAGACTGACGGTGAGAAAGAGTAACCGCCGGTCCGATCCTTGGTTCGGGCCCGGCGGTGTGCTCGCCGCCTCGCCGGGCCTGGGCCTTGGTCGGAGACCTCCACCGGCGCCGGGCGTGCGTCCGGTGGAGGTCCGGCCAGCCATGGTGGCCGGCCGTGCCGCCGGCGTAATCCGTAAGCTGCGGATGATAAAGAGAAAAAAAAGGGAAATTAAAGGGAAAGGAGGAGAGGGGAGGCCGGCCACGGCGGTGGCCGGCTCTGGCCCGGCCACCGGAGGCCGGACCGCCCCGGATTGGGCCGGCAAAGTCGCCGGCGTGAATTCGAGCCGCCACGAAGGAATAGAGAGAAGATGGGATTTAATCCAAATTGATGAAAGAGATAGAAAGGGAGAGGCTGGCCGCGGCGGCGGCCGGCCAACGACGGCCGGACCGCCTTCAATTTGGCCGGCGGCGGCCCTGGCCGCCGGCGCAAATCTCGGCTCCTCTGTTTCGTTTGAAACAGAGGAGCTGGGTTAAAAAAAAAAAAAAATTAATGGGCCGCTGGGCCGCTTGATTTTTGGGCCCTGTTGGGCCGTCTCTGAGCCCAGTTTGAGCAGCGTTTTGGGCCTTGTATCGGGCCGAGAATGATAAAATAAATATATGGCCCGAATCAGGATTGATTCTAGTTTCTGGGAATAATTTTATTTCCCTATTTGGGTGTATACATTGAGAGATATTCAAGCCCAAAGTTAGGCCCGTGAAGTGATTTGGGTAGAGTTTAAGAATTATTTTATAATTCAGATTTTAGAAATTTAATAATGGAAAATGATTCTGTAGGTGCCCAGGAGTCCAATTAGCTGGGTTATCAAGTGAAATTCGTATACTGTGGTAAGTAAGTCAAGTATTATAATTTTATTAATTATTTAATTTATGAACTGTGAAATTTCAGTTAAATATAATTATGTTAATTTGGCAAAATCATGTTATTACTATGACAATATGTAATCATGATAATGACAGTAAAACTTTATGTGTCACCGCGGTTCACGCATGACAGATTATCACATGACAGATGACAGATGACAGACACTGGTACCAGGACCCTTCCTCTTAGGGGATGTTTAAGAGGGTTACACATTATCACATGATAGATTCACACATGACAGATTATCACATGACAGATGATAGATGACAGACACTGGTACCAGGACCCTTCCTCTTAGGGGATGTTTAAGAGGGCTACACATGATGTGTATTGTAGGGACGTGGGACACAAAGAAAAAAAAAATAATGACAGTATAAACAATGTAATTGTTATTGAATTAAGCTAATTGATCTGATGACATGAACCTAATGATAGCCTGATAAATGAAATTTTGGAAATTATATTAGGCTTACTTATTGAGTGTGAGCTCATAAATTCTCATAATGTTTTTCAGAGCCTCAGGAATGAAGATGGATAATTGAGATAGAAGGAGTTTTCTATTAAGAAGACTTAGTTTTATTATTTTGATTTAGTTCAGATTTATTTGTAGGGCAGATAGCCCAAGACTGATAATTCTGGTTTGTAACAAATCATGGATATGGAATTTGCTTTATATTGATTTATGTGATAAGTTCAAGATGCCTTGCATGCCCGGCATGCGGCGGGTTGTCACCCTAGCTCAAATTTTTGGGTCTGGGGCGTGACAGAAGCTTATGTAAAACGTCAAGTTTCATATAAGCTAGAACCCAAGTCTGATAAATGTTTTTTTGTGGGATATCCTAAAGAGACTAAAGGATACTACTTTTACAATCCCATTGAGAACAAAGTGTTTGTTGCTCGGAATGGTGTCTTTCTAGAAAGGGAATTTATTTCTAAAGGAACCAGTGGGAGCAAGGTACAAATCGAAGAGATTCGAGAACCACAAGATAACATTGAACCGCCTGTGGATGCTCAAGTCAACAAACCACTGTTGACACACCACATGTAGCACAAAAGTTACGTAGATATGATATGATACATCATGAGCCCGAGAGATATGGATTTCTTGTGACTGATAATCATGATGTATTGTTAGTGGATCAAAATGAACCTACTACCTATCAAGAGGCTATGTTAGATCCAGACTCTGAGAAATGGTTAGAGGCCATGAAGTCTGAAATCTAATCCATGTATGATAATCAGGTATGGACCTTGATTGAGCCATCTGAAGGTACAAAGACTATTGGGTGCAAATGGGTTTTCAAAAAGAAAACGGACATGGATGGTAAAGTGCATACTTACAAAGCAAGGCTAGTTGCAAAAGGTTTCAAACAAACTCATGGTATAGACTATGATGAAACTTTTTCACCTATAGCCATGCTAAAGTCTATTAGAATTCTTATTGCCATTGCTGCATATTATGACTATGAGATTTGGCAAATGGATGTTAAAACAGCGTTTCTTAATGGAAACTTACTTGAGGATGTGTACATGACACAACCTGAGGGTTTTGTACAACCTGAGAATTCTAGTAAAGTATGCAAGCTTCAAAGATCCATTTATGGTTTGAAGCAAGCTTCTCGGAGTTGGAATCTTCATTTTGATGAATCAGTCAAAGAGTTTGGATTTATCAAAAATGAAGATGAACCTTGTGTTTACAAGAAAGTTAGTGGGAGCGCCATTGTATTTCTGGTCCTATATGTCGATGACATTTTACTTATTGGGCATGATATCCCTACCTTGCAGAGTGTCAAGTCTTGGTTAGGGAAATGTTTCTCAATGAAAGACTTAGGTGAAGCTGCCTATATCCTAGGGATAAAGATCTATAGAGATAGATCTAAGAGGCTGATTGGTCTAAGTCAAAGTACTTACATAGACAAAGTACTGAAAAGGTTCAGTATGCAAGATTCCAAGAGAGGATACTTGCCTATGTCTCATGGTATTACACTCAGCAAATCTCAGTGTCCTAACACAAAAGATGAGCGAGAGCGCATGAGTAAGATTCCTTATGCTTCAGCAATAGGATCTATCATGTATGCTATGTTGTGCACTAGACCAAATGTCTCTTATGCTTTAAGCATAATGAGTAGATACCAGTCAGATCCCGGTGAGAGTCACTGGACGGCGGTCGAGAATATTCTTAAGTATCTGAGAAGATCTAAAGATATGTTCTTAGTGTATGGCGGATTGGAAGATGATCTAGTTGTAAGTGGTTACACATATGCAAGCTTTCAATCTGACAAAGATGATTTCCAATCGCAGTCAGGATATGTGTTTTGTTTAAATGGTGGTGCTGTTAGCTAGAAGAGTTCGAAGCAAAGCACTGTTGCTGATTCTACAACTGAAGCTGAATACATTGCAGCATCTGATGCAGCAAAGGAAGCAGTTTGGATCAAGAAGTTCATTACTGACCTTGGAGTGGTTCCTAGCATCACAAATCCTGTTGATGTTTATTGTGACAATAATGGTGCTATCGCACAAGCAAAAGAACCTAGGTCATATCAGCGATCCAAACACATTCTTAGGTGTTATTATCTCATTCGAGAAATCATTGAGAGAGGTGACATAAAAATATGCAGAGTTTCAACAGATGACAATGTTGCTGATCCATTGACTAAGCCTCTACCACAAGCAAAGCATGATTGTCATGCTAGGTTCATAGGTATTAGATACATTGATGAGTGGGCCTAGTGCAAGTGGGAGATTGTTAGTAATAGTGCCCTAGGCCTATTGTATGGACATGATATTTTGAATATTTATGAACATTTATAATTATCATAATTTGCATGTTTATTATATAATAATGTCCTTGAATAATATTATGAATTATTCTAAATGTCCCTAATCGGTTATTATTGTGGGAATAACAATCAATTAAGAATAGTATGAAATTTGATTGATATTCATGGGATGAATATGTGTATAAGATACAAATCAAATTTATATGTATTTGTTGAGAACAAATATTGGACAAGACCCGCCTTGAGATTAATACATGGATCAAAGTCATAAGTTAATCTCTAGTAGTTGTGTCATTAAATCCTTAGACCTGAGATTGCC
This sequence comes from Calamus simplicifolius, assembly GCA_900491605.1. Lineage (NCBI taxonomy): Eukaryota > Viridiplantae > Streptophyta > Magnoliopsida > Arecales > Arecaceae > Calamus > Calamus simplicifolius. Next base: position 547,522 of record UESW01003862.1, read on the forward strand.
ATAGTTCTCAACATGAGGAATATTATGTTTTGACATAATCAAACATTGTCTTTAACCGAATGATTATAAAGATTATGATTGAACATAATAAGAATAATGTAGTGAGATGTGAGTGATTAAGATGGAATTTATCCCTCTTATTATAAGAGAGATATCTCTGGGCCCCTCGATGATTGAGACTGAGAAATGCATGGCTATCCTCAAATGAATTGATGGAGATTAATATCATTTGTTTAGTCAGTCTAATTGGGTTTCGAGAAATTAAAGATAGAAAGATATAAGGTTGACTTTATCCATGCCTTATATTCTATCAAGATATCATGTGACAAAAGGATTATGTTAATAGCTACTTTAAGGTTATCTCGGAACATGAGCTTTTCATTTAACTTGGGTAGTCACAATGTCTTGCTAGAGGCCGCTTATGACTTGTAGGTTCAAAATGTGATTTAGGCCTACTGCCAACGTTAATTGAACCTATAGGGTCGCGCACTAAGAACGGACAATAATGGTTACGATTTGTTACTCTCTATATAATTTAAATGATGAGATTATTTTAAATTACAAATAATAATTAGTTTTCATTTAGATTCGAGTTTAATTTGAGAAAATTTAAATTTGTAATTTAAATTGTGACAAGTAATTAAATTGTTGCATTTTCTTATTGGATAAGAAAATAATCCATAAAGTTTTTTTTGGTTAAAAATATATATTCCTTATTTTGTAAGGAAAGGATTTAAATTATTATTATTTAAAAGGAGTTTAAATAAATATCAATTAAAATCTTAGTTAACCAAAATTCCTAACAGGCTTGTATATATGTTCGATATATACGTTTTAGAGTCTATGGAGCATTTGAAAGGTCACGTCGATTGGGGCATTTGAAAGGTCACGTCGATTGGGGCTTTTGAAGCGTCATATCTTTTCCCTTAAAGATGGAAAAAATAGAGAGTTAAATACATGAGTTCATTTTTGTGAAAAATGGAATGGTTGAACTAGCATTCAAAAATTATTTTGGTGTCCATTCATGTGTGGATACTTGTAGAGGGTGATCGTCTTTCTGAAAGGCAGCACCTTTGAAGATCCGAGAAAACTCAACACAAGAACAGAAGGATTACATACTGATTAAAAGGTAATAACAAAAGGTAATATTTTGTTTATCCTTCTTTCGGTTTTTATGAAACGCATGTGATTCTTGGTGGGTTATAAATTTATTTTGTTTCTGCTGCAATTTTATTCCAATTAGATTGGGATTTTTCATTCCGTAACCCAACAAAAATCTCTTATCTACCAAAAGGCCAATTTACCCTGAGTTAATTGGAGAGTTTTATGAGAATATTACCTTTGGTAGTGGAACCATTTCATCCTACGTGAAGAAAACTATGATTGACCTTGATCGCAAAACACTAGGTTCTGCTTTAAACATTCCTTCTGATGGTATCCTAGAAACCCTTCCTAGCGAAAGAGGTTATAAAATTGGTATGATCCTAGATATAGACGATAATGAAGCAATGGTATCCTAGAAACCCTTCCTAGCGAAAGAGGTTATAAAATTGGTATGATCCTAGATATAGACGATAATGAAGCAAGTAATATAGAAACTCTTGATGCTAACATGTTGTCAGTTGAAAATAGACTATTTCACAGTATTATCGCCAAAATTCTTGCTCCACGTGCTGTTTCATTTAATGTTGTCACTGATCATGACATCTGTATAATGTATGCCATTCTTATTGGAACTCCTGTAGACCTCTCTGACCTGATAATGACCATTATGAAAGAATCCCTATGTAGGTCCAAAGCTGCTTTGCCATATGGGATGTTTCTCACGTACGTTTTTGAGTTTTTCAACATAAAACTTAAAGAAGAAACTATTGTAGCATTGTGTCACACTGACGTGTTCAATGCTCATTCCCTACACCGAATGGACTATGCCAAAAGGGATGGTGTTTGGCTTAAGGTTAGATCGAGAACTGGTCAATCAAGTTCTTTGCCACCACCTAACCAGCCTCAACATGTTTGCTCTCCTCAAAATTTCTTTAATTTTGAGTTCCATCAACCAAATCCTTACCTTGCTTCCATGAATTATCAAAATCCATTCTTAACTGAACCACCTGATGTAAGTGCTCCTAGTCTCTCTTATCGTAATGACAACCCTGCTCCTGCTCCTCCTACTATACAAATCTATGAAGAACAGATTCAATGAATTATTCATGAATTATATATTGCTCAATCCAGTCAAAGTTCTAGAGACAGTGCTTCTTCTGTTAATGATCAAACTATTGTACCCACATTTCATCTGTTTTCAAGACTCTCTCTCAATTCAAAATCATTCAAAGTCAACTTGTCCATGATGTTAATATTCTGAATGGGCGAGTTTTTCACCATAATGAGTCTGTCTTGGATCAGATCTTGAAGGAAATCAATTTCTTAAAAGATAAAGTTGAAAATTTTGAGACCAAAGCTGAATGGGTAGAATATCAGATGAGAACCAATGAGAGCCAGACTCGAGATGTAACAAATGCAGTTGATCACTGGTCTGCACCTCTTACTAGGCTGAGCCAATTTGTGGAAACCTACATTGCTTTCTCTGCTTCATCAGCTCCAGATGCTTCATTTTCACATCCTCATCTATAGTCTCCTCCAACTCAACCTTCACAAGACAAGCCAGGACCCTCCAGAAAATCAAATGAATCTTCTGTGCAAATTTCTTTCGATGATGAGAAATGACTATCTTGTAATCTTTGATGAATGTTTAAAACTTTGCCTTATGTTGAAATTGTTAAGACTTTGTGTTGTATGACTTAAAACCATGTTCTTGTAATATATGTAATCACTTTACTTTCTATTGCTAAGCTTGAAACTTAAATATTTTGTATTAATGTTTTCTAGATGAATGTAGTTTCACCTTATCTTGATGTATTATGCTTTGATTTATTGCAAGTTTCTTCAATCATCTTTTTGATCAATGACAAAAAGGGAAAGAAGAATATTGCATACATTAAGGTAATGGAGAAAAGAAATAACTCCATATATTCAGGAGGAGTTTAATTATTCAAATTGACAGGGGAAGATTATGTTGTATTCCTGTTTACATTCAAAATATTTCCTATATTTCTTCTTTGCATGCTTAAGGGTTTTGTCATCATCAAAAAGGGGGAGATTGTTGACCCTAGATTGATTTGGATGCTTACAAAACAAATAAGCAAAGACTAATTCTATTTGTTAAACTTGATGCAGGGAAGTACAGATATTTTTCAACTAAGTGTTATCAAGCAAAAATCGTAAGGGAGTATATTTCATTTTTATTTGATACCTAGAAGGTATCTAATTTATTCTTTGTTGCCTTGGCCGTGTGATTTATCTTAGGAGTTAGCTAATTAGCTAGCCTATCCTTCTGTCTAGCTAGCTGACACATCTGTTAGCTAACTAACACTTTATCTCTATGGCCTGGCCGAATGCTTCTCCATTTTAGTTAGCTGGATAGCTAGCTGGCCCCTTCCTTGGCTAGCTGGTGTTCCATTTTAGCTAGCTATGTTTCCTGTTATCCCTGCTAGCCGAGCCATGCTTATTTTAGGTTAGCTGGTGAGCTAGCTTGGCCTCTTTATGAGCTAGCTGGATTTCCATTGTAGTTAACTATTGTTTGAATGTTCACTGCTGGCCGAATGCTTTGGGAATCAGTTAGCTGACTAGCTAACTTGTCCTCCCTCTTAGCTAGTTGGTTTCATTTTTAGTTAACTATCTCATCCTACTACTTTGCTTGGCCGAACGTCTCTTATTTTTAGCTAACTGGTGAGCTAGCTGATGCTTCTCTTAGCTAGCTAGCATACCCTGTTAGTTAACTGATTTGCCTTGATAGCTAACTGCTTTTCTTTGTTAGCTAACTATTTTTCACAGGTTCATCTAAGCCAAGCGGTTTCTATTCTTAGTTAGCTGGAGAGCTAACTACCACTTCCCAAGCCGTGTGGATTCATTCTCTGGTTAGCTGAAGAGTTGACTATCTTGTGGCTTAGTTAGCTAGAGAGCTAACTATCCTTCTCTTGGCCGAGTGGACACTTTTCTTAGCCAGCTAGGGAGCTAGCTATGATGGACGGACGATTTCTTCTTGCCATGATCTTTTGAGCTTAGTTAGCTGGGGAGCTAACTACTTCTTGCTCAGTTAGCTAAAGAGCTAACTTGTCTTCTGTTGATGGCCATTTCCACCTCCAATCCAAGAGCCTTTGTTTTCTAGTTAGCTGGAGAGCTAACTATCTTGTTATGGCTTCTATTCTCCTGTTCGTTGGACGCCTGCTTGGTTAGCTGAATAGCTAACTACTTTATGGCTTAGTTAGCTAGAGAGCTAACTAATGGATCTTACCTTTATCTCCTGGCCGTTTGACTTTGTGGTGAGCTAGCTAAGAAGTTAGCTACTCTTCCCTGGGACAAGCTTCATGTCGTAAGACCTTTTTGGTTAGTTAGCTAGATAGCTAACTACCTTACCTTTTGTGGCTGATACCTTTCCTGTTGCCGTGAGATTTCAAATTAGCTAGCTGCTTAGCTAGCTTGTGGATTTATTCTTCATCTTGCCCGAGCATCTTCAAGATTACCAGCTATCTGGAATTAACTCCAGTCAACTACCTCTTTGTTTTTTTTGGTCGTGCTTTCTCTCTTACTCTCTCTCCTCTTTAATTGATTACTATTTTCAGCTATACTAACTTTTGATCTCTTGGATTTTGGCAGAGATCTTCCTTCCTCAAATGGATTCAGTGTATTCAATGCTTAAGGAAAATAATCTCAACAATTATCTTTTCTTCCCGTTTTACTTTCCATTTGTTTCAAATATATCTAACGGATAATTTTTGTTGTTAGATGCTTATAAATAGCTGTGATTAGAGGAACAAAATGACGAATCTGAAAGAGAAAAACAAGAGAAAGAAATCCAAGAAAAAGAGCTTTTAATGCATATTCTTCGGAGTGTTGAAAAGCAAATTTGGTATGCTTTAAAGTTGAAGATCATTCATTGCTCAAGGTCGTCCAGATCAATTAAAACCCTCAAGCAATCAAAGCTTCAGCTACCTCGAAGTTCTTTATTTATTGCTGAGGAGTTGCTTCAAAATTTGTAAAGTATATCTTGAATATTTGCTCATTGTTGGAGCTACTTGTTCTTATCTATTCTGAACACTTGTAAAAGGGTTAGTGTTAACCCTTGGTTCTTGTTGGCTTCCTTGTGCCGTAAAATAAGAGGACTAGCCTAGTAAGGCTAGGGGTTAGCTTTCTTGTGCCGTACAAACAAGTGGACTAGCCTGGTAAGGCTAGGGGTTTGGCTGCCTTATGCCATATAAACAAGAGGGCTAGCCGGGGAAGGCTAGAGGTTGTAATCGTTGTGATACGATTAGAGTGAATTCCCAAAGGTTTTGGGGAGTGGACGTAGGTGCTGAGTTTGGCACCGAACCACTATAAACTCTTCTTGTTTGTGATTGCTTGATTGTCTGTGTTATTATTCTGTGCACTTCACTACACCGCTGCCAAGTAAATTCAAATTAGGGTTAAAGCATATATCTATGATAGTAATTAATTTTTAATAACCCAATTCACCCCCCTCTTAGGTTGCTACATCTGGGCAACAATTACAAATATTGGAGTATCATATTTAGTAGGTATTATAAGATTTATTATAATACAATAATACATGCATATTTATACCTTCTATTATCATAATATTCAATTTATATTTAATATATTACCATGTTAAAGTGATGTATTTTTAAGTTGTAATTTAAATCAAATAAAAATGTGAAGGGATGGAATTTGGCTGGGATGGCACCTATAACTTTAACTGCAAACACAGTTCTATTCACTTTTTACTACAATATGGTACAAATTTTGTGTTTTTTTTTAAAAAAATTAAATTATTAACTAATGAAGCTACAAAAGACTGCTTGTAACTCTAATTGATTTAATTAAGTTTGCATGATTGTAATATTAAATACAACTTTTGAGACATTTTGGAAAATTTAATAAAAGTTTCAATTGAATTGCAAGCAACAAAATAATAAAAGCACTGCATACAATTTCAAATTTGATTTTATAATGTAATTTCAACCAAATAATCTTTTATTATGTCTAAATATTTATTTATATTTCAATAGTGATGAAATAAGAAATTATTTTCCTTTACTATGAATGTATTTCATAGAATAATACCATGCTTGGTGCTAGTAGAGAACATTACTCAATCTATACTATGTGAGGACCATTGGATATAATTTTGGTATCAACTACTAATACCGAAAGAAAGCTACTAATAATGAAAGATGTTATAATATACATCTATGTTGGCGTTTAGTGATTACCTATATGAGATAATTATGAAGATATTAGGACCTCCTTCTAACAATTCTTATAAACAAAGAATGATCATTGAAAAAAAATATATGTTCTCTTCACGTAGGAAATAAACCTTCTTTCATTAGTTTTCCTAAACTATCACTTTTAGCTTAGTTTTGAGGCTATGTTATTTTATATTTTACCAACAAAAGAAAATATCTTCTAATTTGACATGTAGCTCCTTTTTTGGATAAAGATAGAGGTGAGTTTTAGAAGGCTATGTATGTTCACATATTTATGCCATTGTATAGCCACAAAAGAATTTAGTTTTGCCACATCTATTGTTAGATATTAACATAATTATATAATATTTTTCATGCATCTCAAAATTTTAAGATTTTTATCCCAATGAAAAATTAATGGAAGGGGCATTGATTAAAAACAGAAGGGATGAAATGGGGCATACATACACACACATTAGAGCATTTTTACATTTTTCATGACTTATAAAAGAATTTTAAAGTTTTGTTAAATATTTTATATACTTATTACAAGTAAACCTAGCTTGAATAAGCTTATTGAAATACTATTATCTGTATGTTAGACTCTCATTTACAAGTAAACCTAGATTGAATAAGTTTATTGAAATATTGTTATTATATTTTAGATTTATTATATTTATTAAACCATGTTCTAAAATTATGATTTGAAAGTGTATGACAAAAAATATGTGCAATAATTGTTAAGTATATTTAATGAAATATTTATGTCACAAAAAGATGATTTATAAATTTATAAATTATTGCATTCTTAGTTTATATAAAAAATTTGGATCAAGTACTTACTCATCTTTATCTAATAGCATAAGTTATTGATAAATTTTGAAAGTTTATATGTAAATGTATTTTTAATATAAATATTGAATTATTTGTATTATATATATATATATATATATATATAATGAAGTCAAAGCCAGACTAATAAAAAGTGCATCTAATCTATCAGAGTTTGTACAAAGGCTATGGTAGTTTCATAACCTCAAAGTATGAAAGAACCTATTTCGTAGGGATTAAGTACGGTATTGAAAGGACTTACTCCATAGGAGTTAAATATGGTAATACTATTTATTGCTCCATCATATAGTTTTATTGGTTATTGAGTCATAGTTTTGAAATATGAATTAATATTTTATTAAAGTAAAGTAATTACTGACTTGATTAAATATATTAAGTACATGATGAAAGCAAACTGATATTATTTTATGCTTATTATCGCTGTAAAGATTTAATGCATCAGTTTATGTATATATCAACAAGTTAAAAATTATTTAGCAAGTTACTATACAAATGTAAGTGTTTTGGATGTATATACATATAAGTAGAGATTTTATTAGTTATAATTACATGATCCCTCTAAGTATGATGTTAAGATTTATTAACTAAGCATTAGCACATATAAATATTGTTTTTTTTTTCTAGAGACTGAGATAAGGAATGAGGATCAATAGAAGCTGGCTCAAGTTGCTTTAGTTTTTATTCTAAAATTTTTAATGTTTGATTTTATTATCTTCTATAATTCTTTAGCTATTGATATTGTTTCTTAAATCAATCAGTTTGATTTAATGGATAAATAGTTTATTCTTATTGATCGAATATATTAATTATACGAAAAGATGTCTTGTATACTGTAAGATTTAATTCTGCATGCATACAGTAAGTTGTTATATCTTGAATCTACCTTGGGTCATAGCAATAAGAGACTAGAATAGAGAAGCAAAAGGACAAGGTATACATTATGCGAACCATTGCATGACTTTAAATAGTGAGAATAAAAGGGCAAGCACTCTTCTTTGTTGGAAAAAAAAAAAGCAGATAAATGATTTTGCTTCTTGCTGAAAACAGTGCACAAAATAGTTTACTGTTTGACATGAATCAAACCATGTTGCTGGTTGCCCCTTGTTACTCCTTGAAATTAATGTAAATCCTATGGATATTAAAACAACATTATAGTGAAATGCCAATATCACATAATTCAGACATGTTATCGGTAAATTTTAGGCTAATCTCTATATATCCTCCAGCTTTTTCCCTAGTATTAGCCCAAGGAGCAAAAGATTTCATGCGGCCATCTATGTGTGCATGTTGTTTACTATTTTAATTGAAAATTCTTAGAAGTTAACTGCCATATTAGAGTATACTATATAAATTTTTTTAATAAAGCAAAAGTTATTTTTGAGAAATGCGCATTTTTCACGTTGTTTAATCTGTTTTTATTTTTTATTTTTATTTTGTAACATGGTCTAATGCAGAGCATGAAAATACCAAAGCTTTTCTGGGTATCAGCTGGAGCCCCCTTGATATCTGTTATCCTTTCCACGCTTGTTGTCTTCCTTTTCAAAGCTCAGAATCACGGCATCAGTATTGTGAGTATTCTTAAAGGACTGACTTCATAAACTCTCTTATTAGTGACTTTATAAACTCTTTTTCTTTCTCTATAATAAACTCTTTTTCTTTCTCTATAACCTTGCTAACCATTTTTCTTTATGTAAATTATACTTGGATGGCTATTTGCAGATTGGAAAGTTGAAATCTGGACTCAATCGTCCTTCTTGGGACAAATTAATTTTTGACAGCACCTATTTAAGCACTATTATAATGAAAACCGGGCTTGTTACTGGAATTATCTCCCTCACAGTAATTCTCTTTGCATATCTAACCTCGGGTTTATGGTGCTGTATACTATTTTATATCCATCATGTACACCAACACGCACAAAAAATCATGTACACCAACACTAATTAAGAATTACATGCTTCAGCTATTCTTTCTTTCTTTTTTTTTTCTATTTAATTAATTTTTGATAAATCCATAGGGTTATAAATTTTCATCACTAAATTGTGACGGTTTAGTAACAAAATAGTGATGAAAATTAAAATTAGTGACGGATTAGTCTATCCATCACTAAATCGTCACTAAATTAGTGACGGACTGTCACATCCGTTACTAAATTAGTAATGAATTGCCAAATTAGTGATGGATGGGGCAATCCATCACTAATTTAGTGACAAATTGCCCTTCCATCACTAATTCATCACAAATTAGTGATGGAAAGGCAATCCATCACTAATTTAGTGATGGAAGTGATGGATTTACTTCCATCACTAATCCATCACAAATTAGTGACGGATGGGGCAATCCATCATAAATTAGTGATAGATTAGTGACGGATTCTTCTTTTGTCACTAATCTATCACAAATTAGTGACGGATGGGCAATCCGTCACTAATTAGTGACGGATTGCCCCATCCGTCACTAATCCGTCACAAATTAGTGACAGAATAGTAATCTGTCACTAAATTAGTGAAGAATTAGTGACGGATTGTCTATCTAAATTTATACTCTAATTTTTTTTTAAAAATTGTGATGAAAAAAGTCGCGTTTGCACCAAATCGGCCTATCTCTTCGGCCCCACAACCTTGCCTTGTCCGGCACCCCTTACGTCGTGTCTGCGTGTGCCCAATGCCGTGTCTGCGTGTGCACGCGCCTGTGCATGACTGCACTTGGCTGCTGCGCATCCAGAATTTAGTGACGGATTGCACTTCGATCACTAATCCGTCATTAGTGATGGATGGGACAGTCCGTCACTAATTTAGTGACAGATGGGATAGTTCGTCACTAATTTAGTGACGAACAAGGTCATCCATCACTAATTTAGAGACGGATTTTTCTTTTATCACTAATCCATCACAAATTTGTGACAGATTAGTGACGAAGTGTAATTCGTCACTAAATTAGTGATGGATTGCCCCATCCGTCACTAATCCGTCACAAATTAGCGATGGAAGAGTAATCCGTCACTAAATTAGTGACGAATTAGTGACGGATTGCCTATCTAAGTTTATACTCTAATTTTTTTAAAAAAAATTGTGACGAAGAAAGCCACGTCTTCATCTGCCAGTTACGTGCGCCGCCTTCCATGCGCATCCCAGCCACGTGTTTGCCTTCTGGCGCGCATCATGCGCATCTGCTACTCGGCCTGCGCGCACCTACCATGGCCTGTGCATGTTTGCACCAATCGACCTTTCTCTTTGGCCGCACAACCTTGCCTATGTTCGGTGCCCCTTGCGCCATGTCTACGCGTGCCCAGTGCCGTGTTTGCGCATATATGCGCCTGTGCGTGACTGCACTTGGATGCATGCATCCCTAATTTAGTGACGGATTGCGCTTCCGTCACTAATCCATCACAAATTAGCGACGGAAGGAAAATCCATCACTACTCTTCCGTCACTAAATTAGTGACCGATTTTCCTTCCATCACTAATCCGTCACAAATTAGTGACGGATAGAGCAATCTATCACTAAATTAGTGACGGATTGTCCTTCCATCACTAATCCATCACAAATTTATGATGGAAGAGTAATCCGTTACTAAATTAGTGATGGATTACCTATCTAAATTTATACTCTATTTTTTTTAAAAAAAATTGTGATGAAAAAGGTTGCATCCGCATATGCCAATTACGTGCGCCGCCTCCCATGCGCGTCTCAGCCACATGTCTGCCTCACGGTGAGCATCATGCGCATCTACTACTCGGCCTGCGCGCACACCTACCATGGCCCGTGCATGTTTGGACCAATCAGCCTGTTTCTTCGGCCGCACAACCTTGCTTGTGTTCGGCACCCGTTGGGCTATGTCTACGCGTGCCCCGTGTCGTGTCTGCGCATACACGCGCCTATGCGTGACTGCACTTGGATGCACGCATCCCTAATTTAATGATGGATTGCGCTTTCATCACTAATCCATCACAAATTAGTGACAGAATAGCAATCCATCACTAAATTAGTGACGAATTTTCCTTTTGTCACTAATCCGTCACTAAATTAGTGACAGATTGTCTTTCATCACTAATCCATCACAAATTAGTGACAGATAGAGCAATCCATCACTAAATTAGTGACAGATTGTCCTTTCGTCACTAATCTGTCACAAATTAGTGACGGAAGAGTAATCCATCACTAAATTAGTAACAAATTAGTGATATATTACCTATCTAAAGTTATACTCTAATTTCTTTTTAAAAAAATGTGATGAAAAAAGTCGCATCCGCATGTGCCAGTTACGTGCGCCACCTCCCATGCGCATCCCAGCCATGTGTCTGCCTCCCGGCATGCGTAATGCGCATCTGCTACTCGGCCTACGCGCGTGCCTACACTGGCCCGCACACGTTTGTACCAATCGGCTTGTCTCTTCGACTGCACAACCTTGCTTGTGTTCGGCGCCCCTTGCACCGTGTCTGCGCGTGTCCAGTGCCGTGTCTGCGTACACGCACCTATGCGTGATTGAACTTGGATACGCGCATCCCTAATTTAGTGACGGATTGCGCTTCCATCACTAATCCATCACAAATTAGTGACCGAAGAGCAATCCGTTACTAAATTAGTGACGGATTTTCCTTCCGTCACTAATCCGTCACTAAATTAGTGACAGATTATCTTCTGTCACTAATCTGTCACAAATTAGTAATGAATAGAGCAATCCATCACTAAATTAGTGATAGATTGTCCTTCTGTCACTAATCCATCATAAATTAGTGACGGAAGAGTAATCCATCACTAAATTAGTGACGGAAGAGTAATCTGTCACTAAATTAGTGACGGATTACCTATCTAAATTTATACTCTAATTTTTTTTAAAAAAAAATTGTGACAAAAAAAGTCGCATCCGCATGTGCCAGTTACGTGCGCCGCCTCCCATGCGCGTCCTAGCCATGTGTCTGCCTCCTGGCGCTCGTCATGCGCATATGCTACTTGGCCTACGCGCACCTGCCATGGTCCGCACGCATTTACACCAATCAGCCTGTCTCTTCGGCTGCACAACCTCGCCTATGTCCGGTGCCCCTTGCGCCGTATCTACGCGTGCCCAGCGCCCTGCATCGGTCATTGGTGTGTGCCTATGCGCATCCCTAATTTAATAAAAGATTTTCCTTCTGTCACTAAATTTATACTCTAATTTTTTTAAAAAAATTATGATAAAAAAATTAATTACTCATTAATCTAGTGACGAACTGCCCATCCTGATACTAAATGGATTGATTTTTTCATCAAATTTTTTTTAAAATAATTAAAAAATAAATTTAATGATCAACATGATAAAATTTTTATTTTTGTTCCTGTTTAGTGATGAAATTATAATTCCGTCACTAATTAGTAACAAAAAATCCTATTCCGTCACTAACATCCCGCCACTAACATGCCTCTCTTATCAGCATTTTTTTTTCCAATCGATGCCCGCACTTCTCTCTAGGGTTGCGATCTAACGGAGCCGGAGAAAGAGGCAGAGAGAAGGGGCTGAAGGAGAGAGAGCAAGAGGGCATCGATCTCGCCATCGATCTCGAGTCGGACCAGAGAGGGCAAGAAGGCATCGATCTCGCCTTCTACGCTTCACCCTCATCCGCCTCTCCTCGCCTTTCTTCTTCTCTCGCAAGGATTTGCATCAACCATTCTGCTGGTCGACGGCTGATTGAGGTGAGTTCTTCTACCACCGTGTCTCTCTCTCCCTGCAAACTTGCTCTATTCCAGTGCTAAGTTATAAGAGATTTCTTTTGTATTTTCAGTTCTTCTCGATTTATATTTTCAGCTAGGGTATCTCGGCTCGTGAACCATTGTTGGAGGGTATAGTTTGAACCTCCTTCACCGTGGAACATCGCCGGAGCTTAAGCTAACGTCGCCGGTGAGGTAGGAAGGCCGAAAAATTATCGCGCTCTTTTCCTCTGTTTAATTCTCAAAGCACTATTTCATGACAATCTCTTCAATTCCGGCTGAAAGGGTGAGAGATTTTCTAATTAAAGAGTAGGGGAGGATCACCGGAACTAGGTGAACCTTCGAGGAAGTTCAGATCATCGCCGGCGACCCCGGCAAGGAGGAGGTAAAATTTTTACTCCTCTGTTTTTCTTTTTCAACTAAGGAATCAATGGGATTTTGGGAAGTTTGAGGGCTGCCATTGTCGAAGAAGATCGTCGGAGGAAGGAGAGTGTTGTTCGGCCGTGGGAGGCCACCGTCCACGGTGGTTGTAGCTGATTAGTGATGAGTTATAGTAATCAACAATGCTTGCATCCTTGATGATGGGGTTGTCGTCCCTGTTTAGACCTTCAAATTTTTCCTGAACTGCATCCTTTGTGACTGAGCCACATTGCCTTGGTTGTGTCTGGTAGAACACCTTGGATACAACTAACTCACCATCCTTCTCCTCTTCATCGGAGCCCAAGTGATATTGATGCATTACCCAATTAGTTTTCTCAGGCTTTCGCTGTTTGCCGTAGTTAGGGTAGAGGACAAATATCTTCTTGAACCCCTTCAGCTTTCCACCTCCGAACACTGGTCCATGGAAGCTTCGTCCAAAAGATTCTACACGTGAGCCCCGCGTTCTTTCCGCTGGCGCGCCGGCGATACGTCGTTGTTGACCCTCTTAATTAGGATGGCGAGTTCAGCTGAGTCGAAACAAGAAGAGCTAACTGTTCTCTTTCTTCGGATTACTTTTTTAAAAAAAATAATAGAGGAGGAGATTTCAACCCACGACCAGCAACTTCTTCTAAACTTCTTCCTCTTATTTTTAAATTAAATTAAACAAAATGCATAGGGTCATGCACCAATGGTTTAAATCCAGTAGAAGAAAGGGGAGAAAAAACTCCAACTGAAATTTCCAGCAAGCTGATGTTTTGCTGATGGTATCTGAGTTCGTTCACTGGCTGTTGCAGTTACGTGGAAAGTTCACCTTCCTTCCTTACTAAGTTTTGTAGATATTATATTTGTGGCTCTTAGAGCTTGGTGTCTTATAATCCATTTCTTTGCCCAGTTTTGTGGGGAACTACCATTTTAGGAAGTGATGGGAGGGGCGAGCTCGAGAGATGTTAACAAAAGGGATCCGTAGGTCTCCTTCTTTTCTGGGCCGCAACTACCTGAACTGTGATGATAGGATGCATTTGATGCGTTCAAAATATTCAAGAATAGGCGATAACTATGCCAACTTGAAGGAGGTATGCTGTACTGTTGATTGTGCCTAAACTTCATAGTAAACTTTGGATGTTTCTTCTATCAGAATTTTTAGCATCTTTGTCATGCTGTTCTGCATTTTTGGCAATTTTACATAGGAAAGAAAATTCTCGACTGGGATTAAAAATGATTTGCTTGGTTTTTTGTGGAATCTTTATGCCTTTGTATTCACTTTTCTTTCTTTTTTTCGCTTGTGGTTGTTTTAAATCACTAGTCGAGGTTATTAAGCCCTTTGGCAAGAAGAAGAAGAAGAAGAGAAATCTTATGCCCTTCTTTCAATCCTGTTTTATGATAATAAATTTAAAATTAACCTTTTTAGTATATATCTTATATGTTCGATATTTTGTTGAATTCTAAATTCATCTCTGTTTTTATTTTACTATTTTCTTTTTCCACCGTTTCATGAGTTTCACATTCGTGGAGTTTCAAACAATTAATTGCATGGTTTATGTGATTGTCTAATTACTATAAAAAATGAACATATTTTATTTACATTAATATTACAATATGTAGTCAGCAATAAGAATTTTATACAAATATTACCGCTGAAGAACTATATATTGATCCCCATGTAGTTGGAACAAGGCTTAGATGAGTTGAGAACTATATATTGATATTTTTTCATATGGTAATTATTGCTGCTGAAATCCGTCCTCCTACTCGAGCGCGACAGGGCTTCGAGACGGGCTTCCTCCTGGGTGGACCTGCAAGACAGTCCTCACGCGAGAGGCATTGGGGGTGGCACTCCGTAGAAGACCCTCCGATGCTCAAGTCAGTGGAGATCGACAGTCAATAGAAATGAGGAGAAGGCTCTCGTCGAAGAGTTTCTCCAGAGGCTCCGAGCGGAGCGCTAATGGTGGAAGCAAGGACAGAGAGAGAGGGAGAGCCAGTGAGTAAGTGTGCGTACAGGGGATCGCGTACCTGAGGGGGTCTGAAGCTGTGATATTTATAGAAGATCACCTAGTTGTTTAGGAGCGTCGTGGGTCCAAAAGCCGTTGAGATCCGAATCTGTTTGTTATAAGATCGGTAGGATTTGTATCCGGTCAGTTAGAGGATCAACGGCTGGGAGAGCTTGTTGATGTCTCGAGATGTGGTGGGAGCATAGGCCCCCAGGGGCCTAGGCCACTCTCAGATATGATTCCTGTTTTGAATCTTAGAGATTTAAGTTTTCCCGCGTCGGATTCCGCAGAGGTATGGGGATCACTCGGGCTAGGCCGAGTGATCAGAAGGAACCAGCTAGAAAAGCCGGGTGGTGGGATGGCTCGGTTAGAGCCAAGGGACGACAGCTTGGCCGGGGCCGAGAAACCGTAGATGATAGTTCGGCTGGAGGGGGCAAGAGACGGCGGCTCGGCTGGGACCAAGAAATGAGGGCTCGGCTAGGGCCGAGAGATGAGATAGCTCGGCTAGGGCCGAGGGACGATAGCTCGGCTGGAGCAGAGAGACGATAGCTCGGCTGGAGCCGAGAGATGGTGGCTCAGCTGGAACCAAGAGATGGTAGCTCGGCTGGAGCCGAGAGATGGTGGCTCGGCTGGAACCAAGAGATGGTAGCTCAGCTGGAACCGAGAGACGATAGCTCGGCTGGAACCGAGAGATGGTAACTTAGCTGGAACCGAGAGATGGGGGTGCGAAATGCGGTCTGCGCCCTGAGAATCCTTGGCACGGTAGGGGGCTAAGGCGCCTCGACCTACCGAGGCTGACTTATCCCTGGCGGGTGTCGCACAGCGAGCAGGAATCAGGGCTAGCCTTAGCCATGTACACGATTATTGATGCATAGTGATTTTATCCCTCAACACATGCCCCCCACTCCCTAGTTCGAAGCGTAGGTTCGGGCATAGGGAGTATAAGTCCAGGTTGTACGATTTGAACGGAAGGATCCGGATTAGACGGCCCGCGCAATGATGTCCTATTTAATGCCGCGCGGCCATCGTGCCTTCGTGGGTAAGGCTCCTTTGGGGCGACGGTTAGGGCATCGCCACGTAGCAAATCTTGGTTTTCACGGTGCTTATGGAGGCGGTTCCGGGCGCCTCGGGCGAGATGCCTTATCTTCTCTTGCGGCGGTTTCCTTAGGGAGGAAGCAAAGTCGAAATGACGCCATTTCCCTTTGCAGAGTTCCTTCGTTTCTTCTGGAGGGATTTGTTTTCCCATATTCTCTGTAGTCTTGCCCGGTGCTCTTTTCGGCGAGCAGAATGATGAGCCCCGACGACATGGTTTCGGAAATCACTACTGAGGATCTGGGAAAACTTCACCTGAAATATGGCATTCCCTCGAATATCCTCCTACAATTGCCGGGGCCTGAACTTAGGGTTTCACAAGAACTGGAGCATGGCGTCTTTCTTTACGAAGATAGTCTGAAGGCAGGCCTCGGTTTCCTCTCCATCCTTTGGTGAAGGAGATCATGAGGTTCTACAACATCTGTCCGACGATGGTAGCCCCCAATAGCTGGCGGAGCATCATCGAGTTTATCTCGATGTGTAGCTAAGTGAAGGTAACAGCAACTCTGCACTTATTCCTCGCTTTCTACCACCTGATACCTGGGAGGAAATCAGAGTGTCCTTACATCGGTCCCCAAAGGTCATTCAAGATAATCATGGATAAACCGTCATCCATAAAGGGATGGAAGATCCGATTCTTTATCACTGAAGGGAATATTGGTCCTGATTTTTTCCGAGGATGGGGAAACTTTGTCCGGGATGTGGAAGCACATCCGACTTTATCTAAACAGGAGAAGGAGGATTTAGAAGCCTTCCGCGATGGCAGGACATTCTCGGCCAATGATTTGCTGTCTGAGGAGGCTCTCTTCGCCGCCAGGCTTAGCCCCCTCGACCCACATGGTGGGTCTTTTTATTTTCCTGTTGGTTTTACTCGAGTAAAGGTATCTCGGTCTTACCGCTTGTTCTCTGTTCTTGCAGCCAAGAAATCTGAGCTATCGGGCCGCATAAAGAAAGGGACAAGCAAGCGCCTAGGTGAGAGCAGCGGTGGAGAGAAACGCAGGCCCGAGAAGAGGGCTCGCTTCTCTGAAGAGCGCTTGCTGGAGGTAGGGTAACCACGGTGGGGGCGCTGAAAACAGAGGAGGAGCCAAAGAGGACTGCTGAGGTCCCTTGTCCCCCAGTGGTGGAAATAGTAGATAGCTCGGACGAGACTCGGCCGGCTTGTCCGGACGCCCCTTCTCTGGAAGATGAGCCAATGGCTGGCTCGGCGGAGGTTGATGCCCCTGAGGGCTCTCCTCCGAATGAAGAAATATCCCTAGCCCTGGCAGGAGGACAGGAAGGGACGACTGCAATTGCCAAAGCTCAAGAAGAGCTCTCTATTGGAGGGCCTCCCTTAGAGGGATTTAGAGGAGGTGACACTGGGTCGGTTGCAGCAGAGACTCGCGAGGAGCTTATGATTGGAGAGCCTCTTCCTGGCGAGGTTGGGGCAACTGACGAACAGACTGAAGACTTGGTGGAGCCCACAGGGGAAGAGCGGGTGCCTGCGACCGAGGGAAGAAGTCCGGATGAGGGGATAGGGCAAGGCGAGAATCTTGCAGTCGCAGCCTATTCCGAAAAAGCTTTGGGAAAACTGACACTTGGGCTGGCCGAGTTATCCAAGGAAGGCCAAGTTAGAGTTCTGCTAGAGGAGACCGAGAGGTCAAAGGCTTCTCAATCGGGGGTTTTTCGGATCGATCCTTCGGGCGGGGATGGTCAGCCCAGTAGCCCAGACTCGGCCATCGAAGCGGCGTTTGCTGTCCTAATGAGGTTGGTACTGTACCCGGGCGTGGATCCTTCGGTGGATAAGTTCGTGAACCTGGACCTTGCCGATGCCGCGTTCGGCCAGCGGAACATGGTGAAGGATGTCCACCTTCTTTCCGAGATCAACAATTCCACCCTCATGGGGTTAGCCAGGTCTTACGTCTCCCAGGTAAGTTACTATTTCCGAGTAGCGAATGTTTCCTGGTTAGCTCGATCGTGCTTTCCTCATTTGAGTTTCATTTTGCATAGTGCTTTGGTTACCAGGGCGTTGTGCTAGCGTTTGAGCCTGGCAACAGGGGCCAGCATCCAAGCTAGGAGGGCTAGCGCCGAGCTTCAATTGCGGGCGGAGGCATCTGACACATTTGAGCAACTTCTGGGCACCAGTAATGAGAATCTGGCAAGGATAAAGGTATTGCATCAGGCTGCCCAAGGTAACGTGTCCAAGCTACAGCTTGAAGTGAAGGAGCTACGTGGGCTCCTAGCGAAGTGTGACGACGCATGCTCGGAGCTATCTCGGATCAAATCCAGGCATTCCGAAGAAATGAAAACTGTTAAGAAACAGTATAACGAAAATCTAAGCAGGCAGAGGAGAGAGGCCGCCGAAGAGAGAAGTCACCTAAGTAGAATGCTTAGCGAAGTGGAGGAGAAGGTACGGCGGTGCGACCGTGACATTGCCGACAGGGACGACAATATCAAATGGCACCAGGAAAAGATAACCCAGCTCGACAACAATCTCTCCCAAGCCTGGAGAGAGGCTGATGATAGGCAGTCGAGGATCAATGACCTCAGGAGCAGAATCGAGCTAATTAGGGCTGATAAGTTGAGGGCCATTGACGAGGTCGAAGAGCTAACCAATAAGCTAGCTCGGCAGGAGGAGGAGGTATGGTCTTACCCCCCCCCCCCCCCCCCCTTTACTGGCTCATCATGGCATTGGCTAACTCTGTTTTTACAGATAAAAAGGTGGAGCTGGAGAATCAAAACCAGACGCAGACCCTGCAAGGGGAATTGGCCTCTAGTCGAGGGAGGAACTCGGAGCTCGAGAGGCGGGTCATCGAGTCCGAGGAGCAGGTTGCTCTACTACGAAATTGAGCTACTGAAGCTGAGGGGCAGGTTGCCTCACTACGGAGCCAAGTCGCTGAAACTGAAATGCGGTTCGCTTTGTTCAAGGGCGAACAAGATGCAACTTGCGCCGACACCTTCCAGCTCGGTGTGGAGGACACTCGAAGTAAGATATCCCAGGAGCATCCAGAATGTGACCTCTCCTTCTTGGATGTTGGAACCTCTGAAGCTTGCTCCCCAGGGGATGAAGAGGATGAGTATGATGATATTTCAGACGCCGATCCTGACGTTGCTCTGGGTACCAGTGAGGCTGCGGCCCCTGAAGGGCATATTTTTCATATCACCGGGAAGAAACAGTGTTTGAAAAGGGCGAGACAAGTCAAGCTCCCCTGAATGTCACCGAGGAAGCTGCCGAGGCCACTGGGCCCGTTCCTAACCCTGATTCTTAAGGGTTATCAGTGTGCTTTTGTTTTTGTTTTTCAAACTTGTAACTCGGTTGGAGTCTTTAATGAATGAGTCTTTCATTTCTATTCGATGGCCTTTTTCGGACGATCTCTTGTCTCAAGTCTTTTTCTCGACCACGAGCAACCTATGGCTTATTTGAGCCGTTTGGTCGGTTTAGCTCGGATCTGAGTGAACATCTTGGTCGAGGCCAAGGTATAGGGATAGCCCTGATGAAGGAGCCAAGATGCAACATAGCTCGGTTAAAGGGGCTGAGAGACGATCTAGCTCGACTGAAGTCACAATATGTGATAACTCGGCTGGAAACGAGAGATGTTGTAGGTCGACTGGATATGGCCAGGAATTATGGAAACATCATGGCCAGAACCGAGGTAGTCCGACTTATCAAGGGCGAAGACGTGGGTGTGCCTTGAGCGCCGTTGGATTATTAATGAGCCTCCTCGGTCGGGGAGCAAAACTCTTCGTCTCCTATGAACGCCCACTAAGGTGGTGACATGCGGCATGTCCCACAGTCGTAACGTTCGGGTTAGCAGCCTTGGCGATCGGCATGCCCGCTGGGGGGACTTTTAAAAAGGACGGATGAGTGCTATCATTAGCTGTATCCTCAGCCGACCTTCCAAGGCTTTCAACACTGAAATGGCTTCCGGAAGTGGGGAACGATCAACTGGAGGGCCAGGCAGCGGTGCTGGTGGTCGTAGGGGGTTGCACTGGAGTCGCACCATGGTAACAGTTGACGGAGAGGTCCTGGCTTCGCTGTTCGCAGGCCGCGAATAGATTATGAAGGCGGCCGAGCATTATCTGGCTGTTTCTATAAGGGATATTGAGCTTCTTCGCGAAGCCAAGGGTCGGCTGGAAAGGCAGGTGGCGTCCCTCCAGCAACAGTTGGGTGAGCGGCTCCACGGCAGGGGGAGAGCTCAGCGACACTTGGAGGAAATAACAAGCCCCTGTGAGGGCCGATGTATTTTTCTTTTCTGTCACCTTTTCTATAATAAATGAAGAGAAAAATTTCCACAACTTTTGTGTTTTCCGTTGTTTTTGAAACGTTTGCTTTCACCATGCAAGTCTTACGCTGCATATCGCTCGATTTTCATCGAGGTTCTCGACAAAAGACGCACTCCGGTCTTAGCCGGGGCTTATATCCCCAGGACGTGCACTCCAACCTTATCCGACACTTACACATTCTGGGCATAGGTCGGGGTTTACATTCATCAAATGTGCACTCCGACCCTGACCGGGGCTCATGCACTCCGGGTGTAGGTCGGGGCTTACAACGTGTCTCGTTACCATTGAAGTAGTTACCTTAGACCGGGCCGGAGTACAAGATAACATTCGGTTATGTCGAATTGAAAGGAGGCTCTTCAGTTTAGTCTGAAGTGTAGAGGCAGCTTTGGCCTTGAGTTAGAGCACAAGGCAAAGTCTCGGTTCATGCTTGGATATGACAGGCAGTTGGGCCGGGGCAGAGGATATTGAAGCATCCTTATCGAGGAGTACTTGGCCTTTGCACCTCTTTATTGCTCTACCAGTGCCTTGTCATTTCCAAGGCAAGTCGACCTTCGTTTTGCCGAAGTAGATAGTACTGTTCCGTAGCCAGCAAAAGGTTGCCTCCGTGCTTTCCAAGGGGCTTTTATTACATCGATTTTTTCCAATGCGGGTCGTTTTAGCGTATGACGCAAGCACTTATCCGCCATTAGAGGATGTCACTTTCATGAGACGATCTCTCAGGTCTACCCATATCCGTAAGACCGGCGGGCAATTTTTCGCATTTAAGATCCATGATCCGCGATCAGAGAAAATCTTTCGGCGTGCGTCATGGTTCGGGCGACGCATTTGGCGTGCAACGAGGGGCGTTGTCTTCATCCCAGGAGGCCACGTGGTGGCATGGATTAGGCGTTTTGAATCTTGGGGCTTTCTGCCTTGATAGTTGCTCCCGATCCATTCTGCCTATAAAAAGGGGAGGAAGGGCCGTGTTAGGCCATTCCCAAAACTTTCTTCTCTATGTTTGTAGAAAAAATTTTATGATGGCTGAGTCCCGGAGGCTGAGAGCGGAGGGACCGAGTTTTCCCTTTGCGGTCGTCTTCCCCCGGATAGTTGGGGTGATAAAGGAGCCGCTGAAGAGCAGCTCGTCCTCAAGGGATGAGTTTCGGAGATCATATGGAGAGCGCACAGGAGGGCCACAGAGATCACACGGAGAGCGCACATATGCACTTCCTTTGTGTCATTTATGGCATGCTACGGGGGACGCAAGGTAGGAAGTGCATAGGCACCCCTGTAGCACGCACGGAGCCTTCCTTCTCCATCGGGCTAGATTCTCGTCTCTTCTCTGAGGGGAATCCTTGCCACGGGAAGGGGGAGCTGAGAGCAGCATGGGGCCGATGGTCCCCTAGCTCTCTTAATCGGGCAGCGGCCTGCAGCCCAGCATCCCACCCAGGGGGAAGTTGGTTAGTTTGCCCGATTCCTCAGAATCAGCATCCATGGGTTATGCCTCCTTTTGGATCTCTTAATTCATCCGGAGGGACCGTGGGAGGCTGGCTTTGCCACTTATCAGGGTGAGCTGACTGGTTTGTCTGATTTCTTGGGTCAAAAGCCGAAGTATCATCGTTAACCAAAGCTGACTGGAGTAGTTCGGCCGAGCTATTTACTCGTTTTCATTTTTCGTGCTTTGATGCACTTGTAGCTCCTCTCAAGAGGTTGTAACTTTTCTTTTGATGAGGAAATAAAGAAATTTTTCATTCCTTCTTTCTTTAGCTTCTGCCTCTTTTGTGCTGGGGAGTTGTTACTCCTATATTGCGCCTTTCATGTTGCAGCATATTTCGGCAGCGCTATCATGGCTTAGTCCTTACTAAGGCCAAGATACAGAGATATTGCTCAGTCCGACTGGGGCTTGTAAGCTGCCCGAATCCGGAGAAAGTTTTGGAGATCATTCGGTTCAACCGGGGCTTGCAAGCTACCCAAATCTGAATGAAATTTTGGGGACCGCTTGGTCCGGCTGTAATATGCTATTCTGACTTATAGCTCGGCTCAACCGAGGCACAGAGATTTAGCTCAGGCTCAGTCGTCGCCGAGGATTATAATATTTTATTTGGCCTCTGGTGTAGACTGTCAGAGAGGATAAGGGTCACCTGACTGACGCATGGGGCGCCCAAAGTTTATGATTTGGTTACATTCAAGGAAGGCATGCCAACGCGTTACATTTCTTTGCGCCTTTTCGAGGGCGCCCGATTCGAGGGTGCCTGGCAGATTTTTGAGGACATTTATCTCAGACGGTTTTGACAAACCGGAGGGAACCTGGTCCCTAGAGAAGAAGGGAAGTTCCCGAGCACCTCGTTGATACGAAACGATCTTCCTCGGGATGGGGCGCGACCCCTCGCCTCCCGTGACGCGTGCCGAGTTTTCACAGGTCGAGATTAATGACTTGACCGATTGAAACACTCGCTAGGAGTGGTTTAAATATGGACTAGAGGGATGCCTGTGCCGGTCATCCTTTCAGCTAGTTCCCAGCGGCTCTTGAGTGTGGATATGGCCTCCGGCGGCGAAAGAAGATCAACTCAAGGGCCGAACGGCGGTGCCAACGGCCACAGGGACTCCCGGAACAGTCGCATCGTGGTGACTGTTGATGGAGTCACCTTGGCGACAGCATTCACAAGCATGAGCAGCTACAAAGGGCGACCGAGCGATATCTGGCCATCTCGTTGAGGGAGGTCGAGTCCCTCTGCCATGTTATCAGCCAGCAAGAAGGGGAAATAGCGTCCCTTCGCCAAAAGATTGCCGAGTTAGTTCAGCGTGGGGAGAGTTCGGCGGCTCCCGAAGAAGATGTGAAGCCTCTGTGAAGGTTAGTTTTGTCTTTTTCTTTTTTCTTGTTGTTTTCTCTATAATATGTAGAAAAGGGGGGGTTTTTTGGCAACTTTTGTTTTCGCTGCCATCCCCAAGATGTATGTCCCTGTCGAACAACGTTTTGCGTTTTGGAGACCAACTAGGTCGGCCGAGGCTTGTAAGCGGCCCGAATCCGAACCAAGTTTAGGAGAACATTTAAATCGGCTGGGGCTTGTAAGCTGCTCGAATCCAAACATAGTTTAGGAGAATACTTAGGTCAGCCCGGGCTTGTAAGCTGCCCGAATCCGAGCTAAGTTTAGGAGAAAGTCTAGGTCGGCCGGGGCTTGTAAGCTGCCCGAATCCGAGCTAAGTTTAGGAGAAAGTCTAGGTCAGCCGGGGCTTGTAAGCGGCCCGAATCCGAACATAGTTTAGGAGAATACTTAGGTCGGCCGGGGCTTGTAAGCTGCCTAAATCCGAGCAATAGTTCAGGAGAATACTTAGGTCGGCCGGGGCTTGTAAGCTGCCCGAATCCGAGCTAAGTTTAGAAGAACATTTAGGTCGGCCGGGGCTTGTAAGCGGCCCAAATCCGAACGATACTTTGGAGATTGTTTGGTTCGGCCGGGGCTTGTAAGTGGCCTGAATCCGAACGATAGTTTAGGAGAATACTTAGGTCGGTCGGGGCTTGAAAGCTGCCTGAATCCAAGCTAAGCCTTGGGCATTGTTCAATTTTCGACCATGCTGGGAGCGCTCGGTCATACCGAGCTTTTACCAAGTGGGACTCGACTTAGCTGAAGTTCGGAGATTCAATTCAAAGCTCGAGGAAATGGCTCGGTTGTGCCGATAGTGAGCTAGAGGTATCCATTTCTCATCACAATTTTTCCAAAGAGTCGACCATGCCGTAAATAACAGGAATAAGATGCTAGAGTTATAAACGGGGCAGGTCAAAGAGGCGTACCCTACTGATAGTATGCGCGGAGATTGTCCAAGTTCCACGTCTGGGGAATGGATTTTTCGCTTAGATCCTGGAGCTTGTAGGTGCCAGGTCTGATGATTTTCGCTACTTGGTAGAGGCCTTCCCAGTTCGGCGAGAGCTTTCCTTGCTCCAGCGGCTTGGAGATGGATGCTTTCCGGAGAACGAGATCGCCAGTGAGAAGGATTTTCCTTTGACTCTGGAGGTGTGATAATGGGCCACTCTCTGCTGGTACGCGGCCATTCTGATTCGAGCTTTTTCCCTGACCTCTTCTACCAAGTCGAGATTGGTGCGAAGCTACTCGTCGTTGGCCTCTTCTAAGTAGCTTTCAACTCAAGGAGAGGGAAGGCCTATCTCCACTAGGATGACGACTTCCGTGCCAAAAGCCATCCAGAATGGGGTCTCGCCAGTGGGGATCCTCCGGGTGGTGCGGTAGGCCCATAGAACATGGTGAAGTTCGTTCGCCCATCTGCCTCGGGCTCTTGCAAGCCGAGCTTTAATCCCTTGAAGCAGGGTTCGATTTGTTACCTCGGCTTCTCCGTTGGCTTGCGGATTCCCTACTGAGGTGAGGCGATGGCTAGTGTTGTGATCTTCGCAGAACTCTCGGAACTTAGGATTATCGAACTGCTTGCCGTTGTCAGTGATGATGGTATGCGGGAGGCCGAAGCGACAGATGATGGATTTCCGCACGAAGTCCCTGGCCCGAGCTTCGGTGATTTGGGCGACTGCCTCAGCCTCAACCCACTTAGTGAAGTAATCAATGGAGACGAATAAAAACTTCCTCTGTCCGGTGGCAAGAGGAAAAGGGCCAAGAATATCCATCCCCCACTTAGCAAAGGGCCAAGCGGAGGAAATGAGGATCAGACTGGCAGAGGGGAGCCTCTGAATGTTGGAGTGCCTCTGGCAGGGGTCATAGGCTCGGACGAGATCGTCGGCATCCTTTTGCATGGTTGGCCAGTAGTATCCCTGGTGAAGCACCTTGTGGCATAGAGATCGACTTCCTAGATGACTGCCACAAATTCCTTCATGCACCTCCCGAAGTGCATAGTCAGCCTTAGATGGGCAGAGGCATCTGAGAAGCGGCATGGAGAAGGACCGCTTATAGAGCTAGTCGTCGATTAGCACATAGTGGGTGGCTTACAACTTCAACTTTCTTGCTTCCCTACGGTCGGCTAGGAGTGACCCTTCTTTAAGATACTTCAATATAGGATCAAACCAGGATGGTTCAACCTCAATCTGCATCACTCAGTCTGCCTCTGCGATGCTGGGCTTCTCCAGAATTTCCAAGGGGAACTTCCACTCGGAGTTCATCGACTCCGCAGTTGCTAGCCGGGATAATAGATCGGCACGAGCATTTTCCGATCTGGGGATCTGGATAACTTTGAATTTAGTGAAGTAAGAGAGCAAGTTTCGTACCTCTTGGAGATACCGAATCATGTTTGGCTCTCGAGCCTCAAACTCGCCCTGCACGTGACTGGCTACCAACTAAGAGTCGATAAAGGCATTTCGTTTCTTCACTTTCAGGTCATGGGCGATTCGAAGTCCGGCGAGCAGAGCTTCATATTCGGCTTCATTGTTGGAGGCTGGGAAGGAAAATCGAATGCTGTACTCAAAGGATATCCCCTCTGGGCTGGTGAGGACTAGACCGGCATCGGAGCCATTGGCATTGGAGGATCCGTCGATGTGGAGCAGCCACAGGGCGCTTGGTCTAGGATGTTCGGAGGAATCTGGGGTGGAGCCATCTTCTGGGATAGTGCATTCAAGGAGGAAGTCGGCTAGGACTTGCGCTTTTATGGCAGGGCGAGGCTGATACCGGATGTCATGCTCGCTCAATTCAACGGCCCATTTTGCCATTCTTCTGGATGTCTCCAGGCGGTGGACCACCACCTTGATTGGCTGGTCGGTGAGGACCGTCACAGAATGTGCTTGAAAATATGGTCGCAATCTCTGAACCGACGTTATTAGGGCCAGCACTAGCTTTTCAATCCGGGTGTATCTCGTTTCGGCGTCCCGAAGCATTTTGCTGACATAATAGATCGACTTTTGAGTCTTCTTCTCTTCTGTGACCAAAACTGAGCTAATTGTGCCTTCCAAAACTGCCAGATATAGAAACAGCATTTCTCCCGGATTGGGGCTGCTGAGGAGAGGCGGAGAACCGAGATACTTCTTGAGGTCTTTGAATGATTTCTGGCACTTAAGAGTCCATTGAAAGTTCTTGGCGGATCGGAGAGCTTTGAAGAAAGGGAGGCTCCTCTCGGCCGATCGAGCCACAAAGCGGTTGAGGGCCGCAATCCTCCCCGTCAGGCACTGGACTTCTTTGATAGATAAAGGTGGCGCCATTTGCTGAAGGGCTTGAATCTTCTGCGGGTTGGCTTCGATGCCTTGCTGAGAAACCATAAAGCCCAGAAATTTTCCTGAGGTGACGCCGAAAGCACACTTTGCCGGATTGAGCTTCATCCGATACTTTCGGAGTGTCGCAAAGCTTTCTGAGAGGTCTTCAATATGCTGGGAAGCTTCTTTGCTTTTAACCAGCATGTCATCAATGTATACTTCCATGTTCCGACCGATCTACTCCTTGAAGACCTTGTTTACTAGCCTTTGGTAGGTGGCGCCCACATTCTTTAGACCAAATGGCATGACTCGGTAGCAATAGATACCTCGGTCGGTTATGAAGGTTGTTTTTTTCTCATCTTTAGGTGCCATCCAAATTTGGTTATAGCCTGAGTAGGCATCCATAAAGGTCACCATCTGATGGCCGGAGGTGGCATCCACAAGCTGGTCGATCCGGAGGAGAGGGAAACTATCTTTCGGGCATGCTTTATTAAGGTCGGTGAAGTCGATGCAGATTCTCCACTTGCCATTTGACTTTTTCACCATGACGACATTGGATAGCCAGCTTGGATAATTTACCTCCCGAATGAAGTTCGCCTTAATGAGCTTATCCACCTCTTCTTCAATTGCTCTCTGCCGGTCAGGGGCGAAGCTTCTCTTCTTCTGCTTCACAGGTCGGGACATCTCGTCCATATTAAGATGGTGGACAAGGACATCCGGACTAATCTCAGGCATATCTGAGGCTGACCAGGCGAAAACATCAGCATTCCTTCAGAGAAAATTTATCAGCTCTAGCCAAACGTCCCCCTTCAGCAACGATCCGATCCTTATGGTTCGGTCAGGCCGAGCTTCGTCCAAGGGCACTTCCTCCAGCTCTTCGGCTAGTTCTCCTCGCTGCTCGATGAAATCCTCCTGAGTGTCTAGTCCATTAACCTCGGGTAGTCTGGATTGCAGGCTGGTGACGAAACACTGCCGAGCTATTCTTGGCTTCCCCGAACTTCACCTACCCCTCGCTCGGTAGGGAACTTCATGACAAGATGCGGGATGGAAACGGCGGCTGTGAGAGACATTAGGCCAGGTCTTCCCAGGATAGCATTGTAGGGCGACCGAAGCTTGGTCACCAAGAAATCTGCATACACTGTGGCCACACAAGGCCAGGTCCCCGCACGGACCGTCAAGGTGATGATCCCCTCCGGGACAACAACATCGCCGGTGAACCCCATTAGGGTGGAGTCCACGGCTCGGAGATTCTCTATAAGAAGCTTCATCTTCACAAACACATCGAGGTACAAAACATTGACGGAGCTTCCACTATCAATGAGAATCCGGCTTACATCATAGTTATTCAAATTTAGAGATACAACTAATGCATCATCATGTGGGAACTGTATCCTTTGGAAGTTATCATTGGAGAAAGAAAGCTCGTCGGGGCGTGCCTTCTTCGGCATCGGACCTTCCTCATCGTCCCTCCCGCCTGAAGGACCACCGACCGCCTCAATTACATTAATGTGACCAGCAACTGAAGGATTTGGAGGGGGACGAGGTTGCTGCTGGGGCTCAGGCCGGCAATCGCCCCCGTCCCTTGGCTCGGGGACTCCTCTGAACCGATCCAATCTACCCCGCTGGATGAGCCTTTCAATCTCATTCTTAAGTTGCCACCACTCTTCGGTGTCGTGGCTATGGTCACGGTGGTAGCAGCAATATTTGGCGGGATCTCTTCGGGCCGCATTCCATCGAAGAGGAGGAGGTCAAGGGAGCTGGCGCTCGATCTCCATGAGGATCTCTGCTCTTGGGGCAGTGAGCAGAGTGAACCGATGGAACCTCCTAGGCGGGCTCCGAGAGCGGTTCCTCGACGGCGGCTAGGGAATCCTCTGGCAGCGGGCGGACTTGGCCGACGAGGCGGGTCGGTGCCTATCGGAGCCCTTGGGCTCCTTCTTCTTCGTTAGCTCGGCTCGGGCGGCTCTCCACGACTCCTCGACTCTGGCATATTTGTCGGCCAGGGCCATCACGTCGGAGAGGTTTGGAGGGTAACTGACCTTCAGCGCCAGGTAGAAGTCACTCTCCTTCAATACTCTACTCACTAGGGTGGATATGGCCACCTCATGATTAAGGTGGTCCACTTTTAGCATGGCCGTATTAAAACGGCCGAGATACTTCTTCAGGGACTCCCCCTCTCTCTGATTAACTTCAGAGAGGGAGTCGGATCTTCATCGGTGGCAGCGGCTACTGACGAACTGGCTGATGAATAGGCGGCTCAGCTCGTCAAAAGAATTAACGGAACTTGGTTTCAAAGTATTGAACCAGGTTTGGGTAGATCCCCTGAGGGTGGAAGGGAAAGCGCGGCAGAGGACCGCGTCTGATGCTCCGTGGAACATCATTATTGATTGGAAGCTACTGAGATGATCGTCAGGGTCGGAGGAGCCATGATAAGGCTCAATGGCAGGCAGCTTGACATGGAAGGGAATTACTTCCTCCATGATCTTCTTAGAGAAGGGGGCACCCTGCTCTGCTTTATTCTGAAGCGGATGGGCTTGCTTGGCGGTGTCAAGCTCTTGACGCATTTCTTGGAGTTGGTGGTGGATCTCCTCGTCGGGAAGAGCAAGAGGGGCAGGACAAGGAGGATAATAAGACGGTGTCGAATCATGGTGAGAATACACTGGGGAGAGAGATCGGGCCTGCCAAAATCTGGGGAGTCTTTGCTGTGGGCTCGCTGGGGAGCTGGCTCAGCTTTCCTAGGATGGCGAGGGGGGTCCACAACCTCGTGCGGACTGGAAGAAGAGATCACCGGATGAGCGGGGGCCGCATCCTCCTTAAGAGGGTGAGGAGCATGAGCGGTCGGACGGGGGGTTTCGAAGCACCCCTGAATCAGGTGGGCCAGAGCTTGAACCTGCTGGGCCAGTAAGGCGAACTGGTCCTGAGTCACCGGGGCCGCCGGCGGTGATAGAGTCTCAATTGGCGGCGGTGGTGGCGCGACATTGCTCACTGGATCAGGCCTTTGAGAGGAAATCTGATCTCGGACTTCGGAGGTGGCCTTTCTTCGGTTGGCCATGGGAGGAATCCTTTTGCAGACTGAGATCCTTGTCTCCTAGATTACAAGTTTTTAGGGACTTGAGGGCCCTTCCTCTAGTGCCAATCTGTTGCTGCTGAAATCCGTCCTCCGACTCAGGCGTGACGGGGCTTCGAGACGGGCTTCCTCCTAGGCGAACCTGCAAGACAATCCTCACGCGAGAGGCATTGGGGGTGGCCCTCCGCGGAAGACCCTCCGATGCTCAAGTCAGTGGAGATCGACAGTCAACAGAAATGAGGAGAAGGCTCTTGCCGAAGAGTTCCTCCAAAGGCTCCGAGCGGAGCGCTAATGGCAGAAGCAAGGGCAGAGAGAGAGAGGGAGAGAGGGAGAGCCAGTGAGCAAGTGTGTGCACGGGGGATCGCGTACCTGAGGGGGTCTGAAGCTGTGGTATTTATAGAAGATCATCTGGTTGTTTGGGAGCATCGTGGGTCCAAAAGCCGTTGAGATCCGAATCTGTTTGTTATAAGATCGGTAGGATTCGTATTTGGTTAGTTAGAGGATCAATTGCTGGGAGAGCTTGTTGATGTCTCGAGATGTGGTGGGAGCATAGGCCCCTAGGGGCCTATGCCACTCTCATATATGATTCATGTTTTGAATCTTAGGGATTTAAGCTTTCCCGTGCCAGATTACGCAGAGGTATGGGGATCACTCGGGCTAGGCCGAGTGATCGGAAGGAACCAGCTAGAAAAGCTGGGTGGTGGGATGGCTCGGTTAGAGCCAAGGGACGACAGCTCGGCCAGGGCCGAGAAATGGTAGACGATAGTTCGGCCGGTGGGGGCAAGAGACGGCAGCTCGGCTAGGACCGAGAAATGAGGGCTCGGCTAGGGCCGAGAGATGAGATAGCTCAGCTAGAGCCGATGGACGATAGCTCGGCTGGAGCCGAGAGATGATAGCTCGCTAGAACCGAGAGATGGTGGCTTGGATGGAGTCGAGAGACGATAGCTCAGCTGGAACCGAGAGATGGTAGCTCGGCTGGAACCGAGAGATAGGGGTACGAAACGCGGTCCGCGCCCTGAGAATCCTTGGCACGGTAAGGGGCTAAGGCGCCCCGATCTACCGAGGCTGACTTATCCCTGGCGGGTGTCACACAGCGAGCAGGAATCAGGGCTAGCCTTAGCCACGTACACGATTATTGAAGCATAGTGATTTTACCCCTCAACAGTAATATCGATGGCTCTTGGTTCCTATATTTCTTATATATGGGCAAGGCGAATCTAAAGTTGATGGTAACGATGGAGCAAGGGTTCCAAACTTCATGGGAGGCCATATAATTTGAACATACCTATGAACACAGTAATAGATAATTTGGATGCTTGTAAACTATTGACATTATCTGATTTTTGTAGCTCACGTTGAAAAGTCTATGTAGTACCCGGTTCAAACGAACCAGGCTTGGTTCAGATGAACCAGGCTTGGTTCAGATGAACCAAGCTCCAGTCTGTTGGGTTCTCCGGACTGACGCTTCGCTCCAGGTGAAGCGTTTAGTCTTCCGGAAAACCCCCGATCCGAAACGCTGCACAGGTGATTAAATAGGAAGAAGGAGGACTCCTTCCTTCATGCTGGCGCGCTTCATCCTCAGGTACGTTCCCCTGCCACAGAGAGAGAGAGAGAGCATGAGAGAGAGAAAGAGACAGGGAGACAGAGAGAGCATGGGAGGCAGAGAGAAGAAATTTGGTTGCCGGTCGATCCTTTGGTTCAGGCCCGGTGGCGTGCACGCCGCCTCGCCGGGCCTGAGATTTGGCCGACGACCCCGCCGGCACCGGGGGAGGTGTCCGGCGGGGTGGTGGTGGAGAGAGAGAGAGAGAGAGGGCCAATTAGCCCTTCTCTCGCGCGGTGGCGGAAGCCGGCGTGCTCGCCGCCTCGCCGGGCCCGAGCTTCGGCCTGTCGCCTCCACCGGTGCCAGGCGTGCATCCGGTGGAGGTCCGACCGGCCAAGGTGGCCGGCCGTGCCACCGGCACAGCATCGTGCCGCACGGATGAGAGGGAGAAGAAGAGTGAAATTAGGAAGATAAGGAGGAAATTGATGAGATAGGAGGGGGGAGGTGGCTGGCCGCGGCGGCGGCCGGTTCCGGTCCGGCCAACGGTGGCCGGACTGCCCCCAATTAGCCGGAGACGACGCCGGCACAGTAAACAGCCATGCGGACGATTATCATGTGAGAGAGAGAAATTGAAAAGAGAGAGGGAGGAAGGAGGCCGGCCGCGGCGGCGGCCGGCTCCGACCCGGCCTCCGGTGGCCGGGCCGGACGGGATTAGGCCGGCGGTGGCCCTAGCCACCGGCCAGAGGCTGTCCCTGTTTCAGGCGAAACAGGGGAGCGGGGGTTGGATGTTGGCCATGGGCCGGCTGGGCCGGCCTGGTTTGGCCCTTCTGGGCCGTGCAGCGAGCAGTTTTGAGATTAGTTTTTGGGCCCCATAACAGGTCAGGTTTAGTAAAATAATTATATGGCTAGAATCTGGATGAATTCTAGTTTCATAGGGTATTTTTACTTCCCCAATTGGGTATGTATAGTGGAAGATATTCGAGCCCAAAGTAGGGCCCGTGAACTAGTCTGGGTAGAAATTCTAAGAGTCATTTTAATATTCGTATTCTAATAAATTAATTGTGTAAATGATCCTGTAGGTACTCAGACATCTGACTAGCTGACATATATACCTGTTGGATTGCGTACTGAGGTAAGTAAGCCAGTTATCAGTATTTAATAATTAATTCATGAATATTTAAATTGTGAATTATATTGTGACTTGAAGAATTGTTATGAATACATGGCTATTTATGTGCTATGATTTCATATATGTAGATGCTATGCATGAGAGATGCAGTTATTATGACATTGACATATATATTACATGCAATTATTCAGTAAGTATAATCCACTGTTTATGCAATATAGAGATGTTATTGATATGTTTGTGCATGATGTGAGGTACTGTTATGTGTCGCCGCGGTTCTCCTTTATCATGTCATACCACACACACGTCTAGAGGACGTGTTCTGCTTGTTTATGCTACACACACATCTAGAGGATGTGTTCTGCTTGTTTATGCCGCCTACACGTCTAGAGGACGTGTTCTGCTTGTTTATGCCATTCACACGTCTAGAGGACGTATTTTGCTTGGGTTCAAGATGGCATCACGTATCTAGAGGATGTGTTCTGAGTTCTATGAGGTGGCATCACACATCTAGAGGATGTGTTCTGCTTGGTTCGAGGTGGCATCACACATATAGAGTATGTGTTCTGGTGGATTTTGACATGGCGTGACCCTGGTATCTGGACCCTTTCAGTAGGGGGATGCTTGTTGGTACACTATTAAGATATTGCAGGGCCGTGGGTCACATTTACAGTTACCATTGAGAGTATAAATAGTGGGTTTACTTACATTGCATGTTTGAGTATTTGTGAATGTTTAAGCATGCAAATCATTTATGTGCTTATAGATTATTATGCTATGATTTACTGTATAACGTGGCTTACTTATTGAGTGTAAGCTCATAAAAATCTTACAATGTTTTTGTCAGAGCCACGAGATTGAAGATGGATGGTTGGGGTGATGGATCTTCTATTAAATAAATCAAGACCCATTATTTTGTTGTAACCCCAGTATTGCTTATGTGTAGGGCTTGATGCCCAAACTTTATTATTGTGGTGTGTAAGGGTTTGTAACCCAAAAACTTATAACTATCATTTGTATTATGGTTGGTTTTCATTGTTATTGCCCAATTTGAATCGTATATCAAGATTTTTATGATGCCTTGCATGCCCGGCACGCGGCGGGTTTTCACCCTAGCCCGATATTGGTTCTAGAGCATGACAGCTTTAGTGGTATCAGAGCGTAGGTTTTGACCTTAGGAATACATACATGATGACACTCTAGGCAAAATACTAGGATGACATTGAGACAATTATAACTTTAAAGAAATTTCAGGAATTATGTTATGAAAGCCTGAAATTTAAAGTTTATTAAGATATTAATTGAAATATGAATTTGATAGGAATTAAGAATGAACCATCGCAAGCCAATGATATTATGTGGGCTCCCTGGCTGGTAGCCTTGACCAGTGGGGAGGTCAAGGGGCTTCTAGAGGTTTTAGTTCCGTCAAACTTGTTGGAAATGGCTCGTAGCAGTTCCAGATCTTTAAATAATATGGGTAGATGAAACTTTAATTGGATATGCAATAAAAGACATATGAATATATGGAATATGATATAGTAGTGAAAAATTTCAATTGATGACTAATATGACTAAGATAACATCATATGTCCATATTGCAATTGAGTTGATATGTGGATTTGGAGTTAGTAAATCTAAATTTGAATGTGGATGTATATAATGAATTTTATTTGTAGAACTTACATTGTTGATATTGTAAGTTTAAGATTATGAGCTAATCTGCTGGTTATAGGGATGATTAATATTGATGATATTTTGAGAATGAAATAGTTAATTACATGTTTTTGATTAATCACAATTGAGTACTTTCTGAATTTGAGTCTGGATGGATAAGTATATATAGTAAATTTTACTAAGAGAACTTTTATTATGGATATTACATGTTCAAAACTGATTGTTACTTTGCAAGATATGCAGATGGTTGATACTGATGTTAATGAAATAGTCGACTGCATATTATATCATGATGGATCATTTAGGAAGATTATAAAATTTTAAATTCTAAAACAATTACTGTTTAAGTTTTTGAGAGCAGTAGACTCTATTAATCCTTAGAACTGATTTTGGCTATAAATGATCAAATATTTTGATGCTAGACAGTGAAAGATTTTAGCAGTAATAAGAATAAGATAAATTTCACTGATAAAGAATTTCATGGGAATTTTCATCTGTTAATAGATTTTTAAATCAAGATATCTATTCATAGATTATCGTGCATACTTATTGTACCTTTCTTCATAGTTCCTACGTAGATATCTTTCTCCAGGATGGATAAATTATCAATCATCCATAAGTGGCATAATTATTGTTAAGAAAATAGGAGGGAGATGATTTTATGTTGATTATTATCAATTATGGATTATGGTTAAGGATACATCTACTATCACATTCAAGTCATAGAGATATTACTATAATTTTCAATTATGTCTTTCGAATGGTAAGTGCATTTTCAATCTTGATTGACCTTATAAGTCTTGTATCTATCTGAGCTAGATTAGCGAAGTCACTTTGAGATATTTGAAGGGTTTAAATTAGTTGGTCATGTTATGGCATGGGACATTGCATAATCTATAGATGATTTTGATAATCATTGGTAACGAAATAATCGATTCAAGAATTTGAATCATTTAAATTGCATTATTTATTGAGGATATACTGACCTATTCAAGAGAAATTGATTGGTTGTTGGGGTAATTACTAATAAATATGAAGGAGATAAAATAATTATACTGATGATTAATGATGGCACTATTATTCAAAGAAATTAAATTTGTTGATTATGATAATTATGAAAGATATCCTAAATAATTGCATAATGTTCATTGATGTTAGCTTGAAGTATTCAAGAGTGAAACCAAGTATGTTATGATGAATAAAATAAGTGTCGTAATGATTAATGGCACATTCAACTATTTATGAGTTGAGAGAGCATTGGAAGGAAACTATCTTATATTTAATTCAAAAGAACTTGGAACTATCTTATCGAGGAATTAACAGTAATTGATATAGGTTATTAACCTTAAGAACGGATAACATAATACATGTAATGGACTCTATGATATTTATGAGGATTGTGTTGTGAGAAGTTAAGGTAATAAAACAAAAAAAAGGGGACAAAAAAAAAGGGACAGAAAAAAAAAATAAATAAATACTTCTTAAGGAATTCAATTTTATTTGGTAGAAAGATTAAATTAATTTTGGAAGTTGAACATGATGTCATTTGGGTACTTGGGAATGAAATAGAAGTTTGCTAGTATCTTTAATGGTACAAAATTTGTGGATATTTAATTTCGAGGATAAAATTTTACGGGATGAAATGTTAATATTTGTTTTTGGTTTAATGGTAAACTGCGTAAATTGAGTTTGTATCCATTTGTCTTACTCTCCTAATTCGATGATGTCATCATAAGGCCTTGTGGATTAAGCTGAATTTCTGTCCAGCCTTTCACCCTCAAATAAATGGATAATCTGTATGAACCAATTAGATTTTGATGATATACTGCGAGCCTGTGTAATGGATTTAGAAAGTGCTTGGTATAGCTTCTTACCCTTAATGAAATTGCTTATTTTAATGATTACCAAGCCAACATTCAAATGGATTCATTTCAATTGTCTATGATATAAGGTGTAGATTCCCTTCATATTGAAATAAAATGAGAGAGAAAATTTTGGTTACTGAGCTGGTTTAACAACTATGAAAAGTATCATTAATTAAAGCAGCTTCATGTAGTTCAGAGTTAATAGAAAAGTTATGTTGATGTCAAAAATAAAGATTCAAAATTTCATGTTGAAGATCATTCGGAAGTCTTACTAACCAATTATGTAATGAGATTTGTGTTAGAGGTGATTTAAGCCACATTACATTGGGCCATTTGAGATCTTGATCAAGAAATAGGAGGTGGCTTATAGCTTAGCACGGCCTTCATTACTCTTTGGGGTGTTCAATGTGTTTCATATCTTTATGATGAAGGTATATTTCAAACCCCCGTTATGTGTTAGAACTTGAACCAATTTAGCTTAAGAAAGAATTGACCTATGAAGATCATTTTGTGCACATTGTGGACCGTAAGGATTAAGTTCTGAGATGGTGTAGTATTCCTTATGATATGGAGTTGGGGAGGTTGCATACAGCTTAGCACTGCCCCCGATCTTATTTAGTGTTCACAATGTATTCCATGTATCTATGCTGAGGAAATATGTTTCAGACCCCAGTCATGTTATAGCTTATGAGCCTATTCAGTTGAGGAAGGATTTATCATATGAGGAACATCCTGTGCATATCGTGGACCGCAAGGATCAGATTCTGAGGCAGTGTACCATCCCTTATGTCAAAGTTCAGTGGAATAATCACTCCGAGAGGGAGGCTACTTGGGAGCTGGAGGAAGAGATGAAATTGAAGTATCCACAATTATTTGAAGATAATTTATCTATCTCAGATTGTTGACTTTTGAGATTTATAGTATACCAATTTCGAGGCCGAAATTTTTATAAGGAGGGGAGGATGTAGTACCCGGTTCAAACGAACCAGGCTTGGTTCAGATGAACCAGGCTTGGTTCAGATGAACCAAGCTCCAGTCTGTTTGGTTCCCCGGACTGACGCTTCGCTCCAGGTGAAGCGTTTAGTCTTCCGGGAAACCCCCGATCCGAAGCGCTGCATAGGTAATTAAATAGGAAGGAGGAGGACTCCTTCCTTCACGCTGGCGTGCTTCATCCTCAGGTACGTTCCCCTGCCACAGAGAGAGAGAGAGAGAGCGTGAGAGAGAGAAAGAGACAGGGAGACAGAGAGAGCACGGGAGGCAGAGAGAAGAAATTTGGTTGCCGGTCGATCCTTTGGTTCAGGCCCGGCGGCGTGCTCGCCGCCTCGCCGGGCCTGAGATTTGGCCGACGACCCCGCCGGCACCAGGGGAGGTGTCCGACGGGGTGGTGGTGGAGAGAGAGAAGAGAGAGAGGGCCAATTGGCCCTTCTCTCGCGCGGTGGCGGAAGCCACTGGTTGGTTCGGGCCCGGCAGCGTGCTCGCCGCCTCGCCGGGCCCGAGCTTCGGCCTGTCGCCTCCACCGGCACCGGGCGTGCGTCCGGTGGAGGTCCGGCCGGCCAAGGTGGCCGGCCATGCCGCTGGCATAGCATCGTGCCGCACGGATGAGAGGGAGAAGAAGAGTGAAATTAGGGAGATAAGGGGGAAATTGATGAGATAGGAGGGGGGAGGTGGCTGGCCGCGGCGGCGGCCGGTTCCGGTCTGGTCAATGGTGGCCGGACTGCCCACAATTAGCCGGAGATGACGCCGGCATAGTAAACAGCCGTGCGGACGATTATCATGTGAGAGAGAGAAATTGAAAGAGAGAGAGAGGGAGGAAGGAGGCCGGCCGCGGCGGCGGCCGGCTTCGGCCCGGCCTCCGGTGACCGGGCCGGACGGGATTAGGCCGGCGGTGGCCCTGGCCGCCGGCCAGAGGCTGTCCCCTGTTTCGGGCGAAACAGGGGAGCGGGGGTTGGATGTTGGCCATGGGCCGGCTGGGCCGGCCTGGTTTGGCCCTTCTGGGCCATGCAGCGAGCAGTATTGGGGTTGGTTTTTGGGCCCCGTAATAGGTCGGGTTTAGTAAAATAATTATATGGCTAGAATCTGGATGAATTCTAGTTTCATGGGGTATTTTTACTTCCCCAATTGGGTATGTATAGTGGGAGATATTCGAGCCCAAAGTAGGGCCCGTGAACTAGTCTGAGTAGAAATTCTAAGGGTCATTTTAATATTCGTATTCTAATAAATTAATTGTGTAAATGATCCTGTATGTACTCAGACATCTGACTAGCTGACATATATACCTGTTGGATTGCGTACTGAGGTAAGTAAGCCAGTTATCAGTATTTAATAATTAATTCATGAATATTTAAATTGTGAATTATATTGTGACTTGAAGAATTGTTATGAATACATGGCTGTTTATGTGCTATGATTTCATATATGTAGATGCTATGCATGAGAGATGCAGTTATTATGACATTGACGTATATATTACATGCAATTGTTCAGTAAGTATAATCCACTGTTTATGCAATATAGAGATGTTATTGATATGTTTGTGCATGATGTGAGGTACTGTTAAGTGTCGCCGCGGTTCTCCTTTATCATGTCATACCACACACACGTAGAGGATGTGTTCTGCTTGTTTATGCCACACACACATCTAGAGGATGTGTTCTGCTTGTTTATGCCACCTACACATCTAGAGGATGTTTTCTACTTGTTTATGCCATTCACACGTCTAGAGGACGTGTTCTGCTTGGGTTCGAGATGGCATCACGCATCTAGAGGATGTGTTCTGAGTTCTATGAGGTGGCATCACACATCTAGAGGATGTGTTCTGCTTGGTTCGAGGTGGCATCACACATATAGAGTATGTGTTCTGGTGGATTTTGACATGGCATGACCCTGGTATCTGGACCCTTTCAGTAGGGGGATGCTTGTTGGTACACTATTGAGATATTGCAGGGCCGTGGGTCACATTTATAGTTACCATTGAGAGTATAAATAGTGGGTTTACTTACATTACATGTTTGAGTATTTGTGAATGTTTAAGCATGCAAATCATTTATGTGATTATAGATTATTATGCTATGATTTACTGTATAATGTGGCTTACTTATTGAGTGTAAGCTCATAAAAATCTTACAATGTTTTTGTCAGAGCCACGAGATTGAAGATGGATGGTTGGGGTGATGGATCTTCTATTAAATAAATCAAGACCCATTATTTTGTTGTAACCCCAGTATTGCTTATGTGTAGGGCTTGATGCCCAAACTTTATTATTGTGGTGTGTAAGGGTTTGTAACCCAAAAACTTATAACTATCATTTGTATTATGGTTGGTTTTCATTGTTATTGCCCAATTTGAATCGTATATCAAGATTTTTATGATGCCTTGCGTGCCCGGCACGCGGCGGGTTGTCACCCTAGCCCGATATTGGGTCTGGGGCGTGACAGTCTATCAAAGCCTCTGATTCCTTATCAAACCTTTGATGATGCTGTGCACACGATGGAAAGTGAATATAGCCTGATCTGGGGATATGATTGGTCTAATTCTATTTGAAACTCCAACAGTTTAGCCTTTAGGTTAATGAGATTTAATTTCTCTAGGTCACTGAGGCTCTTCAACAAGCTGGGCTTGCGTCTTCAAATCTCATTGTCGGTATTGATTTCATAAAAAGCAATGAATGGACTGGTAATCATCCATAATTTGAAAGTTGTCTCATTTGATTATTGTATAACTCTGATCTAATCTGTAAGCAGGTAAATATTCGTTCAATGGCTACTGTTTGCATCACATTGGTGCTGCTCCAAATCCCTATGAACAAGCAATCAGTATTATTGGAGAAACCTTAGCACCATTTGATGAGGATAACTTAATTCCATGCTTTGGCTTTGGAGATAGTAATTATTATGTCCTCTGTGTACTTTTCAAGGATATGCTTCTAATTTTGCCTCCCTGGTTCATATTGTGAATTTCTATTCATTGACAGCATCAACACATGATCAAGATGTCTTTAGTTTCTATCCAGACAGAAGGCCATGCAATGGTTTTCGAGAAGCTTTATCACGATACCAACAAATTGTCCGGCATTTGCAATTTTCTGGTAGCTTGCTATTTGCTCCATTACTATATAAATGCTTTATTCTGTTATTGACCTCTTGTAAACTAATGACGGTAGAGCTTATTCTGTGCAGGACCAAATCTTTTGCTCCAGTAATAGAAATGGCTATGAACATTGTGGAAGAGAGAGGTGGGCTGTACCATATTTTGTTGATAATTGCTGACGGGCAGGTATAAACTTTGGTCCAAATATCATCTACTTTATTAGAATTTTTCTGCTGAAATTGATGTTGTTTTGCATTTATTTCAGTTTCTATATGTGGATTATAAGTAATTTCAAATAAAATTTGATGTATTATAAACTACTTCAATCTATTAAATCTATTAGTAGGCTGATATGCAGAAAGTCTATCAACAAAGATGCATGAAAAACCAATTAGAAGGGTGCAGGAAGCAAAGATAGAATGGATGTGCATTTGATGATATGACCATTTATAATTTCATATTCAATGTAATATTGATTCATGAAAAGTATTAAGAGTCAACTACATTGCTAACATATTAAGGAGAACTAAAACAACTGAACACAAACTTCTACAACAACATTACAGACTTGACAGGTTTTCATATTGAATTTAATGAAAGTTGAAAAAAAATTGATGCAAAATTGAAAGTTTGTTTGAAACTGAAACATCTTGACCGAACATCAATGGATTTAGTTATCTTGGTTCGTTTTGGATGAAATTCATCAATTTTGATATACTTTCATATTGTTCCAATGTTTTCAGCAAAGTTGTTAGAAATTGGTTGCTATAATTGATTATGGGGGTTATAGCAAATCATGAGAATCATTTCTTGGGTGGCGCCTTTGTCTCTTTTATGTATTTTATAGCAAAAATAAGTTAAAGAAATTTGGGATACTTGGCAATAACTTTGGAGCAGTCCAGATTGGAAAGATAAAGCTAATAAAGCTAAACAAAGTCATCTAACTGAGACAGGCGTTCCAGGTACTGGTGTGACTAAGCATACATGTGGATCTCGATCTATGGTGGAGCATTCTTTAAAAATGGTAAAGTATCAATGCATTTGTCTTAATGGTTTAAATTGTACTTGTTTTCATTTTGTAATCATATAAACATGTAATTACTAACTTATTATTGTAGTAGACTGAAGAGTTAAAACGTCGGCCCAACAGTTGGGAGCTATTTAAAAAAGTGCACACCAAAAAAGATGGAACCTTTGTAGATGCAAGATCGAAACAAGTTAATGTATGTTTATCTTTTATTTCTATTAATTTTTATTATTAATGTTTATCTTTGTAGATGAGAGCCCAACATCTTGTGATGAAACTCTTTTAGCTCCTACATATCTAGTGATACTTAACACGGAAGTGAGGATTGCTTCAGTAGCTGCAGGTGGACATCACATACTAGCATTGTTCACTTCAAGCTATATCAGAGGGAGCCAGTAAATGATATTCAAAGAATTGCTTCAGATGTATATTTCTCAAGTGTAGAGTCCCCAAGGCAGCCGAAGACATCTTAATAATTTGATATCTAATGTATAAAACATTAGTATTGTTGATGTATACAGATATATTTGTCTTATTTTATGAAATACATTTTTTATTCTTAAATTTAAATTGTCATCTATAAATTTCATTAGAATGCATTAAATATATTGTAATTTCAAATAATTTTAAATTTATAAGAATAAAATTTGATGAAATTTTATTAGGTTAATGATGGATTAGTGATGGATTTCTGATAGATATAATAGTGACGGATTAGTGATAAAAATATCAGTGATTGATTAGTGATGGAACAATAACGAATGACTGATGGATTCTTTCGTCACTAATTTATTGCTATTAGTGACGGACTAGTGATGAAAGTTTTAGTGACTAAATTTTTGTTAAGAATCTGTCACTAAATTGTGATGGAATAGTGATGGAAATATTTGTGATGGAATAGTGACGGAATAATGTGTGATGGATAGTTCGTCACTAATCCGTCACAATTTAGTGATGGAAAATATGTTCCGTCACAAATTTTTGACAGAATAGTTCGTCACTAATCCGTCACAATTTAGTAACGAAAAATATTTTTGTCACAAATTTTTGATGAAATATTCCGTCACAAATCTGTCGCTATTATTTTGTGACAGGCCTCTTTCCGTCACTAAATTTAGTGATGACAAAAATAGTGACGATAAGATTTTCATCACTAATCCGTCACTAAACCCAATTTGTGACGGAATAATGATGAAAATTTCTGTCACTATTTTACTGCTTTTTTGTAGTGAAATGTAATTTTAGTGGGAGTAGAAATACAAATAAAGAAACAGTGAAGATTGCAAGCCCAAAGATATCAAGGAATGAAAAATTTAGGTATTTGAGATCAATTATCCAGTAAGAAGGTAAAATAGGTGAAGATGTGAATCATAGAATTAAAGCATAATGGATTAAGTGAAGGAGTGCTTCAGAAGTATTATATGATCGGTGCATCCCATTAAAATTAAAAGAATAATTTTATAAAACGCCATTAGGCCAGCTATACTATATGGAATAGAGTGTTAGGCAATATTGAAACAATATGTAAATAAATTAAGTGTAACATAAATGCGTATATTAAGATGAATATGTAGTAAAACTTTAAAAGATAGAATTAGAAATAAATATATAAAAGAATGATAGGAGTAGCCCCAATTGAAGATAAATGAGAGAAGATCGATTGCGGTGGTTTGAACCTATACAACATAGACCTTTAGATGCTTCAGTTAGAAAGTGATCTTTTAATAATTCATGGTAAGGATAGAGATAGAGGTAGACCTAAACTAATATGGATAAAAATAATTAAAAAAGATATAACTATTTATAATTTGAATATCGATATCCTAAATAGAATAGAGTGAAAAAAGCAGATTCATGTAGCCGACCCTATGTAGTTGGGAAAAGGCTTAAATGAGTTGAGTTGAGTATTAAAAATTGGTAATTTTTAATTAGCCTACTTACCGTAATCGCTAATCCACATATTAGGTCAACTAGCTCGGATTGCTATCCACCTACATAATCAATTTTGAAATTTTAATTCCCTAATCATATGGCTAACATGCCATAGCCGAATCCAGCCTCGATTGGAGGGCCGATCTCTCTCGGCCATTGTGCATGGCTATGAAGAGCAATGCAGATCCTCACAAAAATAGAGCACGAAGGGCCTTTTGGATGATCCAAACTCCCCGAATTTGAGTTATTCTTTGGCCTAAATCTCTTCCTTACCACCGACCATCACCGGATCTAGATCCTAATAAGACCCGATTCATTCTAGGTCCCGATTCAGCCACAAAACACGTACGTTGTTGTGGGTCGAAAATCCTCAGAAACAGGGCATAAACTACTACTAAGCATAACCTGATTTTCGGCGACGGCTGGCGATGAATCACGGTGTCTAGGACTTTTAGAACAAAACCAGATAAGAAGTGTAAGGATTGCTTTCGAATTTCTTGCCGGAACACAAGTAAATCCCAATGAGCCCTTGCTTTCCTATGCTTTATCTTATCTCTGAAACAAAGATACCAAGATCCCGTTAAAAACATTGAATCCTACCAGATTCAACACAAATCAAAGATCAACATGATTAGGGATTTGAGGAGAAGAAAAATGAACATAAGATTTTAGGAACTTACTGCTGAAATCTGATCGATCTCAGAGAAAGGATCTTCTCTATTTCTCTCTTCATTTTTTTTTTTTTTTTGTTTCTCTAATCCACACACTTAATCTCCCTAAATTTTATCTTCCTCTCTTTGCTAAGCACTAAATAAGATCAAGGAGAGGCTAAATAAGGATCAAGAAGGCCTCTGGATAAGCCTTATTTGATCTGAATTGGTAGTTTGGTACTGGGAGCAAGACGCATCCATCTCCTCCCAAGACTCTCATATATATATATATATATATATATAACTTGACACAAACTGGTCAAGTGGATCAGGTCTGGGTCCAGGTTGGGTCTGATCGTCAGTGAATGAACTTTTACCTGAAGAAAAATCTTGTCTTGAGACGAAATATATTTTAGCATATAAAATGCTGATGCTATGTCAAGAGCAAGTAAATTTTAGCATTTTGACAAAGCTAGTCTACTACTATGTACGACATATAATATATTAGATGTCATTTTATGAGTTCATATTTGGTCTATAAATTAATTACGACAAAATGTTGAATCTTTTAAGAGAAATATGGATGATATGCCATTGACTAGACATAGCTTTAGTCAAAATTAAATTACATTGTTTACCAATAACTTACAATATATTTAAGTAAGAATCCTATAAAAAAAAGTAATGAAATGTTCTTATTATAATGTTAGTCGATACTATAGTTTAACATCTTAAAACTTCCATGCAAGCGGTCATTTAACATGAGCAGAACTTACAGCTTCTCTTTCTACTAAGGCTAGGAGAAGAATGGCAGATTTTTGCTGCTTTGTAGTTCTAGGGCCCATGAACTACAGGTCTCATCCACTGCTAACATCATAGGCTTTACAAGCTCCATTGCAGATCTTGCCTCCTCAAGGCTCTGCATGTAAGAAGAAATGATCAATTAGCAAATCAGATGAGCTTGTTGCGCTGATTACAAGGTTCATGGATGTCTTGAGTACATCAGTTTACTGCCCTCATTATTA
Source organism: Calamus simplicifolius (assembly GCA_900491605.1). Lineage (NCBI taxonomy): Eukaryota > Viridiplantae > Streptophyta > Magnoliopsida > Arecales > Arecaceae > Calamus > Calamus simplicifolius. Next base: position 592,225 of record UESW01003862.1, read on the forward strand.
AATATTAAGAAATGTCATCTTTCATTCACATAGGTAATCTAGCTAGACTTTCTTTTTATTTTTGGGCACCAAAAATCTTCTATGATTCATCTCGCCAATAATCCTAGAATTTTCCGATCTTAATCACGAGGTCAACCGTGGGATCTGTATACCCTTTTTTATGTCACATAAGTGGCTGATTTATTTTCCAGAAGCAGAATGGAAGATTTGCGAGTCGATATTAGGAAATAAAGATTGTATGAGGCTATTAATATTAGGAAACACAGCATATTGTGAAAAAACTTTGAATGTTATACCACAATTAAGAGTCATACAGAGTTTTAGCATCAACTCAACTGGTGGCTTCCCGCCAAATATAAAAATTCCATTATATTTAATAAATGTCCCAACGTTTGCCCAAATGATTTGCTGGATCAGAACACAAATCCTTCTTTTTTCCAAACAGTGTGATATTTTGCATAACTTTTTATAAACATTTAGTATCAGAGAGAATTATAAGAAACATAGTTTTAGTATAACTAAAATACTAGTTCGATCAACTTAGCATATCATCAACATATGATGATGAAATGTATGAACTTAATTTAGGCTCTTTTATCAATTTGAATAAAATATTTGCACAGTTCTTTTGAGTATTATGTGCAATTTTAGTTCAAGAATTTGTTGCAGAACTTGAAAGGAACAAATAAAAAATTCTTTGGCAATTAGCAAAGTACGGGATTTGGTTCTATCCTTGGGTCACCTAGGTCCTGCTATTTGATCAGTCCAGTAGTGCCCTCTTCATTAGTTGGAATAAAATAAATGGCTGCTATGATTAGTGATTTAAATAGCAATTACAGCAGAATAACTGTTTTTTTTTTGTGTGACAAAATTACCACTCAAAGATTATGCTTGAGGTTTTTGATCAAACCTTTGTGTATATGCTGGCATTCTTTTATGAGAACTAGGACAGGATAAATCCCATCTAAATCAAGGTGACGGTGGGATTTGAATCCAATTCACCAGTATCTGACAATTAATCACTCCACCAGCTGAGCAAGCTAGCACCCTCTGTATACATACATATAGACATATTTATGTAAAAAGAGTATTTTATGTTTTATGAATGGGAAAAGATCAACATACAACCAGCATTCCTCATATGATAGTACTCAAGTGACAGTTAAAAAATGGCTGTTGTTAAATATTTTTGTTACCATAAGTTTAATGTAACAAATTGCCTTTGAAACTGATAATAACAGTTACTGTTTCAAACAATGATTAGAATTGGATATATATATATATATATATATATATATATATATATATATAAGATGATATAACATAAAAAGGGGATCCAGTCTCATCAAAATTCAAGCAATTCAAAGAAGAATAAGGAGGAGGAAATGACAGCATACCCAGCGGTAGTTGAGGGGAGCAGCAATGCCTCCAATATATGCGACTGCAAGGAGCAATTCTATGTACCGATCACTGTAACTCAAAATGAAACCGATGCAAACTAATCACAGAAATGCTCCAATAATCCAGACAGGTTTATATAAAATAAAATAAAAACAGCCCATCTGATTTCTATAAGGAAAATAAGTATTAGGATTTTTTTTGTTGGATTATAGCTGCATTAAGGTGGAATGGCCCCGGTTGCTGCTGAAATCTGTCCTCCGACTCGGGCACGGTCGAGCTTCAGAGTGAGCTCCCTCCTGGACGGACCTACAAAACAGTCCTCACGCGAGAGGCGTTGGGGGTGGCCCTCTGCGGAAGACCCTCCAACGCTCAAGTCAGCGGAGATCAACAACAAACAAATATGGGGAGAAGGCTCCCGCTGAAGAGTCTCTCCAGGATGGCCTTTCAAGAGCTCTGAGCAGAGTGTTAATGGTGAAAAGGGGTGAGCAGAGGTAGATGGAGAGTGGACGAATATGCAAGCACGCGTACCTGAGAAGTCAGAAGATGGTCGTATTTATAGAGGATCACCGAATTTCTTGGAGGCGTCATGGGTCCGAAAGCCGTTAGGATTTGAATCCAGTTTGTTATGAGGTCAGTAAGATTCGCATCTTATTAGTTAGAGGATTGATTTGAATCAAGCGGTTATGAGGCCGGTAGGATCCGCATCTTGTTAGTTAGTGGATCGACGGTCGAGAAGGCTATCACAGAGAATGGCCTGATCTGCCAAGGTATGGAAAGGTTCGGTTTGCCGAGGCATCCGATGACTTGGCCCACCGAGGTATAACAAAGGAGTAAGCCGGGCGTCAGGACGGTTTGATTCCGCAGAGGTATAGATATCGCTCGGGCTGGGGCCGAGAGATAGAGGTCGCTTGGGTTGAGGCCGACGGGAGCCGAGGCCGAGAGACATTGAGATAGCTCAGCTAGCGAGGCCGAGAGATATTGAGATAGCTCGGCTAGTGAGGCCGAGAGATTAGGCTCACTCGGGCTAGGACCGAGGCACTAGGATAGCTCGGCTGGCGAGGCACACCCGGGGAATCCTTGGCTCGTCGAGGGGCTAAAGTGCTTCGATCACCGAGGTATAATGGCTGACTCATTTCTAGCGGGCATTGCACAGCGAGTGAGAGTCAGGGTTGATCCTAACCTCTTGCACGATTATTAATATAATGGCGATTTTATCCCTCAACACATGCCCCCCACTCCCTAGTTCGAAGCGTAGGTTCGGGCTTAGGGAGTATAGCTCCATGTGGCACGATCTGAAGGGAAGGGTCTAGATTTGATAGCCTGCGTAATGATGCCCTAATTAATGTTGCGCAGCCACCGTGCCTTTACAGGATGAATCCATCGTTTCTTAGGGGCAACAGTTGGGGAAGTGCCACGTAGCAAAACCCGATTTTCACGGTGCCTGCAATGGCGGTTCCTGGTATCTCGATTAAGACACCTTATCTTCTCTTTGAGACGGTTTCTTTTGAGGAAAAACAAAGTCGAAACAGCGTCATTCCCGTTCGCAGCGCTCTTTCGTTTCTTCTCGAAGAATCTTGTTCCTCTATTTCCTTTGTAACCTCGCTCAGTGTCTCTTTCGACCAACAGCATGGTGAGTCCTAGCGACATGGTTTTAGAGATTGTTGCCGAGGATTTGGGGAGAATACGCCAGAAGTATGACATTCCCTCAGATATCCTTTTGCGGTTGCAAGAGCCCAAGCATAGGGTCTCGCAAGAACTGGAGCGTGGGATCTTTCTTTATGAAGATAGCCTGAAGGTAGGCCTCCGGTTTCCCCTTCATCCCCTGGCGAAGGAGATCATGAGGTTTTACAACATCTGCCCGACAATGGTGGCTCCTAACAGCTGGCGCAGTATTATCAGGTTTATCTCGATATGCAGCCGGGTTCAAGTAACAGCGACTCTTCCCCTGTTCCATGCTTGTTATCATCTGATGTCCGAAAGGAACTCGGAGTGGTCCTATATCGGACCTCGGATATCATTCAAGACGATCATGGATAAGCTGTCGTCCATAAAGGAGTGGAAGGTCCGATTTTTATCGCCGAGGGGAACATCGTCTCCGACTTCCCTCGGGGATGGGGAAGCTTTGTCAAGGATATGGAAACGCATCCAGCCCTATCCGAATAGGAAAAGGAGGACCTAGAGGTCCTTTATGATGGCCGAGTGTTCTCGGTTAATGACTTACTATCGGAGGAGGCCCTTTTCGCCGCCGGGCTTAGCCCCATCGACGTACAAGGTAAGTCCTTTTCTTTTTTTCTTTCCATTGATTTCACTCGAGCAAGTATATCTCGGTCTGATTGTTCGCCCACTGTGCTTGCAGCCAAGAGATCTGCACTAATGGGTCGTATAAAGAAGGAGTTGGGCAAGCGCCCGAGAGAGACTAGTAGTGTGGAAAGGCGTAAGCCTGAGAAGAAGGTCCATCTTTCTGAAGAGCACTCGCCGAAGGCCGGGCGAGTCAAGGTTAGTTCGCGCTCCTTATCATTGAAGAAAGAGAATGTGGGAGCACCGGCAGTGAGAGAGGGGTTCCCTCAGTTGGGGGAAGAAGCGATAGTCATGACGGAGGAGCAGAGAGCAAAGGAGGACTCTAGGAAGGTTGCTGAGATCCCTTGTCCTTTGGTGGTGGAGATAGTGGACAGCCCGGACGAGGCTTCGTGTGCTCATCTATCAGTCCCCTCTCCTGGGGATAAGTTATTGCCAGGCTCGGTAGAGGTCGGTATCCTGGGGGTTCCTCCCCCGAGCGAGAAGATGTCTCTAGCTTCGGCGGGAGAACAGGTGGGAGCGGTTCCAATTGCCGAGGCTCAGGATGGAGCCTACCATCGAAGGGCCTCCTTCGGAGGGATTAAGAGGTGGTGACGTTGGGCCGATAGTAATAGAGGTTCGAGAGGAGTCTTCTGCTAGAGAGCTTCCTCCTGGAGAGGTTGGAGGAGCTGGTGAAAGGATTGAAGCCTTGGTGGAGCCTGTGGGGGAAAAGCAGACGCTGGCGATCGAGGAGAAAACCTCGGACGAGGGGAGAGGACAATATAAGAATCTTCCAGTTGAAGCTTCTCCCACCGAGGCTTCGGGAAAATTGACGCCTGGGCTGGCCGAGGTATCCGAGGAATCTCAGGCCAGAATGTTACTGAAGGAGGCCAGGAGGTTGAAGGCTTCTCAGGCTGAGATTGCCCGGACTGGCCCCTTGTACGGGCAGCCCGGTAGTTTGGACCCGGCCATCGAGGCGGCGTTCGCTGCTCTGATGAGGTCGGCGTTGTATCTGGATGCGGGTCCCTTGGCGAATGAATTTGTGGACCTAAACCTCATCGACGCTGCATTTGGTCAGCGGAATGTGGCGAAGGATGTCCATCTTCTTCCTAAAATCAACAACTCCGCCCTTATGGGGCTCGCTAGGTCCTACGCCTCCTGGGTGAGTTGCTGTTCAAGAGCAATGGATGCCTTCTAGGTTGACTTGATTGCGCTTTCTTATTTGTGTTTCGTTTTACAGAGCGCTTTGATCACTAGGGTGCTATGCTGGCGCTTGAATCTGGCAGCGGGGGCCAGTGCCCAAGCTAAGAGAGTCAGCACTGAGCTCAGGTTGCGAGCGGAGGCGTCTGATAAACTTGAGCGAGTTCTGGACGTCGCCAACGAGAACTTAGCAAGGGTGATGGGACTGCATCAGGCCACCCTCGATGACCATCCAAGTTGAGGCTTGAAGTTAAGGAGCTACACGGGCTCCGGACAAGGTATGACGAAGCATACTCGGAGCTATCGCAGATCGAATCTAGGAATGCTAGAGAAATCGAAACTGTTAAAAAATAGTTTGACGAGAGTCGAGACAGGTTGAGGAAAGAAGCTATCGAGGAGAGGAATCGCCTTAATAGAATGCTCAGCGAGACGGAGGAGAAGATCCGGCAACTACAGCATTGCGCCCTCGCTAGGGATGGCAGAATTAAGTGGCACCAGGAGAGGATAGCCAAACTTGACGATGAGCTCCCTCAATCCAGGGAAGAGGCTAATAACAGGCAATCAAGAATCAACGATCTTAGGGATAGGATCGAGCAGGTTAAGGCCGATAAGCTAAGGGCCTTCGGCGATGTCGAGGAATTGACCAGGAGATTAGCCCGGTAGGAGGAAGAGGTACGATATTGTCTTTTTTAATTTCCTCCATCAGCTCACTGTGGCATCGGCTAATCCTGTGTTTGCAGATGGAGAAGGCAAAACTAGAGGGCCAAAGCCAATTAGAGACCCTACAAGGGGAACTGGCGTCGAGTCGACGGAGGAGCTCGAAGCTCGAAGGGCGGGTTGCTGGGACCGAAGAGCGAGTCACCTCACTTTGGGGCCAGGTTGCTGAGGCTGAAAGGCAGCTTGCCCTACTTCGGGGCGAACAAGATGCGACCTGTGCCGAGGCTTTCCAGCTTGGTGCGGAGGATGTTCGAACGAAAATATCTCGGGAGCATCCGGAATGGGACCTATCTTTTTTGGATGTGGAACCCTTTGAGGCCTGTACCCCGAGGGCTGAAGAAGCTGAGTATGAAGACATTTCAGACGTCGATCTTGATGCTATTCTAGGTTCTAATGAGGCCGCGGCTCCCGAAGGACACTCTCAGCTTGCCGTTGGGGAAACAATGATATTTGAAGTGGGCGAAACAAGCCAAGCCCTCCCGAATGTTACCGAGGAGGCTGCTGGGACCGATCCAACCCCTAATTCTTAAGGGTTGTGTATTTTTCGCTTCTCAGATGTGTAATCTGGTTGAAATTTTTGATGAACGGGTCTTTTGCCTCCACTTGTTTGCCTTTTTTGACTGATCTTTTTATCTCAAGTTTTCTTTCGATCGTAAGCAAATTATAACTCATTCGCGCTCTTAGGTCGATTTGGTTCGGACTTAAGTAAACGTCTCGGTCGAGGCCAAGGTATAAGGATAGCTTGGTTCATCCAAAGTGAAAAGATTGGCATGCTCGACTGAGGCATGAAATGGCCCGGCGCTACCGAGGAATATGGTTTCGGTCCTGCTCGGAGCGGGTAAGGGAATTTGTCCTACCGAAGTATAGGATAATTCGGCTTGAAATGGCCAAGAATTGCAGGGGTATCCTGGTTAGGGCCGAGGTTAGATAGTTCGGCCTGTCCGAAGCGAAGAGGTGGGCACGCTTTCAGCCGAGGTACACGAAGCAGCTTTGCTGAAGAGCGTTTCGCCCTTGTCAAGAGCATTTACTTCGTTGGCCTTTTCCAATGCAGGTCCTTTTAACGTACGCGACAAGCATTCGATCGCTATTGGATGGCATCGTTTTCAGAAGGCGATTTCCCAGGCCTACTTGTATCTCAAGGACCTGCAGCCAATTTCATGCATTTAAGGCTCTCGATTTGAGATCAGGGGAAATCTTTTATCTTGCATCATGGCCTGGGAAATACGTTCGGCGCGCTTTGGAAAGCGCTCTCTTATCCTGAACCGTCACGTGGTAGCAGGGTCAGGGCGTTTTGAATCCCGGGGTTTTCTGCTTTAATGGTTTCCCCTGGTCTTGCTTGCCTATAAAATGGGGAGAGTGGGCCGTGTTAGGCCATCTCCCAAGACTTTGTTCTCCTGTGAAAGTTTTCATGATGTCTGTCTCCCTGAGGTTGAGAGTGGAGAGACTAAGCTTTCCTTTTGCAAGTCGATTTCCCTCGGATAGCTGGGGTGATGAAGAAGCCATTGAAGAGTAGACCATCCTCAAGAGAGAATTTCAGAGATCATATGGAGAGCACACGGGAGGTCCGCAGAGACCATATGGGGAGCGCACGTATGCGCTCCTTGTATGTCCTTTGCCACTTGTCATGGGGACCGTCGGAAATGCAAAGCATGCATATCCCCATGGTAAGGACGTACTTTTCCTTCTCCCTCGGGCTGGATTCCTTAGTTCATCCGACCGAAGAATCTTTCGCCACGTGAAGAGGGAGGAGAGCAGTGTGGGCCTGCTGGTACCCTGCCTTTCACAATCGGGCAGTGACCCACAGCCCAGCATCCCGCCTAGGTGGAATGTCTCCCAGGCATTGGCATTCGCAGGTCTTCCTCTCATTTTTGGATCTCTTAGTTCATCTAGGGGACCTATGGGTGGCCAGTTCGTTCTTTGGCATCGGCTCAACAGAGCTTGTCTGATTCCCCTAATTTCTTGGGTCTGATGTGGAGGCATCGTCATCGACCAAAGTTGTTCAGTGGAGTTTTTATTTTATTTGTATTTCATGTGCTATGATGCCCTTGTAATGCCTCTCAGGAAGTTGTAACTCTTTTCATTGATGAAGAAATAAAGAAAGTTTTATTCTTTCTTCTTTTAGCACCTACTTTTTTCGATGTGATCGTGTTGAGAGTTACTACTCCCATATCAAGCTTTTTTTGTGTCATAGCATATTTCGGCGGCGCTCTTGCTACTTTGTTTTTGCTAAGACGAATGTTCGGTCCTCAGTGGAGGAAACGTTCATCCCTGTTTAGGTCAGAGGTAGACCTGGGCGGTCCTATGGACCCATGTGGTAAGCATGATCTCGTTTGCAGAACGAAGCAGGTATTCCTTTGGAAAGAAATAGCTCATACGACCTTACTGTTGAGTAGAAGGAGGTTGCTTACTTCTACTGAAGTATCATAGGGCGCCCGAGTGACGTCGAGGTATTTGGGAGACTGCCCAATCAGGCCGAAGTTTCAGGGTTGTGTCCCTTGGTTCGGCTGAGACCTTGGGATTTATTCAGGAATATATCACTTGGCTCGACATAGGCTTTGAATAATATGCCACTCGGTATAGACGAGGCATCAGGGAATATATCGCTTAGTTTAGCCGAGACATCAGATAATATATCACTCGGTTTGGCCGAGGCTTCATAAGGAACATATTTTACTTGGCCCCACTAAGGTACGGAGGTCACTCGATGTTGCCGAGGATTTATGAACCCACCTCTTATTGCAACTATAGATTTGGGTGTGGATGGCCGAAAAAAGGAGGGAAAGCTATCCGAGCAATGCAGGGGCACCCGAGGCTCGTCGATCGGTCACCTTTGACATGGGCGGACCGAGCCTTGGGCGGACCGAGCCATGTTTCCCTAATGTCGTACGCCGATGCCTCTGAGGTCGGGCCCATGCCCTGATAGCTGAGGACTAGTTCGGATTATTTTTCTCTTTGTCTGCCTTCCATGGAAGAATTCAATGAAGATTTCTTTTCTTTATTATGCACCTTTTTTCCTCTTTTCCACGTTATTTCGAGGATATTTAATCCGAAGGAGTTTAACAGATTGAAGGGAGTCTGATCCCAAGGAGGGGCGCTTATTGAATGCCTCGCCGCTATTTATTGATTCTTTTCGATAAAGGGGGCACAATTCTTCATTTCCTGTGAGCGCCCGCCGAGGCAATGACGCGTGGCGAGTTTCTGCGGTAGGGGTGCTGGAGCTGATGGCTCGAGCGATCGAAATACCTGCCAGAAGTAGTTTAAATACGGATGGGAAGGATGCCATCATTAATCACCTTTTCAGCTGATCTTCCAAAATTTCTGGATACTGAGATGGCTTCTGGAGGCGAGGGGCGATCGACTGAAGCGCCAAGCAATGGCGTCAATGGCCATGGGGGCCCCCATAGGAGCTGCACTACAGTAACCGTCGATGGGGAGGTCTTGGCATCACTACTCGCAGACCGCGAGCGACTCCAAAGGGCGGCCGAGCAATACCTGGCTGTTTCCATGAGAGAGAACGAGCTCCTTCGTCGGGCTAACAGCTAGCTGGAGGGGCAAGTTGCATCCCTCCAGCGACAGGTTGCTGAGTTAGCTCTGCGGCGTGGAGGGAGCTCAGCAGTGCTCGGAGAAGACGGCAAGCCCCAGTGAGGGCTCATGTATCTTTTTCTTTTCCTTTTTGTTTCTCTTTTTGTGATGAATGAAAAGGAATTTTTGCAATTTTTGTGCTCGCTGCTACCTTCGAAACGTTCTTTCTTATCGTTCAAGTCTTACGAAACGAACCATCCTCCTAGGGAATCCCTGGTAATCTTGGCAAGACCAAGGTATGGTGTCCTCGTTTTGGTCGAGGTAAGTGGAACTCATAAGTTCCAGTTGGAGTGTAGTGTATTGCTCAGTCTTGCCGAAGCATAAGGGGTGTCCCGTGAGCGTTGAGGCAAAGGTAGCTATCTCAGTCAGGACCGGGAGATAAGGGAACGTTCGGTTTTTACCGAATCAAAAGGAGATGCCTCAGTTTTTCCCGAAGTAAGAAGACTATCTCGGCTTTTAGCCAAAAAAGAAATGTCTTGGTTTAGGCCGAGGCATAGCAGAGGGTTCGGTTCCGGGCCGAAGCAGGAGATCTTGGCCTGGGCGACGTGTCTTTATTAAGGAGTACTTGGCTTCTGTGCCTTTCTATTGCTCTGCCGGCGTTTTGTCTTTTTTAAGGTGAGTTGATTTTGCGTGGGCGACAAGCATCCGGCTTTCATTGGGGGAGGGAAGGACGCCTTTTTCATCGGGGATTTCTCAGGCTCGTCCATATCTCGGAGATTTGCAAGCCGTTTTTCAACATTTAAGACTCCCAATTTGAGATCACAGGGAGATCTCTTTCCATAATGACTCGAGGGGCGCACTCAGCGCGCTATGATGTCTATTTTCTTATCCCGGTGCGCCATGAGGCACCACGGCTTTTATGCCATTTGGCCCGGCTGGGGCTTGTAAGCTGCACAAACTCGGTCCAAGGCTTGCAGTTCATTCGGCTCCCAGCCATACTGGGAGCGCTCGGCCATACCGAGGCTTCGTGGAATCGGACTCGATCCGGCTGAGGTACGGAGATTTAGCTTAGGACTCGGCCCAACCAAGGTACAGAGACTTAGCTTAGGACTCAGCCCAGCTGAGGTATGGAGATTTAGCTTAGGACTCGGCCCAGCTGATGTACGGAGATTTCCTGCTCAAGGAGATAGCTCGGTTGTGCCGAGAATGGGTAAGCAGCATCTATTTTTCATTATGACTTTTTCGAAAAAATGATTGTAGCGATCATGCCGTGGATAATAGAAACAAGATGCCAAAGCTATAAATGGAGCAAGTCTATAGAAAGTGTACCCTACTAATGGTATATATGGAGATTGTCTGAATTCCATGTCTAGGGAATAGATTTTCCATTCAGATCCTGGAGCTTGTAGGTACCGGGTCCGATGACTTCCGCGACTTGATAGGGGCCTTCCCATTTTGGAGACAACTTTCCTTGTTCCAGCGTTTTAAAGACGGATGCTTTCCGGAGGACAAGATTGTCGAGCGAGAAAGATTTCCCTTTGACTCTGGAGGCATAATAGCGGGCCACTCTTTGCTGATATGCAGCTACTCTGATTCGAGCTTTCTCTCTAATCTCTTCCACCAGGTCAAGATTGGTGCGAAGTTGCTCATCGTTAGCCTCCTTCGAGTAGCTCTCCACCCGCGTAGAAGGAAATTATATCTCCACGGGATGACGGCTTCCGTGCCGAAGGCCATCCGGAATGGGGTATCGCCAGTGGGGATTCTCTGGGTGGTGTGGTAGGCCCATAGGACGTGGTGAAGTTCGTCCGCCCATCTACCTCGGGCTCTGGCAAGCCGAGCCTTGATCCCTTGAAGTAGGGTCCAGTTAGTTACTTTGGCTTCTCCGTTGGCTTGCGGATGCCCTACCGATGTGAGGCGGTGACAGATCCCATGCTCCTCGCAGAAACCTCGGAACTTTGGGTTATCAAACTGCTTACCATTGTCGGTGATGATGGTATGCGGGAGGCTGAAGTGATAAATAATGGATCTCCATATGAAGTCCCTGGCCCGAGCTTCGGTTATCTGGGCAACTACCTCGGCCTCGACCCACTTGGTGAAGTAGTCAATGGCGACAAACAAGAACTTTCTCTATCCAGTGGCGAGGGGAAAGGGCCAAGGATGTCTATACCCCACTTAGCAAAGGGCCAAGTGGAGGAAATAGGGACCAAACTAGCAGAGGGGAGCCTCTGGATACTAGAATGTCTCTGACAGGGGTCGCAAGCTCGGACGAGATCGTCAGCATCCTTTTGCATGGTGGGCCAATAATACCCCTGGCGTAGCACCTTGTGGCATAAGGATCGGCTCCCCAGATGGTTGCCGCAAATTCCCTCATGTACCTCCCGAAGAGTATAATCAGCCTCAGATGGGCGAAGGCACTTGAGTAGCGGCATGGAAAAGGATCGCTTATACAGCTGGTCGTCGATCAGCACATAGTGTGTGGCTTGCAATTTCAGCTTTCTTGCTTCCTTTCGGTCGGCTGGGAGTGACCCTTCTTTAAGATACTTTAATATAGGGTCGAACCAGGATGGTTTGGCCTCGACCTGCATCACTCGGTCAGCCTCCGCGATGCTAGGCTTTTCCAGAATCTTCAGGGGAAACTTTCGCTCAGAATCCATTGATTCCGTAGTTGCCAGCCGAGACAATAGATCGGCATGTGCATTCTCGGATCTTGGGATCTGAATGACTTCAAATTCAGAGAAGTGGGAAAGTAAGTCCCGCACCTCTTGGAGATACCGAATTATGTTCGGCTCCCGGGCCTCGAACTCATCTCGCACGTAACCGGCTACTAATTGAGAGTCAGTAAAGGCATTCAACTTCTTCACTTTAAGGTCACGGGCGATTCGGAGTCCAGCGAGCAAAGCTTCATACTCGGCTTCATTATTGGAGGCTGGGAAGGAGAAGCGAACGCCGTACTCGAAGGTCGCCCCCTCTGGGCTAGTGAGGATTAAGCCAGCATCGGAGCCATTGGCATTAGACGATCCGTCAACGTGGAGTAGCCACAGGGCATCAGATCTCGGGTGCTCAGAGGAGTCCAGAGTAGAGCCGTCCTCCGGGATAGTACATTCGAGGAGGAAATCAGCTATAACCTGGGCTTTGATGGCCAGGCAAGGTTGGTATCGGATGTCATGCTCACTTAGCTTGATGGCCCATTTATCCATTCTCCCTGATGTCTCCGAACGATGGACCATCGCTTTGATGGGTTGGTCGGTAAGGACCATCACAGAATATGCCTGAAAATACGGTCGCAGCCTCCGAACCGATGTTACCAGGACCAAAACCAACTTCTCGATCTGGGTGTACCTTGTCTTGACATCTCGGAGCAGTTTGCTGACATAATAGATCGGCTTTTGGGTCTTATTTCTTCTCTGACCAACACTGAGCCAACTGCGCCTTTTGAAACTACTAAGTACAGAAACAACATTTCCCTCGGATTCAGACTACTGAGGAGGGGTGGAGAGCCGAGATACCTCTTGAGATCCTTGAACGATTTCTGACACTCGGAAGACCATTGAAAATTCTTGGCTAATCGGAGAGCTTTAAAGAAAGGAAGGCATCTCTCGGCCAACCGAGCCACGAAGCAGTTGAGGGCCATGATCCTACCAGTCAGGCGCTGGACCTCTTTGATGGACGCTCAGGGCGCCATTTGTCGAAGGGCCTGAATCTTCTACGAATTAGCCTCAATGCCCCACTGAGAAACCATGAAGCCCAGAAACTTTCCAGAATTGACGCCGAAGGTGCACTTAGTTGGGTTGAGCTTCATCCGATATTTTTGGAGCATCGCGAAGCTCTCAGAAAGATCCTCAATGTGCTGGGATGCTTCTTTTCTTTTGACCAGCATGTCGTTAACATATACCTCCATGTTTCGGCCGATTTGCTCCTTGAAGACCTTGTAAACTAGTCTTTGGTAAGTAGCACCTGCATTTTTCAGACCAAAAGGCATGACACGGTAACAATAAGTACCTCGGTCAGTTATGAAGGTGGTCTTCTCTTCATCCTCGGGCGCCATTCGGATTTGGTTGTAGCCCAAATAGGCATCCATGAAGGTCAGCATATGATGACCTGAAGTAGCATCTACAAGTTAGTCGATCCGAGGGAGAGGGAAGCTGTCCTTTAGGCATGCTTTGTTGAGGTTGGTGAAGTCGATGCAGATCCATCACTTACTATTCGACTTCTTCACCATGACGACATTTGACAACTAGTTAGGATAGTTTACCTCCCAAATGAAATTCGTCTTGATAAGTTTGTCGACTTCTTCCTCAATTGCCTTCTATCGCTCAGGGGCGAAGTTCCTTTTCTTCTGCCTTACGAGCCGGGACATCTTGTCTACATTAAGACGATGGATGAGAACATCTGGGCTGATTCCCGGCATATCAAAAGTGGACCAGGCAAAGACATCAGCATTCCTTCAGAGAAAGTCGATCAACTCCAGCCGAGGTTTCCCTTTCAGTAGCGACCTGATCTTTATGGTTTGGTAGGGCCGGGCTTCGTTCAGTGGTACCTCCTCTAGCTCTTTAGCTGGTTCTCCCCGTTGCTTGGCAAAATTCTCCCGAGCGTCCAGCCCATCAACCTCGGGCAGTTTGGATTGAAGGCTAGTGACGAAGCACTACCGAGCTATAGCTTGGCTTCCTCGAACTACTCCCACTCCCCATCCGATAGGGAACTTCATAGCTAGATGCGGGATGGAGATAGCAGCTCCAAGGGACATCAGGCCAGGTCTCCCAAAGATTGCATTGTAGGGCGACCGAAGCATGGTCACCAGAAAATCTGCGTGAACAGTGGCAATGCGAGGCCAAGTTCCCGCGCGGACCGTCAAGGTCACAACCCCTTCTGGGGTAATAACATCGCCGGTGAACCCCATTAGGGTGGAGTTCACGGCTTGAAGATTCTCCATGAGCAGTTTCATCTTTGCAAACACATCGAGATACAAAACATTGACAGAGCTTCCACTATCAATAAGGATCTGGCTTACATCATAATTGTTTAGATTGAGAGATACAACCAACGCATCGTCATGCAGGAACTGTATCTTCTGGACGTCATTGTCGGAGAAGGAGAGCTCATTAGTCCGTGCTCTCTTTGGCGCTGAACCTTCTTCATCATCCCGCCAGCTCGACGAACTATCGACTGCCTCGATCACATTGATGTGGCCAGCGATCGGAGGATTCGGAGGAGGAGGCTGCTAGGGCTCGGGCTAGCGGTCACCCCCATTTCTTGGCTCGGGCGCTCTCCTGAATTGGTCCAGTCTACCCCGCTGGATGAGCCTCTCGATTTCATTCTTCAGCTGCCAGTACTCCTCGATGTCGTGGCCATGGTCACGGTGGTAGCAGCAGTACTTGGTGGGGTCTCTCCGGGCTGCATTCCCTCGGAGAGGAGAAGGTCGAGGGAGTTGGCGCTCTATCTCCATGAGGATCTCCACCCTTGGGGCAGTGAGCGGGGTGAACCGGTTGAACCTCCTAGGCAGGCTCTAGACGCGGTTCCTTGGCGGAGGAACCCTTTGGCGGTGAGGCGGGCTCGGCTAGCTGGCAGGTCGGTGCTTGTCCGAGCCCTTGGACTCCTTCTTCCTTGCCAGCTCGGCACGGGCAGCCCTCCTCAATTCCTTGACTCTGGCATACTTGTCCGTCAGGGCCATCATATCGGAGAGGTTCGGAGGGTAGCTGACCTCCAACACTAGGTAAAAGTTACTCTCCTTTAACACTCCGCCTACTAGGGCGGACATGGCCACCTCATGGTTAAGGTGATCCACTTCCAGCATGGCCGTATTGAAACAACTGAGATAGTTCTTCAAGGACTCCCCCTCTCTCTGCTTAACCTCAGAGAGGGAGTCAGATCTCCACCGGTGATGACAGCTACTGACGAACTGGCTGATGAAGAGGCGGCTCAGCTCATCAAATGAACCAACGGAACCTGGTTTTAAGGCATTAAACCAGGTTCGAGCGGACCCCCTGAGGGTGGAAGGGAAGGTGCGTCAGAGGATCACATCTGATGCCATGGAACATCATGATCGATCGGAAGCTACTGAGGTGGTCATCAGGATCGGAGGATCCATGATAAGGTTCGATGGCGGGTAGCTTGAAATGGGAGGGAATCACTTCCCCCATAATCTCCTTGGAGAAGGGAATGCCCTGCTCCACCTTATGCTGAAGCGGCTGGGCCTGCTTGGCAGCATCCAACTCTTGACGCATCTCCCGGAGTTGTCAGTAGATCTCCTCCTCAGGCATAGCAAGAGGGGCTGGGCAAGGAGAATACTGAGACGGTGTCGAGTCGTGACGAGAGAACACTGGAGAGAGGGATTGGGCCCGCCGAGATCTAGGGAGATCCTTCCGCATACCCCTGGCGGGACTGGCTCATCTCCCTTAGGGCAACGAGGGGGTTTGCAACCCCATGCGGGCCAGAAGAAGAGATCGCTGGGTGAACGGGGGCCACATTATCCTTAGGAAGGTAAAGAGTATGAGTAGCTGGACGGGGAGCTTCAAAGCGCCCCTGGATCAGATGAGCCAGAGCTTGGACCTGCTGGACCAGTGAGGCAAACTGGTCCTGGGTCACTGGGGCTGTCGGTGGCGATGGAGTCTCAACTGGTGGTGGCGGTGGCGCTACACTGCTCATCGGATCAGGTCTTTGGGAGGTGACCTAGTCCCGGACTTCAGAAGTAGCCTTTTTCAATTGGCCATTGGAGGGGTTCTCTTTAAGATCGAGACCCTTATCTCCTGGATCACAAGTTTATGGGACTTGAGGGTCCTTCCTCTAGCGCCATTTTGTTGCTGCTGAAATCTGTCCTTCGACTCGGCGCGGTCGAGCTTCAGAGTGGGCTCCCTCCTGAACATACCTGCAAAATAGTCCTCACGCGACAGGTGTTGGGGATGGCCCTCTGCGGAAGACCCTCCAACGCTCAAGTCAGCGGAGATCAACAATGAACAAATATGGAGAGAAGGCTCCCGCTGAAGAGTCTCTCCAAGGTGGCATTTCTAGAGCTCCGAGCAGAGCATTAATGGTGGAAAGGGGTGAGCAGAGGTAGATGGAGAGTGGGCAAATATGCAAGCGCGCGTACCTGAGAAGTCGGAAGACGGTCGTATTTATAGAGGATCACCTGATTCTTTGGAGGCATCGTGGGTCCGAAACCCGTTAGGATTCGAATCCAGTTTGTTATGAGGTCAGTAAAATTCGTATCTTATTAGCTAGAGGATTGATTTGAATCAGGCGGTTATGAGGCCGGTAGGATCCGCATCTTGTTAGTTAGTGGATCGATGGCTGAGAAGGCTATCACAGAGAATGGCTTGATCCGCCGAGGTATGGAAAGGCTCGGTTTGCCAAGGCATCGATGACTCAGCCCACCGAGGTATAACAAAGGAGTAAGCCCGGCGTCAGGATGGTTTGATTCCATAGAGGTGTAGATATCGCTCGGGCTGGGGCTGAGAGAAAGAGGTCGCTTGGGTTGAGGCCGACGGGAGCTGAGGCCGAGAGACATTGAGATAGCTCGGCTAGCGAGGCCGAGAGTCATTGAGATGGCTCGGCTAGCGAGGCGGAGAGATATTGAGATAGCTCGGCTAGCGAGGCCGAGAGATTAGGCTCGCTCGGGCTAGGACCGAGGCATAGAGACAGAGATCACTCAGTCTAGGACCGAGGCATTGGGATAGCTCGGCTGGCGAGGCACACCCAAGGAATCATTGGCTCGTCGAGGGGCTAAAGTGCTTCGATCCACCGAGGTATAATGGCTGACTCATTTCTAGCGGGCATTGCACAGCGAGTGAGAGTCAAGGTTGATCCTAACCTCTTGCACGATTATTAACGTAATGGCGATTTTACCCCTCAACAGTCTCTAACATAGTCAAATGCCAATTTGAAACAACCTGGCTCAGATTATTCTGGTCAAAGCCTTGCTTAGAATAACAGTAACATTTTGAGGGACATGTGTTATTATGTTACACGGAACAGAAAAGAAGAATAAAAGTTATGAAAGCAGATCTTTTAAGGTAGTGTTTGAAATAGGTGATAAGAGGGGATATCCAGAGGATATCCCCTCTTATTCCCAAAAGCCATAACTATAAGGGATAGCTAGGAATAAAGTTAACCAAAGGGATAATCCATGGTTAACCATGCCATTGGATATCCCCTCAATTTATTCCCTAAAAAATACAGGAATAGCTAGTTATCCCTCCAAATAAGAGTAAAAAAAAGTTATCCTATGGTTTTATCTTTTTGCATTTGATATGATCAATGGGATAGCCAAGGGATATCCCTAGGGATAGCCAGGGGATAAACTCTATTCCATACACTTATCCATGGATAATAATTTTTCTATCAAACACTACCTTTAATATGGGGGATAAGGGGGGATATACAGGGGATATCCCCCCTTATCCCCAAATGCTATAGCTAGAGGGGATAGGTCTGAAAAAGTTTAACCAGAGGGGATAATCCATGTTTAACCATGGGTTATCCCCTGAACTTATTCCCTAGAAAACTCAGGAACAACTAAAGTTATCCCTTGATGGCAGACTTATAATTTTAAAAAGGTGCTTATGCCCTCAGCTATCCCCTTACAAGATAGCATTTATCCAAGAATAGCTTTTGGGGTATCAAACACTAGTGTTGCTCCCAATAGCCAGAATGATGGCCATCATTCAAAATCTGTGTCATTCCCTTAACAAAAGAGTATTTCATTTCAAAAAAAAAAAATTCAAATTTTTCCCTCAAAAAAAAATCAAATTTGGACAATACCGTTGATATTCTTCCACTTTAGGCCATATTTTCTAATTGTGCATAAAAAAATCAACTTAATTTTTCTGTTTTCACAAAAAAGTTAGATTAATTTATGTTGCAGAACAATACACATTTATATGCTCCTCAGCAATTTTGCCTCCAGTCCCAAGTATCAGATTATCCTCTTGTACTCACAGACCAGATACATCATTTTGGTAGAGAAATTAATCTTACCATGTCTTGAAAAATCAATATCAGGCAGATTACTATTAATCTTACCCTCTATGTTTTACATTATAACCACCATTATCAGCGTTATTAATAAAATGTTAAAAAAAAATCTTCAAATCCCATAGGATGGGGCACAACCGTTTTAGCCATTATAACAATCAACAATCGAAACCAAACGGACTTTATTCCAGATAATTTGCCACAAACTAATGGAATTATACATGCGTTGTCACCTCCATTTGTTTATTTTAGACTCGTTCTTCCTCAAGGAAACCGAATAGTTTCAAAGATATCAATCTTATTGGAGAGTACCGATAGAGCGAAGGCTTTCGATTGGTGGTGTATCCTAGCCTTGCCTTGCAGAGGGTATACCTGTTCAACGCGGTGATGGCGACGACGTCTCCCCTCCGGATGCCGGCTTCCACCAGACTGCGGGCAAGGCTAAGAATGCCGTCGACGAAGTCCGCGCCGGTCCGGCAGCGGCTCTCGGCTATGACCACCAGAGAGTCCCGTCGGAACACCAGGATCCAGTCGAGGCATAGGCTGCTGATGTGGCGGCGCCATTATCTATTCTTCTGAATCCGATTGGGCTAAAATCTAATATCTATTGAGAGATAAAATCGCCGTTGCATTAATAATCATGCAAGGGGTTAGGATCAACCCTGACTCCCACTTGTTGTGCAATACCCGCTAGAGATGAATCAGCCTCAGTGGATTGGAGCACCTTAGCCCATCAGCGAGCCAAGGATTCCCAAGGTGCGGATCACATCTCTCGGCCTCAGCCGAGCTATGACGTCTCTCTCGGCCTCAGCCGAGCTATGACGTCTCTCTCGGCCTCCGCCGACCTATCCCCATATCTCTCGGCCTCAGCCGAGCTATCCCCATCTCTCGGACTCAGCCGAGCTATCCGTGCCCCGACTAGACTAGGGTACTCAAGCACCTCTGCGGAATCCGGCGTAGGAGAGTTTAAACAAAAATCATACCCGAGAGTGGCCTAGAGCCCTGGAGCCTACACCGTCTCCGAATCTCAAGACATCAACCAGCTCTCCCAGCCATTGATCCTCTAACTAACAAGATACGAATCTTACTGACCTCATAACAAACTGAATTCGAATCCTAATGGCTTTCAGACCCACGATGCCCCTAAGGAATCAGGTGATCCTCTATAAATAGAACCGTCTCCCGACTTCTCAGGTATGCGCACTTGCTTACTGGCCCACTCTCCTTCCACCTCTGCTCATCCCTTTCCACCATTAATGCTCTGCTCGGAGCTCTCTAAAGGCCACCCCTAAAGAGACTCTTCAGCGAGAGCCTTCTCCTCACATTTGTTGATTGCCGATCCCCGCTGACTTGAACGTCGGAGAGTCTTCTGCGGAGGGCCAACCCCAACGACTCTCGCGTGAGGACTGTTTTGCAGGTCCGCCCAGAGGGGAGCCCATCCTGAAGCCCGATCGCGCCCGAGTCGGAGGACAGATTTCAGCAGCAACAAAATGGCACTAGAGAAAGGGTCCTCAAGTCCCATAAACTTGTGATTCAGAAGACAAGGATCTCGATATGAAAGAGAACTCCTCGCATAGACAATCAAAGAAAGACTACCTCCGAAGACCGGGGCCAGGTCGCCTCCCAAAGACCTGATCCGGTGAGCAGCATAGTACCACCGCCACCACCAGTTGAAACTCCATCGCCACCGGCGGCCCCAATGACCCAGGACCAATTTGCCTTGCTGGTCCAGCAGGTCCAAGCTCTAGCCCACCTGATCCAGGGGCGCTTTGAAGCCCCCCATCCGGCTGCGCCTACTCCGCACCTTCCTAAGGAGAATGCGGCCTCTGTTTATCCAGCGATCTCTTCTTCCGGCCCGCATGGGGTTGCAGACCCCCCTTGTCGCCCTAGGGAAGCTGAGCCAGCCCCCCAAGGGATCTATGGCAAGGATCTTCCCCGATCTTGACGGGCCCGATCCCTTTCTCCGGTGCTCTCTCATCACGACTCGACACCGTCTCATTTCTCTCCTCGCCCAGCTCCTCCTGCATGCCTGAGGAGATCCGCCAACAACTCTGGGAGATGTGTCAGGAGTTGGATGCCGCCAAGCAAACCCATCCACTTCAGCATAAAGCGGAGCAGGGCATTCCCTTCTCTAAAGAGATCATGGAGGAAGTGATTCCCTGATGACCTCGTCCGAGCTTGTGACCCATGTCAGAGATATTCCAATATCCAGAGGCTCCCCTCTGCCAGTTTGGTCCATATTTCCTCCACTTGGCCCTTTGCCAAGTGGGGGATGGATATTCTTGCCTTTTTCCCCTCGCCACTGGACAGAGAAAGTTCTTGTTTGTCGCCATCGACTACTTCACTAAGTGGGTGGAGGCCGAGGCCATTGCCCAAATAACCGAAGATCGGGCCAGGGACTTCGTATGGAGATCCATTATTTATTGCTTCGGCCTTCCGCATACTATTATCACCGATAATGGCAAGCAGTTCGACAACCCAAAGTTCCAAGGTTTCTACGAGGAGCATGGAATCTGCCACCGCCTTACGTCGGTAGGGAATCTGTAAGCCAATAGAGAAGCCAAAGTAACTAATCGGACCCTGCTTCAAGGGATTAAGGCTCAGCTTGCCAAAGCCTGAGGTAAATGGGCGGACGAGCTTCACCATGTCCTATGGGCCTACCGCACCACTTAGAGAATCCCCACCGTCGAGACTCCATTCCGGATGGCCTTCGATGCGGAAGCCGTCATCCCTGTGGAGATAGGGCTTCCTTCTCCACGAGTGGAGAGCTACTCAGAGGAGGCTAACGATGAGCAGCTCCGCACCAATCTTGACCTGGTGGAAAAAATTAGAGAGAAAGCTCGGATCAGGGTTGCTGCGTACCAGCAAAGAGTGGCTCGCTATCACGCCTCCCGAGTCAAAGGGAAACCCTTCCCACCCGGCGATCTCGTCCTTCGGAAAGAATCTATCTCCAAACCACTAGAACAAGGAAAGCTGTCTCCAAATTGGGAAGGCCCCTATCAAGTGGCAGAAGTCATCGGACCTAGCACCTATAAGCTCCAGGATCTAAGCGAGAAATCTATTCCCCAGACGTGGAACTCGGACAATCTCCGTATATACCACCAGTAGGGTATGCTTTCTATAAACTCGCCCTATTTACAGCATTAGCATCCTGTCTCTATTATTCATGGCTCTATTGCTGCAATCATTTTTCCGCCGAAACACTTATTCTAGCCCGAATTCAACCGACCTAAGAGCGCGAATGAGTTATAATTCGTTCGCAGTCGGAAGAAAGCTTAAGGTAAAAGATCAGCCAGAAAGACAAAAAAATAGAGGTGAAAAAACTCGTTCATCAGAAATTTCGATCAGATTACAAAGCCGAAAAGCAAAAAATAAACAGGCAACCCTCAAGGATCAGGGGCTGGATCAGTCCCAGCGGTATCCTCAGCAACATTCGGGGAAGCTTGGCTCGTTTTGCCCACTTCAAAAGTCGTCGTTCCTTCGACGGCGAGCTTGGAGTATCCTTCGGGAGCCACGACATCGCTAGAGCCCAAAATTGTGTCAAGATCGACGTCTGAGATATTTTCATACTCGGCTTCTTTAGCCCCCGAGGTACAGGCCTCAAAGAGTTCAACATCCAAAATAGAGAGGTCCCATTCCGGATGCTCCCGAGATATTCTGGTTCGGACCTCCTCCGTGCCAAACTAAAATGCCT
This sequence comes from Calamus simplicifolius, assembly GCA_900491605.1. Lineage (NCBI taxonomy): Eukaryota > Viridiplantae > Streptophyta > Magnoliopsida > Arecales > Arecaceae > Calamus > Calamus simplicifolius. The sequence continues at coordinate 614,000 of UESW01003862.1, forward strand.
CGGCACAAGTCGCATCTTGTTCGCTCTGAAGTATGGCGAGATTCCTTTCAGCCTCGACAACTTGGCTCCGAAATGAGACGATTTGCTCCTCAGTCTCGGCAACCTGCCCTTTGAGCTCCGAGCTCCTCTGATGACTCGATGCCAGTTCTCCTTGCAGGCTTTCTAATTGACCTTGGCCCTCGAGCCTCGCCTTCTCCATCTGCAAACACAAGGTTAGCCGATGCAACAGCGAGCCGATGGGAAGATTAAAAAGACGATATCATACCTCTTCCTCCTGCCGAGCTAATCTCCTGGTTAATTCCTCGACCTCGCCGAAGGCCCTCAGCTTGTCGGCCTTAACCAGCTTGATTCTGTCCTTGAGGTCATTGATCTTTGACTGCCTGCTGTTGGCTTCTTCCCTGGACTGGGAGAGCTCGTTATCAAGCTTGGACATTTTCTCCTGATGCCATTTGATCCTGTCATCCTTGGCAACAATGCAATGATTTAGTTGCCGGACCTTCTCCTCCGACTCGCCAAGCATTCTGTTCAGGCGATTCTTCTCGGTAGCTTCTCTCCCCAGCCTGTCTCGACTTTCGTCGAGCTACTTCCTAGCAGTCTCCATTTCTTTGGCATATCTGGATGTGACCTGCGATAACTCCAAACATACTTCATCATACCTTGCCCGAAGCCCATGTAGCTCCTTAACTTTGAGCCTTAATCTGGATACGTCGTCGAGGGCGGCCTGATGCAATCCCCTCGCCCTCACCAAGTTCTTGTTGGCGGTGTCCAGGACTCGGTCAAATTTATCAGACACCTCTGCTCGCAATCGGAGCTCGGTACTGACTCTCTTGACCTGGACGCTGGCCCCTGTCGCCAGGCATAAATGCCAGCACAGTGCCCTATTGATCAGAGCGCTCTGGGAAACAAAACCCAAATAAGAAAGCGCGATCAAGTTAACCAGAAAGCACCCACTACTCTAGAGTAGCAACTCACTTGGGAGGTGTAAGACCTAGCTAGCTCCATGAGGGTGGAATTGTTGATCTCAGGAAGAAGATAAACATCCTTCGCCACATTCCGCTGACCGAATGCAGCATCGATAAGGTCCAAGTCCGCAAACTCGTTCGTCAAGGGACCCGCACTCGGATACAATGCCGACCTCATCAGAATAGAGAACGCCTCCTCGATAGCCGAGTCCAAACTGCCAGGCTATCCATCTGAGGGATCAGTCTGGGCAATCTCAGACTGAGAAGCCTGCAATCTCCTGGCCTCCTTCAGCAAAGGTCTGGCCTGTGATTCCTCGGATATCTCGGCCAGCCCAGGCCTCAATGTTCCCGAGGCTTCAGTGGGAGAAGCTTCAGTTGGAAGGTCATCATCCTGTCCTCCTTCTTAACCCAAAGGTCCTTCTTCAATCACCGGTGCCTACCCCTCCCCCACGGGCTCCACCGAAGCTTCAATCTGTTCACCCGCTCCTCTAGCCTCCTCAGGAGGAAGCTCTCCAGCAGGAAACTCCTCCTGAGCTTCCGTTACCATTGGCCCAACGTTACCGCCCTCTAATCCCTCCAAGGGAGGCCCTTCAACGATAGGCTCACCCTAAACTTCCAGTGGAGCCTCATCCGAGCTATCCACTATCTCCACCACCAAAGGACAAGGGATCTCAGCCACCCTCTCTGGGTCCTCCTCTGCTCTCTGCTCCTCCATCATGGCTATTGCTCCCTCCTCCAACTGAGGGGACCCCTCTCTCACTGCCAGCTCCCCCACATCCTCTTTCTTTGATGGTAAAGAGCGCGGGCTAGCCCTGACTCGCCCAGCCTCCGGCGAGTACTCTCCAGAAAGACAAACCTTCTTCTCAGGCTTACGCCTCTCTGTACTACTAGCCTCTCTCAGGCGCTTGCCCAACTCTTTCTTTATGCAGCCCTCTAGCGCAGATCTCTTGGCTGCAAGCGTAGTAGGTGAACAATCAGACCGAGATATACTCGCTCGAATGAAATCAATGGAAGGGAGAAAGAAAAAGACTTACCTTGCACGTCGACGGGGCTAAGTCCGGCGGCAAAAAGAGCCTCCTCCAATAGTAAGACATTGGCCGAGAACATTCGACCATCAAGAAGGACCCCTAGGTCCTCCTTCTTCCGTTTGGATAGGGCTGGATGCGCTTCCATATCCCTAACAGGGTTTCCCCATCCCTGCGGGAAGCCAGAACCGATGTTCCCTTTGGCGATAAAGAATCAAACCTTCCATTCCTTTATGGACGACGATTTATCCATGATCATCCTGAATGACTTCCGAGGTCCGATATAGGACCACTCCGAGCTCCTTCCAGACATTAGATGGTAACAAACACGGAACAGAGACAGAGTTCCTGTTACCTGAACCTGGTTACACATCGAGATAAACCTGATGATACTCTGCCAGCTGTTAGGAGCTACCATTGTTGGGCAGATGTTATAGAACCTCATGATCTCTTTCGCTAAGGGGTGAAGGGGAAATTGGAGGCCTGCCTTCAGGCTATCTTCGTAAAGAAAGATCCCGCCCTCTAGCTCTTGCGAGACCCTATGCTCGGGCTCCGGCAGCCGTAAAATGATATCCAAGGGAATGCCATACTTCTGGCGTATTCTTCCCAAATCCTCGGCAATAATCTCTGAGACTAGGTCACTAGGCCTCACCATGCTGTTGGTTGAAAGAAAAATCGAGCGACGTTGCAAAGGAAGTAGGGGAACAAGATTCTTCAAGAAGGAACGAAAGGGCACTGCGAATGGGAATGGCGCTGTTTCGACTTTGCTTTTCCCCGAAGGAAACCGTCTCAAAGAAAAGATAAGGCGTCTTGATTGGAACGCCCGGAACCGTCGTTGCAGGTGCTGTGAAAATCGGGATTTGCTACGTGGCACTTCCCCAACCGTTTCCCCTAGGAAGCGATAGATCCGTCCTATAAAGGCAAGGCGGCCGCGTAGCATTAATTAGGGCATCATTATGCAGGCTGTCAAATCCAAACCCATTCAGATTGTGCCACCTAGAGTTATACTCCCTACGCCCGAACCTACGCTTCGAACTAGGAAGTGGGGGGCATGTGTTGAGGGGTAAAATCGATGTTGCATTAATAATCATGCAAGGGGCTAGGATCAACCCTGACTCCCACTTGTTGTGCAATACCCGTTAGAGATGAATCAGCCTCAGTGGATTGGGGTGCCTTAGCCCCTCAGTGAGCCAAGGATTCCCAAGGCGCGGATCACATCTCTCGGCCTCAACCGAGCTATGACGTCTCTTTCGGCCTCAACTGAGTTATAACATCTCTCTCGGCCTCCGCCGAGCTATCCCCATATCTCTTGGCCTTAGCCGAACTATCCCCATCTCTCGGCCTCAGCCGAGCTATCCATACCCCGACCAGACCAGGGCACTCAAGCACCTCTGCGGAATCCGGTGCAGGAGAGTTTGAACAAAAATCATACCCCATAGTGGCCTAGAGCCCTGGAGCCTACACCGTCTTCGAATCTCAAGACATCAACCAGCTCTCCCAGCCATTGATCCTCTAATTAACAAGATACGAATCTTACTGACCTTATAACAAACTGGATTCGAATCCTAACAGCTTTCGGACCCACGATGCTCCCAAGGAATCATGTGATCCTCTATAAATAGAACCGTCTCCCGACTTCTCAGGTATGCGCACTTGTTTACTAGCCCACTCTCCTTCCACCTATGCTCACCCCTTTCCGCCATTAACGCTCTGCTCGGAGCTCTCGAAAGGCCATCCCTGGAGAGACTCTTCAGCGAGAGCCTTACATTTGTTGATTGCCGATCCTCGCTGACTGAGCATTGAAGGGTCTTCCGCGGAGGGCCACCTCCAACGCCTCTCGCGCAAGGACTATTTTGCAGGTCCGCCCAGGAGGGAGCCCATTCTGAAGCCCGATCACATCCGAGTCGAAGGACAGATTTTAACAGTAATAATATCTATGTTATCTTATCTTGTATGGACCCTTTTTTTTGTGGTCTCCGTCCTTCTGTAACCTTATTAGATTTTAGCCCAACCGCAAATTTTTTTTTTTTTGATTCGGAAGAATAGATAATGGTGCCGTCCCAAGGCCGCATTATAAGATGGCTGCAGCATTTTGATACTTAGATAGCAATTCATTTTAGCATTAACACTTTCACTTATGTCTTTATTTAGAAGAAAGTAGAAGAGAAGTTTAAGCATACTATGAAAATTTATAAATTTGTTAAAGGAAAAAAAGGGCAAACTAAAGAACTAAAGCAAATGGAACCATGCTTATACTTTTCGATGAAGATCACCATTATTATGGTGATCCAGTATTACCATTGGGAGCATCTGGTATGGTGTGATCCGCTCAAGATCATCGATGATTAATGGAATAGTGATGGAATCAACCTATTTGGTTCTACTGAAGTAATCTTACGTGACGATGATCCAAGATCACTCCTACTTCTTGGATCACCTTCCAAAGGGGTGGTTCAATTGTTGTTCTCAAGATAGTGATCTAAAATCACCCCCCTTCTATAATATTGGACTAAAATTATAAATAAAAATACCTTTTATTTATAATAAATATATTCTAGTAGTAATAATTTAAACATAACATTATATGTTATCGCCAAATCACGTTCCTCTAACATTGGGAATCGAAGATCCTTCTCATCGAAGAAGCTCCTGCAAGAAAGTCTTCGAAGACCGGTTGCACGGGTGGGAACCCTTCGACGCTCAAGCAAGCGACTCAGGAACAGTGAAGAAAAAATAAAGCTAACAAAAGTGGCTAGAGAACTTGAGTTCAGATCCCTTTTCTTGTTGTAAGTGTATGTTCTTATACCTGTTTGAAGATCCCCTTTTCCGCTCCCGGAAGGTGGCTAATTACGAGGTGCTGTTATCCGGTAGTGGACAGGTGGCCAGGCTGATAGAGACAGGTCACAATCGATACTGAGCATGTCAGAGGTGTCTTACCCCGCTAGACGCCTTCTAAGCATGGCGCCACAGATGATAGGTGGGCCCAGTCATGTCAGACAGGCGCTGCTACAGATAGTAGCCATGCGCAATCGTAGATAGTTAGTGGGCCACGTGGCCACCGCAGATGGTTGGTTCGCCATGTGTTAGTGTCACGTGGCTCAAGGTAGTGGGGAAAGGAAGTCCGAGGCCAAAGAGACTTGAGGTTCAGACCGAGGGGACTCAGATCCGAAGCCGAGGAGATTGAGATTCAAGACCGAAGAAACTCGGATCCGAGACCAAGGGGACTCGAGGTCCATGATCGAAAGGGTCTCGGAGGCATGGACCGAAGGGGTTCGGAGGCCAAGGCCAAAGGGACCTCGGGGTTCAAAGCAGCACGCGGGCGGCCTCTCCGCGCATCTCAGCGCAATCTTTTTTTTTTTTTTCGTGGGGGGGATTACAGGGGGAGAAGACGATAGTGTTCTCGGAGTCGGAGTCGGAGTCGGAGTCGGAGTCGGTGCGGGAATAACGAGTGGCCCTCACCCGTCCCTCTCTCTCACACCCCCCGCGACCGCGGATTGGAGCGACGAGGAGCGCCGTGCCTGTGGGCCACATTTGACGGTAGAGAGAGAGAGAGAGAGAGAGAGAGAGAGAGAGCGAGCGATGGAACGGTCCAAACGCGATGAGTGCGTGGAAATTACGTGATATTTAATTTATTTTTTTTTAGTTTTTTTAATCATTAATGGGGCTAAGGTTTGCCCACCCAGCCAACAATATCCCCCGCGAAGTCTCCTTTCATCCACCTAGCCGATAATAATCATAAACGGTCCAATGGCAGCGAGGCCGGCGGATATGTCAACCAATAGGAGAAGGTATTTGGGTTCGCCCCATCATATCCGCACTCCGCAAATTCTCTCTCTCTTCCCCTGGCACCGCCACTAGGCAACCACCACAGAGTGTTTTAACAGGATCACCCCTTTGTAGTCCGGTCTCCCCTGCTCCGTCATACGTACACACAGGCCGAGAGAGAGAGAGAGAGAGAGAGAGGGAGAGAGAGATGGCAACGTCAAGTTCTCTGAGCTGTGCCGTGGTGTTCCCTAGCCTCCTCTCATCTTCCAAATCACAGTTCGCTAGGTCGCTCGCCCTTCCAAGCACGAACTTCTCGTGCCGCTTCTCCATGTCGGCCGAGTGGATGCCTGGCCAGCCCCGCCAATCTTATTAGATTTTAGCCCAACCACAACTTTCCGTTTTTTTATCATCCAATCGGATTCGGAAGAATAGATAATGGCGCGCCGCCACATCAGCAACCTATGCCTCGGCTGTATCCTGGCGTTCCGGCGGGACTCTCCGGTGGTCATAGCCGGGAGCCGCCGCCGGACCGGCGCGGACTTCGTCGACGGTGTTCTCAGCCTTGCCCGCGGTCTGGTGGAAGCCGGCGTCCGGAGGGGAGACGTCGTCGCCATCGCCGCCTTGAACAGGTATACCCTCTGCAAGGCAAGGCTAGGATACACCACCAATCGAAAGCCTTCGCTCTATCGGTACTCTCCAATAAGATTGTTATCTTTGAAACTATTCGGTTTCCTTGAGAAAGAACGAGTCTAAAATAAACAAATGGAGGCGAGGAATAATCCATATCAACGCCTGTATAGTTTCATTAGTTTGTGGCAAATTATCTGGAATAAAGTCCTTTTGGTTTCGATTGTTGATTGTTATAATGGCTAAAACGGTTGTGCCCCATCCTATGGGATTTGAAGGATTTTTTTTTTAACATTTTATTAATAACGCTGATAATGGTGGTTATAATGTAAAACATAGAGGGTAAGATTAATAATAATCTGCCTGGATATTGATTTTTCAAGACATGGAAGATTAATTTCTCTACCAAAATGATGTATCTGGTCTGTAAGTACAAGAGGATAATCTGATACTTGGGACTGGAGGCAAAATTGCTGAGGTGCATATAAATGCGTATTGTTCTGCAAAATAAATTAATCTAACTTTTTTGTGCAAAAAAGAAAAATTAAGTTGATTTTTTTTTATGCACAATTAGAAAATATGGCCTAAAGTGGAAGAATATCAACGGTATTGTCTAAATTTGATTTTTTTTTTTTGAGGAAAAATTTTGAATATTTTTTTTTGAAAAGAAATGCTCTTTTGTTAAGGGAATGACACCGATTTTGAATGATGGCCATCATTCTAGCTATTGGGAGCAACACTTAGGTAGTGTTTGATAGCCCAAAAGTTATTTCTGGATAAATGTACAGGATAACATTTATCCAGGGAATAGCTAAGAGAATAAGCACATTTTTTAAAATTACAAGTCTGCCATCAAGGGATAACTTTAGTTGTTCCTGGGTTCCCTACGGAATAAGTTCAGAGGATAACCCATGGTTAAACATGGGTTATCTCCTCTGGTTAAACTTTTTCAGACTTATTCCCTTTAGCTATAGCATTTGGGAATAAGAGGGGATATCCAGGCTATCCAAGGGATAGCTAAGGGAATAAGCACCTTTTTAAAATTACAAGTCTGTCATCAAGGGATAGCTTTAGTTGTTCTTGAGTTCCCTACGGAATAAATTTAGAGGATAACCCATGGTTAAACATGAGTTATCCCTTCTGGTTAAACTTTTTCAAACCTATTCCTTTTAGCTATAGCATTTGGGAATAAGGAGGGATATCCAGGGGGATATCCCCCCTTATCCCTCATATCAAACACTGCCTAAGGTAGTATTTGATACCCTAAAAGCTATCCCTGGATAAATGTACATGATAGCATTTATCCAGGGGATAGCTGATGGAATAAGCACCTTTTTAAAATTACAAGTATGCCATCAAAGGATAACTTTAGTTGTTCCTGGGTTCCCTAAGGAATAAGTTCAGGAGATAACCCATGATTAATTAACCATGGGTTATCCCCTCTGGTTAAACTTTTTCAGACCTATCCCCTCTAGCTATAGCATTTGAGGACAAACACTGCCTAAAAGATCTGCTTTCATAACTTTTATTCTTCTTTTCTGTTCCGTATAACATAATAACACAGGTCCCTCAAAATGTTGCTGTTATTCTAAGCAAGGCTTTGACCATAATAATCTGAACCAGGTTGTTTCAAATTGGCATTTGACTGTGTTAGGGGCCATTCCACCTTAATGCAGCTATAAACCAACAAAAAAAAAAAAAAAATTTATAATACTTATTTTCCTTATAGACATCAGATGGGCTGTTTTTATTTTATTTTATATAAACCTGTCACGATTATTGGAGCATTTATGTGATTAGTTTGCATCGGTTTCATTTTGAGTTACAGTGATTGGTATATAGAATTGCTCCTTGCAGTCGCATATATTGGAGGCATTGCTGCTCCCCTCAACTACCGCTGGGTATGCTGTCATTTCCTCCTCCTTATTCTTCTTTGAATTGCTTGAACTTTGAGACTGGATCCCCTTTTTATGTTATATCATCTTATATATATATATATATATATATTCCAATTCTAATCATTGTTTGAAACAGTAACTGTTATTATCAGTTTCAAAGGCAATTTGTTACATTAAACTTATGGTAACAAAAATATTTAACAACAGCCATTTTTTAACTGTCACTTGAGTACTATCATATGAGGAATGCTGGTTGTATGTTGATCTTTTCCCAATCATAAAACATAAAATACTCTTTTTACATAAATATGTCTATATGTATGTATACAGAGGGTGCTAGCTTGCTCAGTTGGTGGAGTGATTAATTGTCAGATACTGGTGAATTGGATTCAAATCCCACCGTCACCTTGATTTAGATGGGATTTATCCTGTCCTAGTTCTCATAAAAGAATGCCAGCATATACACAAAAGTTTGATCAAAACCTCAAGCATAATCTTTGAGTGGTAATTTTGTCACACAAAAAAAACAGTTATTCTGCTGTAATTGCTATTTAAATCACTAATCATAGCAGCCATTTATTTTATTCCAACTAATGAAGAGGGCACTACTGGACTGATCAAATAGCAGGACCTAGGTGACCCAAGGATAGAACCAAATCCCGTACTTTGCTAATTGCCAAAGAATTTTTTATTTGTTCCTTTCAAGTTCTGCAGCAAATTCTTGAACTAAAATTGCACTTAATACTCAAAAGAACTGTGCAAATATTTTATTCAAATTGATAAAAGAGCCTAAATTAAGTTCATACATTTCATCATCATATGTTGATGTTATGCTAAGTTGATCGAACTAGTATTTTAGTTATACTAAAACTATGTTTCTTATAATTCTCTCTGATACTAAATGTTTATAAAAAGTTATGCAAAATATCACACTGTTTGGAAAAAAGAAGGATTTGTGTTCTGATCCAGCAAATCATTTGGGCAAACGTTGGGGCATTTATTAAATATAATGCAATTTTTATATTTGGCGGGAAGCCACCAGTTGAGTTGATGCTAAAACTCTGTATGACTCTTAATTGTGGTATAACATTCAAAGTTTTTTTCACAATATGCTGTGTTTCCTAATATTAATAGCCTCATACAATCTTTATTTCCTAATATCGACTCGCAAATCTTCCATTCTGCTTCTGGAAAATAAATCAGCCACTTATGTGACATAAAAAAGGGTATACAGATCCCACGGTTGACCTCGTGATTAAGATCGGAAAATTCTAGGATTATTGGCGAGATGAATCATAGAAGATTTTTGGTGCCCAAAAATAAAAAGAAAGTCTAGCTAGATTACCTATGTGAATGAAAGATGACATTTCTTAATATTTAATAATGAGGGCAGTAAACTGATGTACTCAAGACATCCATGAACCTTGTAATCAGCTTAACAAGCTCATCTGATTTGCTAATTGATCATTTCTTCTTACATGCAGAGCCTTGAGGAGGCAAGATCTGCAATGGAGCTTGTAAAGCCTATGATGTTAGCAGTGGATGAGACCTGTAGTTCATGGGCCCTAGAACTACAAAGCAGCAAAAATCTGCCATTTCTAAAGCTCTATGTTCTTATTGGGGATGCTTCTCCTAGCCTTAGTAGAAAGAGAAGCTGTAAGTTCTGCTCATGTTAAATGACCGCTTGCATGGAAGTTTTAAGATGTTAAACTATAGTATCGACTAACATTATAATAAGAGCATTTCATTACTTTTTTTATAGGATTCTTACTTAAATATATTGTAAGTTATTGGTAAACAATGTAATTTAATTTTGACTAAAGCTATGTCTAGTCAATGGCATATCATCCATATTTCTCTTAAAAGATTCAAAACATTTTGTCGTAATTAATTTATAGACCAAATATGAACTCATAAAATGACATCTAGTATATTATATGTCGTACATAGTACTAGACTAGCTTTGTCAAAATGCTAAAATTTACTTGCTCTTGACATAGCATCAGCATTTTATATGCTAAATATATTTCGTCTCAAGACAAGATTTTTCTTCAGGTAAAAGTTCATTCACTGACGATGAGACCCAACCTGGACCCAGACCTGATCCACTTGACCAGTTTGTGTCAAGTCATATATATATATATATATATATATATGGAGCCGGATGAGAGTCTTGGGAGGAGATGGAAGCGTCTTGCTCTCAGTACCAAACTACCAATTCAGATCAAATAAGGCTTATCCAGAGGCCTTCTTGATCCTTATTTAGCCTCTCCTTGATCTTATTTAGTGCTTAGCAAAGAGAGGAAGATAGAATTTAGGGAGATTAAGAGTGCGGATTAGAGAAACAAAAAAAAAAAAAAAAAAATTTTGAAGAGGAGAGAAATAGAGAAGATCCTTTCTCTGAGGTCGATCAGATTTCAGCAGTAAGTTCTTAAAATCTTATGTTCATTTTTCTTCTCCTCAAATCCCTAATCATGTTGATCTTTGATTTGTGTTGAATCTGAGTAGGATTCAATGTTTTTAACGGGATCTTGGTATCTTTGTTTCAGAGATAAGATAAAGCATAGGAAAGCAAGGGCTCATCGGGATTTATTTGTGTTCCGGCAAGAAATTCGAAAGTAATCCTTACTCTTCTTATCTGGTTTTGTTCTTAAGGTCCTAGACACCGTGATTCATCGCTAGCCGTCGTCGAAAATCAGGTCATGCTTAGTAGTAGTTTATGCCCTGTTTCTGAGGATTTTCGACCCACAACAACGTACGTGTTTTGTGGCCGAATCGGGACCTAGAATGAATCGGGTCTTATTAGGATCTAGATCCGGTGATGGTCGGTGGTAAGGAAGAGATTTAGGCCAAAGAATAACTCAAATTCGGGGAGTTTGGATCATCCAAAAGGCCCTTCTTGCTCTATTTTTGTGAGGATCTGCATTGCTCTTCATAGCCATGCACAATGGCCGAGAGAGATCGGCCCTCCAATCAAGGCTGGATTCGGCTATGGCATGTTAGCCATATGATTAGGGAATTAAAATTTTAAAATTGATTATGTAGGTGAATAGCAATCCGAGCTAGTTGACCTAATATGTGGATTAGCGATTAGGGTAGGTAGGCTAATTAAAAATGACCAATTTTTAATACTCAACTCAACTCATTTAAGCCTTTTCCCAACTACATGGGGTCGGCTACATGAATCTGCTTTTTCCACTATGCTCTATTTAGGATGTCGATATTCAAATTACAAATAGTTATATCTTTTTTAATTATTTTTATCCATGTTAGTTTAGGTCTACCTCTGTCTCTATCCTTACCATGGATTGTTAAAAGATCACTTTCTAATTGAAGCATCTAAAGGTCTATGTTGTATAGGTCCAAACCACTGCAATCAATTTTCTCTCATATTATCTTCAATTGGGGCTACTCTTATCATTTCTTTTATATATTTATTTCTAATTCTATCTTTTAAAGTTTTACTACATATTCATTTTAATATACGCATTTCTGTTACACTTAATTTATTTACATATTGTTTCAATATTGCCCAACACTCTATTCCATATAGTATAGCTGGCCTAATGGCGTTTTATAGAATTTTTCTTTTAATTTTAATGGGATGCGCCAATCATATAATACTTCTGAAGCACTCATTCACTTAATCCACTATGCTTTAACTCTATGATTCACATCTTCACCTAATTTACCTTCTTACTGGATAATTGATCTCAAATACCTAAATTTTTCACTCCTTGATATCTCTTGGCTTGCAATCTTTACTGTTTCTTTATTTGTATTTCTACTCCCACTAAATTTACATTTTATGTATTCAATTTTAGTATTACAAATCTTAAAACCTTCAGATTCTAAAGCCTCTCTCTAAATCTCTAGTTTAGCATTTACTCCAGATTTAGTTTCATCAATCAACACTATATCATCTGCAAATAACATACAGTATGAGATCATTTTGAATACGTTTGGTTAATTCATCCATAACTAATACAAAAGATATGGACTTATGGCAGATCCTTGATGTAAACCTACAGTAATTGAAAACTCACTAGTTTCTCCTATAGTTGTTTTAATAATAGTTATTGCTTTATCATACATATCTTTTATCAATTCTATATTTTTTGTTAACTCCTTTTTTTTTCTAAAATTCACCATATTATTTCTCGAGGTACTCTATCATATGCTTTCTCTAAATCAATAATGACCATATGAATGTCTTTTTCTTTTTTCTATACCTTTCCATCAATCTTCTTAATACATAAATAGATTTCATGATTGATCTTCTAGGCATAAATCCAAATTAATTATTTGACACCAAAGTTTCAGCTTTTATTCGATTTTCTATTACTCTTTCCCATAATTTCATTGAATAACTCATTAGCTTAATCCCTCTATAATTTGTACCATTTTGAATATTTTTTTTATTTTTGTATATGGGTATTAATATACTTTTTCTCCAATTACTCAATATTCTTTTAGTTGCTATAATCCTTTTAAATCAATTAATTAATCATATGACTCTAATTTCTTCTAAACCTTTCCAAACCTCAATAAGGATCACATATGGTCCTAATACCTTTGCATTTTTTATTTTACTCAAAGCCTTTTTAACATCAAGCATGCAAAATTTATAAAAAAAAATTATATTCATTTGTTACTCCTATGTTATCATATCATTTTACCCTTAAATTTACTAAATTATTTTTATTTAATAAATTTTTAAAATAAAATTTTCATCGTTCTTTTATCTCTTCTTTTACTAAGATTCTTTCATCTTCATCCTTAATACATTTAATATAGTCAAGATCTTAGTTTTGCTAGTTTATATATAGTCTTTTCACCTTCTTTCGTATCTAATCTATTATATAAATCATCACAGGCTTTAAGTTTGGCATTACTTATCTCTTTTTTAGCTTCTTTCTTTGCATCCCTATACATTTTAAAACTTTCTTCATCCCTAACTTCTTACCAAATTTTATAGTTTGTCCTTTTAAGCTTGATGATAGTTTGAACTTTCTCGTTCCACCATCAAGTTTTCTTTCCTACTAGTCCTACTCCTTTTGATTCTTCTAGAATTTCTTGTGCTATATTTTTTATGAATTTAGCTATTTTTTTTCATATTAAATTGGGATCACTATTTATATTCATAGTCATTTTCATCATTTAATTTTTGGATTAATAGTTTTATGTTTTACTTTAAATTTCATTTTTATCCATATGTCCGCTATCGTTATCTATGTTGTGAAGTTAAACTTTCTTTTAGAATAAATTTATAGTTTTTGCATGTTATTTTATCTATCTTTCTAGTTAAAAAAAAAGTCTATTTGACTTTTATTAGATCCACTTTTAAATGCTATTAAATGTTCATCTCTCTTTTTGAAACAAGTGTTTGCCATTGTTAGATCATACGCCATTGCAAAATCTAATAAGCTCACGCCAGCTTCATTCTTATCTCCAAATCCATATCCATATCCTCCATATACTATTTTATATCCATTCCTCTGTTTACCTATATGTCCATTAAAATCTTCTTCCAAATATATCTTTTCTTCTTGTGGTATTTCTTGCGTTACTTCATCTATGTTTTTCCAAAATTGTATCTTAGTTTGTTGGTCTAATCCTACTTATGGTGCATATGCACTAATTATGTTAATTATATTATTCTTAATTATAAGTTTTAGTGATATAATTCGATCTCATTTTCTAGTTACCTTAACAACATATTCCTTAAAATTCTTGTCTACAATTATTTCTACTTCATTTTTATTTTTATGTTTTTCAGTGTAATATAATTTATATCCTATATTTTCTATTTCTCTAGATCTTTTATCTATCCATTTAGTTTTTTTGTAAGCATATTATATTTACTTTTCTCTTAATTATAGTGTCAATTATCTTCATAGCTTTACCTATTAGTGTTTCTATATTCCAAGTTACTATTCTAAGCTGACTATTATGGACTAACTTCTTTACCCACACTTGTTCATATCATCGCATCTGGGCACCGGCACGATGCCCCTTGCCTATTTTTCGAGACATCCGGAGGCATATGCAACATGTTTCTTAACGGAACACGTTTCTTAACGGGGATGTCCTAGCCCTTTGCACAGTTTGATTTAGTAGATTTATATTTTAAGGGATCTAACGAAGTTTTACGCTAGCTGTCAGCTACCTAACGCAACCCGCCTTCTTTACTTGGGCTTGGGATCGGCTTTGGCGGAGTTAAATTACCAATTTTTAATAAATTACTTTATTTTAAGTATTTATGTAAGAAATTAATATTTTTAGTTAATTATTATTAATTATGCTCGGTTAACTAAAATATCAATGATTATTTCCCATTGTTAAATAGTTATTGTTTTGCATAGTTAAATATTACTGTTTTATTATGCGTAATTGAAATATTATTGATTAATGCCTAATGTCAAACAGTTATTGTTTTACTTAATTAATTATTGAAAATTACTTGGTCAAGTAAGTAGATTTTAAATGTTAAAATTATTGTGTTTATGGAATTTTTGTTGTACCATAGGTTTTAATCTACTAGTTTATAGTTAATGAAAGCTTTAAAGACCTTCATTTATTTGATCTACTAGTTTATAGTTAGCACTGTTTACTTAGCATGAGCTCATAAATTTCTCTTTTCTTTTCTTTTTTCAGATTCAAAGTAATAAATAGGGACTTGAGTAGAAGCAAGCCTGAACCTGCTAGATTGGTTTTAGTTATCTCATTGGTTTAGTTAAATCAGGACTTTCGTTTAAAATGCTTGTTAGCTTCATAATATCATGTTATATGATATCATTATTTGTTAGTTGGATTAAATTAATATATTGTGATAGATGCCTTGCATGCCTTCCGTGTGGTAGGTTGTCTTAATCTGGATCCACCCTGAGGTCTAGGGTATGACATTGACAAGATTCTATTTATAACATCTACCATTCTAATGATTAAAAGGATTGGAAATTCAGAAAATTTCTTACATCCATCTTGAAATTATGAAGCAAGAACATCTTGAGATACTTTTGGTGGCTCAAAATTTTTCTTGTTCATGAATTTTCCCTTCGTTTTTATTTAGTTCATCATTATTTTGCAGTTTTATTAATGAACTCTATAAAAAGGCCTTCAAAAGGCACACCAACAAGCAATCCTTTTGGGGCACCAAAGGAAGTTGTCCTTATATGCTTTACCTCAGGTAATGTTATTAGTGTTTCTGTGTGTATGCGTGTGTGTTATGTATGCATGTATGTATGTGTAGATGTATGTATATAAAGAGAGAGAAAGAGAGAGAGAGAGAGAGAGAGCTAGGTTGAGATTCTTCTAGGAGAATTCAATTCCACATACTTCCTAGTCAAAAGCAATGAGGACCTCTCAAATGAATGCATCATTGATCATCATCTAAAACTAAGACATACATACATATATATATATATATATATATATATATATAGAAAGAGAGAGAGATAGACTTAGCTATATTCGAATGTAGTTAAGCTTAGATCCGCTCACTTTTTGCACCCTTGAATCCACACAAATCTCGGAATCACCTCATATTTTGCACTTTTTTCATCATTGAAATTTATGAATTGTGTGAATTCAAATATGAGAAAGGTGACCGGAACCAAGCAGGGCTACATTCAAATGTAGCCAAGTCTACCTCTTTCTCTTTCTCTCTCTTTCTTTAAAAGGTCTCTTGCGAACATATCAATTGGAAAAAATGAATGATAGAAATATAGCTAGTGAGTAAAAACATATTATAGAACTACATAATTTGCAAGTTCAAATCATTGATCTTTATCTCATTTAATTATTTTAACATAAAATTATATATATGTATTTTTCTAACTCTCAATATTTCAAGCTATAAAGTATAGATGGCCTTATGGCTGTCCTATAAAACTTTTCCTTTAGCTTGATAAGTACTCTACAATCTCATAATATTTCAATTGTATTTCTTTATTTTATCCGACCTGCTTTAATCCTATGGATAAGATCATTCCCAATCTCTTATTACTTATGAATAATTGATCCTAAATACTGAAAATGATTATTTTAGTACTTTCATAGTCTCCAATTTGTATTCAACTAATTTAGACATTTCTAGTAATTTGAATGTCGACTTATTCCTGAATAGAGCAGAGTGGAGGAAGCAGATTCATGTAGCCAATCCCATATAGTTGGGAAAAGGCTTAGATGAGTTGAGTTGAGTGTAATTTAGACATTTCTAGTAATTTGAATGTCGACATATTCCTGAATAGAGCAGAGTGGAGGCAGTAGATTCATGTAGCCAACCTCATATAGTTGGAAAAAGGATTAGATGAGTTGAGTTGAGTGTAATTTAAATGTTTCTAATCTAAAAATCAGACTAAAACATGATATCATATTGATGAAATGCCAAGAAAGCAAAAATTAATCATTGTTAGTTTCTATCCAATTTAAATGTTGTAAGTCAAAATCAATAATGCTGAATCTCATTTTGAGAGGCTGCTTTTTGTTTCTAGTTAAGAAATTTTTGCTGTCAAATTCTCTCGGAACCATCCCAACATTTCTGCTCAACTTCAAAATGGATGATAAGATATTCAAATTCAAGAACCAAATATTTGAACATCATCTAAATTAAAAAAAAAAAAACAACTTAGAATAATCGTTGATACAAAAATGAATGATTTAATTATACTAGTACAGTAGTAAACTACATAATAGGACATGTAAATTGAAAATATACTTTATGGATCCTGAACATGATCTAAATTTAAAGAAAATGCATAGAATAATTTTACTGCTTGTGTGTGTTTAGATGGACAAGAAAATTGATATGCTTACTTTCAAAACCAACAATAGGTCATTTAAATTTAGATCCAAATGGTTGAACATGATCTATACTAATGGAATATTTTGAACAACTATGGATACAAAAGTGAAAGGTATAATTTGTAACAGCATGGTAAAACATTTAATAGGACGTGCAAATTGAAAATTTATTCTATTAATCATAATCTACACAAAAGTTTGGTAAACTCACTAGATTTTGATGACTAGAGTATAGAAAACATGATATCATGCTATTAAAACTCTCTATTTTGTCACATACTTGATTATTAGGTTAGAAACCATCAAAATGCATGAATTTTAGTTTCTAGACTTTTCACATAATGTAGATCATGTTCCAAGGTCTGTATCTTGAATTTGATGTGTGTGTGTGTATAGAGAGAGAGAGAGAGAGAAAGATAAATACATGCATACATACATATAGATGCACTCATGCATACATACATTATATAACAATAGAAAGAGATAGATAGAGAGAGAGAGAGAGCACTTAACTTGGCTACACTCTATCTGAACAAGTCTATGTTGGAACATAAGGAGCCAATATTGGCAATCTGAGCTATTTGATGTGATCTATCATCTCTAAAATACTGAAATATTAAAAATCATGTGAGTTGGAAACCTTTAGTTCATGCATCAAGTGGTCCAAAAATTAAACAATTAGTTAACACAAAACAATATACATTTTTTTTGACCAGTTCAGTGTAGCCAAGTTGAGCTCTCTCTCTCTCTCTCTCTCTCTCTCTCTCTCTCTGTCTATATATATATATATATATATATATATATATATATATATATAGCATGATGAATGTGGAAAAACCTGAAAGTAAATTCAATATACTTTGTCTGACATGTTGTTGTTGAATGTTTGGGATATTTTTAGTTGTAATTTTAGTCAAGTTTCTGCCATTCAAACTAGTTGTTTCCGATAAAGTATTATTGCTATACTGTAAAACATAACCGTAGTATTTAGACAATAATTAATAGTCAGAAGTTAGAACTAATCTGTTTTGATGTAGATAAAAATTAAATATTTTTGAGAGTAATATCTTTGTAATGAAACCAATAGTAAAATGTCAGAGCACTGTTCAGTTCATTGACTTAATTTTTTTTTATAATTAACTTGAAAATGAATCCTAAAGGTCAAGACCCATCCAACAATGACTAGGCCAAAGGACGAGGGCAAAGCAATTGACAACCATTAACAGTGACAGTTTCAATGTGGCTCAAGTAAAAGGTTTCAGCCACCTTTTATATGTTATCACAGGGTAGCTATGTGAAAGGGTCTTCCTTTACATCTGACTTTAACTCTGTTGATGGAGCAAGGATTGTAGTGAGGTGGACAAATCCATAGGTCCATTCTCACTTTATTCAATTTATCTCATCGTCAAGCTACTGGATGTTTTGTTACAGAATTGGAATTAAGTTTCTTCTCAGACATTGTGCAAGTGGAAGTAAGGGAACATGTGTACACAAATGATAAGAACATGTGCACCCATATGAATGGAGGAATAAGTTCACTTTATGTTCCTAATTTATGTGCTTGTAAATGAATATGTCACTAAAATGCTTTAAAAGCAATTCTCCCTGTGAAATCTTTTAAGTGATGTTTGGTTTGAAGAAGGATTCTCCATGCATCTTTGATCCTTTATGTTGCAGCTAGTTGCTTGTATCTTTCGCAGATTTTCCTTATTATTTTTATTTTATTGGCACCCTGTACTAATGGTATTGTTTCTCAAGGTATATTTATTGAGAGATTAAAGGACAAAATAGCGCATATAAATCTGAACATAAATTAAAATATTTCTTTTGGATAAGGATCTTTTTTCCTTTTTGAGAACTGGGACATGTAGAAGCGTGGCTGAAAAAAAGAGTGAGGGTGGGATCACATCTAGGTCTCTTGTATTAACACGAGACTTTATTGACTCAGCCTATTGGGACTCACTTGGATAAGGATGAATTTGTCAGTCCACACAAAACTGCTATCTTAAATTGTGCATGAAAATGTCATTGTAACAAATTTTCATCACTTGATCCTATCATGCTACTGCTCTAATGTGCACAATATCAACTCAAATCTTCTCATCCCTACCTAACACTTGCACCTTTTTTTTCTCTCCTTTTTTTGCCCCCCTCTATGAGACATCTTCTTTGAACGACATTCTAATTGACACTAATATTTGTACTTTTAAGTAAACCTAAATGAAGAATTCCCAAAATCTGACTTTCAGAAATCATGGAGTTATTCTTTTGTTGCCCTTTTATTATGACATAGCAGCTAATTGCTTTTCCTTACGAAAAAATTCTTTTGTTGATGAATTTCTGGTTTTATTATATAGTTGTAACATACCTATTGGTGTGCAAGTAGTGTTCTGCTTATTTCTCACTAACAACTTATATTTTATATACACTAAGTATGCCTACATCATGTTGTAATCCAAGTACAAAGATAAGAATATACATAAGAATGTTTGTCTATCCTTCTTCCATGCATATCGCAAAAAGCTGAGTTTCTCTACTCTAGTTGCTATAGCTAGTTTCTCACTTTTGTAAATTGTTGTATTGACTGTCAGCAGCTCCATACATTTAGATAAATGTAATTAGTGTCCATTTTACACATTTAATAATTTTTTCAAGTTACATGGAAAGATACCAAGTTGAAACCTTGTTTTGTTGCATGTGAAGGTAATAATAGTTTATAAGATATAAATCCAAAACTCATGAGGTTATCTTTGGATTTAGGAACCACTGGAAGACCAAAGGGCGTGGCTATAAGCCACACAGCTTTAATTATTCAATCCCTTGCAAAAATTGCCATCGTTGGTTATGGTGAGGATGATGTATGATTTTGGCTTTCCATTATAAATAATGGTATTGATCTTTTATTTTACTAATTCCAAATAAATTTATGGAAAAATTCATCTTAATCCTATGCCACTCAAGATATGCCGGCATTTGATCTAATAACCTTTATTAAAAAGGTACAGGATTAGAATGAATATTAATTAAGAATTGGGAAACAGTTATTTTACTTAGTAAAAGAAGTTGATTTTGCAGGCTAGGCATCTCAAAGTTCAAACAGACACTTCAAGTGTGGATGAATTTTCACATTCAAATACTAATGAATTTTTGTTGGTTTACAGGTATATCTCCATACAGCACCTTTGTGCCACATTGGTGGGATATCTTCATGCATAGCTGTTCTAATGGCTGGAGGTTGTCATGTTTTGATACCCAAGTTTGATGCAAAATCATCTTTTCAAGCCATTGAACAGCTACATGTGACATCTTTTATCACTGTCCCAGCAATGATAGCTGATCTAATATCATATGGAAGGTATGGACACAATTCATATACGAAGGTTACCAGATAACCAGTCTAAGAATAGTTCATTCATTATTTTTTAGCTCCTTTTTTCGATCTATGGATTTTAAGTTTTGATATTAGGAAAGCAAACGGATGGATCATCAGTGACAGTGTAACTAAGATTCTTAATGGTTGTGGTGGCCTGTCTGAAGAGCTCAAGAAGGGGGTCAGTTGCTTATTTCCTCAGGCTAAGATTATTTCAGCTTATGGTATGGCTCATATCCTGTCTTTTGTCTATCCTCTTTACATCTTTTATCATCCATTTTATGATACAATTTGAAAATGGCACACAAGGATAAGAAATTAAATTTGTACTTCATAATGATTGCAACTATTCAAACTGATTTCTATTTGGATAGCAAAGTTCTCAAGTATTTTGACAACATTGATTTTGTGCATATTAGCATTGTCTACAACTCAAAGGTATCCTCATCATAATGTTTTGACATACAGCTGATGTAGACATTTGGCAATTAGTAAATAGATGCAATCTAGTAGCCAAATTCTATGGCTATCATATTTTTTAAACACTAGAGAAACCAACTTTTGTGATACCTTTTGTTTAAAAATAATGTAGCAATCTGCTTTTACCTTGATGTGTTTTTTTCAGTCCTTTCTGATATTGTCATGTCCTGAAATCACTAAATAGGAATGACAGAGGCATGTTCTTCACTGAGCTTCTTGATCCTTCGTGATCCTTCAGTTCAAAAATCTGGGAAGCTGATTCCATATAAGCACAGAGTTGAATTAGGCCTTCGGTGCCACCGACAAAACGGTGTGTGTGTTGGGAAACCAGCCCCTTATGTTGAACTTCGAATAAGCGGCAGTAGCAACAATAGTGGTGCTCCATCAATTGGGAGAATTTTGACAAGAGGTTTGCACGTAATGGTTGGGTACTGGGACCATACACGGAGGATGGTGTTGGATTCAATTGAGAATGGGTGGCTGGATACAGGTGATATTGGTTGGATTGATTGCAATGGTAATCTGTGGCTCATTGGGCGAGAAAAAGATCGGATTAAGAGTGGAGGAGAAAATGTCTACCCTGAAGAGGTAAGACCTTGGAGTTCTTAAAATGTACTTCCCCGGTGTTTGATGTTTTTAAGATGAATTAATCAAAATTATATTGTATTTTATTTTAATATTGTTATTCATCTTAAATGATCATGTTATTAATGGTTTAGATAGAGGCAATACTTTTGCGACATCCAGGAGTATACAATGTTGTTGTGGTTGGTATTCCTGATGTTCGCCTGACAGAGATGGTAGTTGCTTGTGTGGCCGTAAGGGAGGATTGGGAATGGGTTCATCAAGAGTCCAAATGTACCTCGGAGCAAAAAAAACTCTCGAGTGATATCCTCCACTTCTATTGTGTAAAACAAAATTTAAGCAGGTATTCCTTCTCTTCACTTACAAATTATATTTTGAAATTAAATGAAACTTGTGATTTGAAATTTATAAGTGCTTCAGATCATTTTTCCTCTAAGATCATTCAGTTGAATAAGTTTTGAGTGAGATGAGCAGTATATAAAAAAAATCTTTATTTCTTATCTAGGAAACATAAAGAATGGACACATTTTTGTTGATTTTCTTAAGTCTTTGGCTAAACAGAGTGCTATTAAGAACAAATATATATCAGATGAACGTTTTGTGGTTATTGTTGCTCCTATTTAATTTGTTAATGTAGCAATCCACAGTAGTTTGTTTTCTTTCTTTTCCCCCCAATTGTGCAGCAGACAAGTATATACTGCCTATAAATCTTTTTTTTTTTTAACGCTTGAAAATGCTTTGCCTGTCCATGTTTGACCTCTGTCATTATACTTATTATTTTCCTTTAACTTTCCCCTGCCTCTTCCTATTTAATTACGATCTAGCCTTTCAGGGATTAGTTGTGTAGAAGGATATCTGGCCATACAAATGCTAGTCTTTAGACCACCACTTGATTGGTCTTTTATGTAGTCAAATTTAGTTCTCTTACCATTTGAAAAGGCTAAGTGCACTCATGAGTAATGGCTTTTCTTTCTATTTATTATTTAATTTTGTTACAGATTCAAGATACCAAAGGCCTATATACCATGGAGGAAGACATTTCCCATTACTACCACAGGAAAACTAAAAAGAGAGGATGTAAGAAAAGAAGCAATGTCCTGCATGAAACTTCATAGCAACTTATGACAGTCTCAAGCTATCTAAACTGAACCACCTGATTTTCATGCCAAGAGAACCTTGAAAATGGCTCAAGAGCCGTTCTAGTCCTCTAATACCAACTTTCCATGAGAGCCATACCCGTTTGTTGCCTCTTTCAACTCAAGAACTAGTTGAAGGCATCATATTTGAAGGCAGCACTTGTTAGTAGAATTAACAGCTAGTCAAGGGAGCAGAAATGATAGATTCCAAGGCTGATTTGGTGCGCAGAAATGGCATATTCCAAGGCTGATTTGATATGCAGAAATGATAGATTTCAAGACTGATTTGGCGAGCCAAAGGGACTAGTTAAGCGGGAGTTTTGAATTTGAATTTTGAAATTCAAATTGGCCAACTAAGGGTGCATCAAGGGGAGAATTGTTTAAGCAGAAAAATAGTCCATCATTGCCATAAGTGTATATATGCATAGAATTGATAGACGTTTACTCTTACCTTACATAATAATGCGTATCTTGTGTAATGGCTGATTTTTAGCCTTGTAATTAGTCTGACAGCTTTTATATAAAGTGAGCAACCCTCACAAGAAGGGTATTGAGAACAAAGCCTAAATTTGACATGGTATTAGAGCCACACATTATTTTCGTGGTTTTCTCTTGGCTAGTATGAATTCTTGATTTCTTGAGGGTTGCTTGGTGACTGTCGGCTCTTGGTTTTCTGTTGCTTGGTAGCTGTCGACAGATTCTAAAGAGTAACTATTGTGATTTCTCTACTCTGTCTATTTTTTTTATTATTATGAATGAAGAAAATTCTATTATTCACCTTAATGGCAAGAACTACACCAGTTGGGAATTTCAGTTCAGGATGTTTGTGAAAGGGGAGTTATGGGGTTATTTGGATGGGTCTTCTAAGGCTCCAACTGATTTTATGGAGCTTAGTTTATGGGAAAGCAAAGATGCCAAAATTGCTTTTTGGCTGCTCAGCTTGTTGAACCTCATATAGTCAACAATCTTCATGGATTCACTACTGCTAAGGCAATGTGGGATTACCTTCGGCAAATTTATTATCAAAATAATTCTGCCCAAAAGTTTCAATTGGAGTTAGACATTGGAAACTATCGCTAGGAAAATCTTTCTATTGAGCAATTTTATTCTGGTTTTATTAATTTATGGAGTGATTATTCTGGATTGGTGCATTCTCGGTTCCCAAAGAAGCTTTGGCAGCACTACAAGCGGTTCATTCTGAGAGCCAGCGGATCAATTCTTGATGAAGCTCAGACCCGAGTTTGAAAGTGCACGAGCTGGTTAATCAATCGCACACCTGTCCCTCTTTGGAGGATTGCTTGGGTGAACTCTTGCGTGAAGAACACGTCTGCCTCACAGCTTGGCCTTGATCAAAACACTGGTGGTTCTGAGATGGTTAATATGGCATACGCTGCTCAAGGCAAAGGACGATCTAGATCTCCACCACAATGTTATAGTTGCAAGGAAATTGGGCATATTGCCAAATATTGCAGCAAGAAATTCTGCAATTATTGCAAGAAGGAGGGTCATATCCTTAAGGATTGTCGTGTACGCCCTCAGAATAAATCTGCTCCTGCTTTTCATACTGTCGTTCAGTCTGCTTTTGTGCCTATGTCTTCCACTCTGCCCACAGTTCCAAGTTCTTCTTCCAACATTACGCCCGAGCAGGTTCAACAGATGATTATTTCTGCCCTTTCTGCTCTTGGTCTCCAAGGCAAGAAACATCTCCTTCCTTCTCCTTGGTTAATTGACTCTGCAGCTTCCAATCACATGACTGGAAGTTTGGCAGCTTTACAAGATGTTCGTAAGTATGATGGTCAGCAACATATTCAGATTGCAGATGGCAGTACTCTTCCCATTACTGCAGTTGGAAATCTGGGTCTTCCTTTACTGATTTTTGTGTCTCCTAATTTATCTGCCAATCTCATTTCTGTTGGACAATTAGTAGAAGATAATTGTTCTATTCATTTTGATCGTTCTGGTTGTCGTGTGCAGGATCAAGCGTCGGGACAGGAGATAGCGAAGGGGCCTAAAGTGGGACGTCTTTTTCCTCTTCAGTCGTTTTTCGTTCCTCGTTCAATTTTGTTGGTTGTTCTGCTATTGCTAATAATAATAGCCATCTTTGGCATAAGAAATTGGGTCATCCCAACTCTGTAATTTTGACACATCTTATGAAACATGGTTATTTGAGTAATACAAATGAGTTTTCTTCCTTGCCTTTTGATTGTGCTCCTTGTAAACTAGGAAAAAGCAAATCTTTACCTTTTCCTTTGCAAGGTAGTCGTGCTTCTACATGCTTTGATATTATTCATTCTGATGTTTGGGGTATGAGTCCTGTTCTTTCTCATGCTCAATACCGATATTTTGTGACATTTATTGATGATTACAGTCGTTTCACGTGGGTCTATTTTCTTCGTTCTAAAGCTGATGTGTTTTCAACCTTCAAAACTTTTGTTGCCTATGTAGAAACTCAATTTTCTACCTGTATTAAGATCTTCCGTTCAGATTCTGGGGAGAATACATGTCTCATGATTTTTTAATCTTTTCTCCAACAGAAGGGTATTCTTTCTCAACGTTCGTGTCCTTACACCCCTCAACAAAATGGCATCGCCGAGCGTAAGAATAGACATCTTTTAGATGTTGTTCGTACATTGATGCTTGAATCTTCTGTACCTTCTAGATTTTGGGTAGAAGCATTATCTACAGCTGTATATTTGATTAATCGTCTACCTTCTCCTACCTTGCATCTTGATTCTCCATATTCTCGTTTGTTTGGTGTTTCTCCTAATTATAATTATTTGCATGTATTTGGTTGCATTTGTTTTGTTCATTTACCTCCCATTGAACGTCACAAGCTTTCTGCCCAATCTGTTCAGTGTGCTTTTCTTGGTTATAGTAACTCTCATAAAGGATTTGTGTGTTATGATGCGGATGCTAACAAGCTTCGTATTTCTCGCAATGTGATTTTTTTGAAAATCAATATTTCTTTCCATCTCGTACTAATCTTGTTTCTCCCTCTATTTCACTTCCTGCATTTGATGATGTATCTCATACTCCTTCTAAGCCCGATATCGTGTATCAGCGACGTCGCCCACTGCCTCTTCCTTCCTCTGAACCGCCACCTGATCCTGTCTTGCATGAGCCACGACGATCTACTAGGATTTTCGGCCCCCAGATTGGTATGGTTTTTCTTCTTCGGCTCTTCAGGCTACTCTTGATACTACTTTTGTGCCTAAGTCTTATTCTCAGGCTTCTACTCAAGAGTGTTGGCGCCAAGCTATGCAGGATGAAATTCAGGCTCTTCAGGACAATCACACTTGGGACATCGTCCCTTGTCCTGCTGGAGTTAAACTTATTGGGTGTAAATGGGTCTACACCATCAAGCTACGTGCTGATGGATCTATTGAAAGATATAAAGCTCGTCTAGTAGCACTCGGGAATAGACAGGAGTATGGGCTTGATTATGAGGAAACATTCGCTCCCGTTGCCAAAATGACTACTATCCGCACTATCATGGCCATTGCTGTTTCGAAAGGATGGTCGCTTCACCAGATGGATGTGAAGAATGCATTTCTACATGGTGATCTGAAGGAAGAAATATTTATGTCTCCTCCTGGCTTGTTTCCTTCCTCTTCTGTTGAGGTTTGTCGCTTAAAGCGATCTCTGTATGGTTTGAAGCAGGCACCGCAAGCATGGTTTGAGAAGTTTCATACTACTCTACTGGATTTCACTTTTTCTCAGAGTCAGTATGACTCCTCTCTCTTCTTTCGCAAGACTAGCCTTAGGATTGTTATACTTCTTGTGTATGTCGATGATATTGTGATTACTGGATCTGATCTCCAGTTAATTGAGCACTTCAACAGTGTCTCAAATCTTCATTTCATATGAAAGATCTTGGTCCATTACGTATTTTCTTGGACTGGAGGTTCACCATTGCCCAAATGGCATGCTCTTACATCAGCATAAGTACACCCAAGAACTTCTTTTTTTAGTAGGCCTTCAAGACAGAAATTCAGTTCTTACACCTATGGAGGTCAATTTGAAGTTACGTCAGGTGGATGGTGATCTCTTATCTGATCCTTCAATGTATCGGCAGCTGGTGGGCAGTTTGAATTATTTGACCATTACTTGACCTGATATTTCGTTTGTTGTTCAGCAGGTCAGTCAGTTTATGCAGGCTCCTTGCCAGACACATTTGGCCCCTGTCCGTCGTCTTCTTCGATATCTCAAAGGGATATCTGGTCATGGCTTATTTTTTTCTTCCGAGAATTCTTTACAGTTGAAGGGTTTTAGTGATGCCGACTGGGCTAGTTGTGCGGATACTCATCGTTCTGTTACGTGTTGGTGTATGTTTCTTGGCAACGCCCTCATTTCTTGGAAGAGTAAGAAGCATGCTCGTGTATTGAAGTCATCCACCGAGTCTGAATATCGGGCTATGTCGTCTACTTGTTCTGAAATTATATGGCTTCGAGGGTTGTTAGGCGAACTTAATGTTCCACAGCTTACTCCTACTCCTCTTCATGCTAATAATACCAGTGCTATTCGGATTGCTGCCAATCCTATTTTTCATGAGCGCACCAAACATATTGAAGTGAATTGTTATTCCATTCATGAAGCTTTTACTCGTCAGGAGATTAGTCTTCCACACATTTCTACTAAACACCAAACTGCTGATGTCTTCACCAAGGCTCTCTCTCGTCCTCGACATTAGTTCTTAATTGATAAATTGATGCTTCTCAATCGCCCAGTATCAATTTGAGGGGGATGTTAGTAGAATTAATAGCTAGTCAAGGGAGCAGAAATGGAAGATTCCAAGGCTGATTTGGTGCACAGAAATGGTAGATTTTAAGGCTGATTTGATATGCAGAAATGACAGATTTCAAGACTGATTTGGCGAGCTAAAGGAACTAGTTAAGCGGGAGTTTTGAATTTGAATTTTGAAATTCAAATTGGCCAACTAAGGGCGCATCAAGGGGAGAATTGTTTAGACAGAAAATCAGCCCATCATTGCCATAAGTGTAGAGTATATTGTATATATGCATAGAATTGATAGACGTTTATTATTACCTTACATAATAATATGTATCTTGTGTAATGGCTGATTTTTAGCCTTGTAATTAGTCTGACAGCTTTTATAAAGTGAGCAACCCTCACAAGAAGGGTATTAAGAACAAAACCTAAATTTGACAGCACTATGTACATATATTGGTTCAGGATGGCTAATAGATCTTAATGTATTAGTTTTGCACTTCTTGAACTTGCGAGAGCAGACGTGATTTTATAAGGTCATCTTTAACTATTGCACAAGATTCGTGCATTATTTTGCATAAGCATGCTATGTTACTAAAATAAAGCTCTAAAATATTTGAAAGCCATGACTTTTTATAGCGATGTTTAGCAATTATAATATTTTATAATTGGTTAAGAAGGAAAATTTAATTTTTAGTTTGCATACCATGCAACGTTAGATTTGATAAATCCTGATCTAATATCTTTTGTCATTTTTGGTTGTGATAAATACTGTTACTTTTAGTCAATTAATTGCAGGAATTAGACTATTTGCTTCCTTGCATCACCAATTGAGTAATTGTGTTATGCAATTAGCTCACAAAAAGAGTCGTTCTCAATGCACCCCGGTGTGCATAACACAATTACTCAATTGCCATCCTCCAATAAAAAAAAGTGCAAAGAAGTCAAGCGATGAATTGATTAATTGATAAGATGTTGATTTGGTGGCTTAACTCATAAGATAGAATTAGAGATGATAAAATCCAATTTTAAACTTCTAACCATAAGATCCCATCAATGGGATTAAATGCTAGTCAACACCCATGTCAATAAAAGATATGCACTGGTAAGGATTAATGCTGATAATATGGTAAGATGGTTGGAGTGTAGCAGGATGAGAATTAAAATTGTTAAAGACATGGATTATTATTTTATATATTATATATATATATATATATATATATATATATATATATAATTTTAAATGGCTAATCATTGCTTATTAGATTATAGAATTTACGATTAGTTTATTTTATTTTATTTTTTCATATTTTGCTTAATAGCTAGATAAGTGGGGATATTAATAGGAAAGTGCTTATACGTGCGAGAATAAAAGAATTTAACATTTAGTTTTGAAATAGTGATTTTGTAACTAAGTGCTTTATTACTTGAATATCTTTTAAATTTTTTATAAATAGAATTTTACGCTTCTGAGTTATGATATCATATGAGATGTGTTTTATAATTGTAAGGAATTCTTATGAGTATGCCGGTGGTTATCATGACTCTAAGCTCCAATTTTGGATTTGGATAGCGACAACTAAAGATTGATACTAGGGAGATGCGTGGAGTTATTATTGTTGGGTTTGTCTGCAAGTCTAGTGGAGGCTTTAGGGGGAGCGGCAACAAAGGATTTGGTCATTATATAGTGAGGCGTTGCCTCTAATATTCTTTCATCCTCATTTCATCCTTCTATTACCTTGAAATCTTTTATTTCTTTCTTTCTTCTTTCCTCTAACCTTTGTCCATTCGACTTTTTCTTATGAGCGATTCAGAACAAGGTTTCAACCGACATGTCTCTCTTTGGTGCACATTGTACAGACTTTATTGTATAGAAATGTATGGCCTTTTTTAACATGTGACAGATATATGCCACCTTCTAATTCAATGTAATAAAGCTTTTTTCCTTTTCTATTTTTTTGAGTATGAAGTAGACTCACCCGTAGTATATGCATGGTCCTTCGAACTTCAATGCTTTCTGCCAAGGTTTTAGACCCGTCCAAGAGATCCAAGGTAATTAGGATCTTAGCCACTTTATTCTTTCTTTTAAGCATGGCAACGTAACACTGCTTTGCCATTCTTTGGCCACCTTTAAGTTCCTAGACTCCATTCATAGTTGAGATCTTTATGATGAGAAGATTGGATATTATAAGTGCCTTGAGACCAGGAAGTCCCAACAAGGCTGTATAAGCCGAAAGAGCTTTCATCACAAGGAAGTCTAACATGACCGTGGCTTAGTGGCACTCATTTTTTATCATGGTTGTAAGGTAATGGTTCCCTTGACTGAGATTGAGCTCCCAAAAAAGCTGACCGATGGACAAAAGGAATTCAAGTGGTTCCTACAAATCCCCCATCCTCTTGAAGGCCTCAAAATTGATGATATTAGTTGACTTACCATTATTAGCTAGTATCCTCTTCACCTAGTCCGTCATTATGAAGGGTCTGGTTGTCAGCATTGAAGAAGAATATATCCTCATCCATTTCTTTTCCTTTTGATGCCTATACTATGTGCTGCTAAGCATATGGTTTCCTAGCTAAAGAGCTTTCTTCACAACTATAAATCCACTAGAAATTATGCCAACTCTCTCGACATCATGTTATTGACCATCAAAAGTTGGAACCATGTTTCTTAACTTGTTAAGTAGGCTCTTGGGACCTTAGTACACCTTTCGAATGGGGTGCTCGAATAGTATGGCCTTCACCTTAGTTCTCATGGATGGCACCAATTTGATGGTGTCAAATTTCAGTAGAAGGCCACTGAATGCAAACATGGATGATTTGTTAGATGATGATTTAAGAACTGAAGTACACCCTAATTCACATAGCCTTGGAGAGGAGGTGCTCGATGTCTTAATTAGTGTTCCTGTAAAAATGAAAGAAGAGCATGACGGATGCCATGATCTACCTAAATATTATCCTTTGACGTTCAAGTTAGTGAGAGAGAAAATAAAGAGGCTAAGGATAGACCTTATAGCCATTTCACTCTAATAAGAGGTGGGAGGATAGTGTGAGCGGCTATAGTTAGAGCCAAGTGAAGTACCTAGAAAAAAAGGAGATAGAGAAAGAGAAAGAACCTAAAAAATGAGAAAGAAAGTCCCCCATTATTCGAGTAGCACCACAAGGGAAAAAAAAAATATTGCGACGCCCAAATGCATCGCAATTGCGTCGCTAAACATGCTATTGCGACGCAATAGCGACGCAATGACGGCGTCGCCTATGTCCATCGCAATATCCATTTATCGCAATTGTGTCGCAATATTGTGACTCTTTACGACATAACAATGCGTCGCAATATTGCGACGCATCCAAATGCGTCGCTAAATTTAAAACTAATTTTAATATTTAAAATTATTATTAAATATTGCGACGCATTCAATTGTGTCGCAATATTACGACGCATTTAGTTTCGTCACAATATTTAATAATAATATTTTTGATATAATAGCGACGC
This sequence comes from Calamus simplicifolius, assembly GCA_900491605.1. NCBI lineage: Eukaryota > Viridiplantae > Streptophyta > Magnoliopsida > Arecales > Arecaceae > Calamus > Calamus simplicifolius. The sequence continues at coordinate 644,871 of UESW01003862.1, forward strand.
AATTTAAGTCACTAATGCATCGCAAATAATTTTTTTTTAAATATTGCGACGCAAGGTCATTGCGTCGCAATATTTATTAAAAATATTTTAGATATAATAGCGACGCAATTTGAGTCGATAATGCGTCACTATTAAATTTTTTTTAAATTATTACGACGCCAGGTCTTTGCGTCGCAATATTTAATAATAATAATTTAAAAATATTAGCGATGCAATTTCAATCGCTAATGCGTCACAAATTAAATTTTTTAAAAAATATAAAATATTAAAAATTAAAACGGTTAATACAATTTCGTTAAATTTAAATATTGATAGAAACATTTTCACTCATATTTATCCAAACAATAATCAATTTCTAAAATAATTCATATATTAAAATTTTGAAGTTTTTATGTACAACATAAAAAAAAGAAAAAAAAATACATCAAGAATCTGAGCGATCACGTGGAGGCTGAAGACCCTACGACAAGCGGCTAACCATATCCTGCAAATGACGCATCTGAACTCGCACGTCTGCAAGCTCCTGATCCCGGCCTCGCATACGCTGCTCGAACTCGTTCTTGACCTCCTGCCGAACCTCCTGACGAACGTCCTGCCGAACTTCCTCCGCAATAGATCTCCGAATGTCGTCTAAACGCTCGACAGGAATATCACCAAAAAATTGCGAGCTGGAGGCCTGATGGGAAAAATATGCAGAAGCTCTAGTGCCCAGACTATAGACCCTGCGGTCTCGCGGTTGGGCACCAACAGCCTCCAAAAACACACGCCGACTCTCTCTGCTGAGAGTTCGACGGGCGTCTCCCCATCAGTGGAGTCGACCTGCGATGCCTGGGAGCGAAGCTCCTCGACTCGTGTCTTTAATTATAAAATCAACAAAAATGAGTTAATAAATTTCTCAAAATAAAATTTTAGAAATTAAACAGATACTACATAAATCTAATTTCTTACCGCAATCTCCCTGATTGCGTGTCGACCCAGGAACCATCCCTCCTGGTGTGTGTCGCCCTGAATAGATGAAACTAACCAGGATCTCCGCCCTCCTGCTCAGACTATAACAATAAAAAAATTGATATTAATAAAATATTTGTAAAATAACTAAATTAGTAATTAAATATTTATGTTTTCTTACCATACGCCGTCTGTGCTCCTGAATCAAAATGGGTCCGAAATATGGCGGGAGAGACCCGTGCCAGGACTGCCCTTCTCGGATCGGCGGTTGTGCTGGCTAATGCGGACCTCCTGCGCCAGCCATCGGACTGCCAGGCCTGCTGCCACTCGTGCCAAATACCCTCTGGCACATGCGCAGGACGCTGACCGATGACCTCCAATGATGAAGCATGTCGGAGTAGTATCAGCGTCCCGTCAGAGCCTCCCATGCTGCCCTAATGGCATCATGGTTGGCATGGTCCCACGTAAACTTTTTCTGTTAAAATAAATAGTTAGTTTCAGAATTTATTAAGATTAAGAAAAATTTTATATCAGTGATAAATTGTATTTAATAAGTTTACCTGAAACTTAGAAAAATAAAACTCCCTCGTGGCTGGAGATACGTGGCGCCAATCGTAGCCACTGGGATCTGCACGCCTCTGAAATATGGCGCTGATGTCGCTGGATACATGATGCTGCTCAATAAATCTGTTAAAAAAATGCATGTTTATAAGTAATTGACTTAAAAACATAAACATATATTTTTAATTAGTATATACTTACAGCCCATGAGCATCAAGTCGAAGTACGGTGTGGCGATGATGGAAGAACTCTCGGAGGTATGTGCCGATCGGCTGGATGGTAATACCAATGCAGGATCACGCCGACTGCTGGAGAGATCGAAGGCTGTGCGATGTGTGGAGATCCGAACTCTCCATCTCCAAAGCTTATGTGATCTGATGCAGCAGAGCTACGTCCCTTCTCACTCCGTAGTCGTCGGTAGATCTACCTCTGCCCGTCATACTGAAAATACTAAAGATTCATGCATTAAATTACAATTA
>UESW01003862.1:647350-739190 GCA_900491605.1 Calamus simplicifolius
AGCTGGCCGATGGATCGAGACTCAATGGCCGCGTGGTCCCTAGGCCACTATTGTAGGTCCTAGGCCACGTTTTGGCATGATTCCTTGTTTGGAATCTTATTCTGTTACAGTAAATTTGAACTCTCCCGCGCCAGATTCCGCAGAGGTGTTGTGGTTCAGTCATCATGGCTGGCGGAGGCTCGGCGGAGGTAGGTGCCGAGGCATAAAGAGCCAACGTGGCAGCCATAAATGCCTTAATGCATGGAAGAAAATAAGGCATTGAATGCCTTAAAGCATGTGAATATAAGTGGCCTTTATGAGGTCATAAATGCCTTGATGCAAAAGACTTAGCGTGGTTGCGGAGGCCGAGGTATGTTGGCCGAGCTATGCTGAAGCTAGCTGATGCTGAGGCTGGCCGAGCTATGATGGCCGAGCTATGTTGGCCGAGCTATGCTGAAGCTGGCTGATGCTAAGGCTGGCCGAGCTATGATGGCCGAGCTATGTTGGCCGAGCTATGCTGAAGCTGGCTGATGCTGAGGCTGGCCGAGCTATGATGGCCGAGCTATGTTGGCCGAGCTATGCTGAAGCTGGCTGATGCTGAGGCTGACCGAGCTATGATGTCCGAGCTATGTTGGCCGAGCTATGCTGAAGCTGGCTGATGCTGAGGCTGGCCGAGCTATGATGGCCGAGCTATGTTGGCCGAGCTATGCTGAAGCTGGCTGATGCTGAGGCTGGCCGAGCTACGATGGCCGAGCTATGTTGGCCGAGTATATTGAAGCTGGCTGATGCTGAGGCTGGCCGAGCTATGATGGCCGAGCTATGTTGGCCGAGCTATGCTGAAGCTGAGGCTGGCCGAGCTATGATGGCCGAGCTATGTTGGCCGAGCTATGCTGAAGCTGGCTGATGCTGAGGCCGGCCGAGCTACGATGGCCGAGCTATGTTGGCCGAAGTATATTTGCCGAGGCATACTGGCGCCTTAATGATGGAAGGAGATAAGGCATTAAATGCCTTAAAGTAGGTAAATGCACATGGCCTTTATGAGGCCATAATTACGTTGGTGCGAAGGTTATAGCGCGGTTGCGGAAACCGAGCTATATTGGCCGAACTATATTTTCCGAGGCATGTTAGGCCGAAGTATATTTGCCGAGGCATGTTGGCCTAAATATATTGGCCGAACTATATTGGCCGAACTATATTTGCCGAGGCATGTTAGGCAACTATATTGGCCGAACTATATTTGCCGAGGCATGTTAGGCCGAAGTATATTTGCCGAGGCATACTGGCCAAGTCATTATGACCGTTTCTGCACCATTAAATGCTCCACTTTATTGATTTGATGGATATTAATGAAGGGGCCCTTGGGAGAACCCACGCACATGACGTGGCCCTTTTTTCCCTCTTATTCTCTTTCTTCATAATGAGGAGACTCTTGTCACTAGAATGTCGCCCAGCATGGCATTTTGACTGGGCGCGACCCCATCGCCGATGTGAGTGGTCAACAATGCAATGACGATTTTACCCCTCATCACATGCCCCCCACTCCCTAGTCCGAAGTGTAATTTCGGATATAGGGAGTAGAATTCTGGAGCAATCTTATTTAGGGGACGTGTCATTCGATCCTCTGTAGAGGAAGTATTTATCTCTGTGTAGGTTAGAGAAAGGCCTGGGCGGCCCTCTTGCTGAAGTAAAATAAGGTGCTTTAGTTGCACTAGAGTGTCCGAGAAATTATTCGGTTGGGATGAAGCTTTAGTGCTGTATCACTCGGATTGGCCGAGGCTTTTGATAGTAAGAGATGCACTCCGGCTCTGGCCGGGGCTTTTGAAGATCAATAAGAAATTCCCTCCAGCTTTAGCCGAGGGTTCCGACATGTCACTCGGTCTTGGCCGAGGTTTTTGTTAATAGGTGATGCCCTCCGGCTCTGACCGGGGCTTTTGATAATAAGAGATGCACTTCGGCTCTGACCGGGGCTTCCGATAATGAGAGATGCACTCCGGCTCTGACCGGGGCTTTTGGTAATGAGAGATGCACTCCAGCTTTGGCCGGGGCTTCCGGTAATAAGAGATGCACTCCGGCTCTGGCCGGGGCTTTTTATGATAAGAGATGCACTCTGGCTCTGGCCGGGCTTCCAATAATGAGAGATGCACTCCGGCTTTGGCTGGGGCTTCCGGTAATAAGAGATGCACTCCGGCTCTGGCCGGGGCTTTTTATGATAAGAGATGCACTCCGGCTCTGGCCGGGGCTTCCGATAATGAGAGATGCACTCTGGCTCCGACCGGGGCTTTTAATAATAAGAGATGCACTCCGGCTCTGGCCGGAGCTTCCGATAATGAGAGATGCACTCCGGCTCCGACCAGGGCTTTTAATAATAAGAGATGCACTCCGGCTCTGGCCGGGGCTTCCGATAATGAGAGATGCACTCCGGCTCTGACCGGGGCTTTTAATAATAAGAGATGCACTCCGGCTCTGGCCGGGGCTTTTTATGACCTGCTTCTCATTGTGACTTTCAAGGAGAGTTATAAAAATTTCGAAGGCCTTTTAAAAACTAAACTTAATTCAATGAATAAAAGTGGGTCTAGAAAGAGCATACTTTTATGGATGAATTTATTACTCGGTTGTTGCTTCAGAAATATATTACTCGTTGTTGCCGAGCCTTCCCAAGATGCTACTCGGTTGTAACCGAGGCTTCCAAATAATAAATTACTCGGTGTTGCCGAGCCTTCCAAAATGCTACTCGGTTGTAACCGAGGCTTTCAAATAATAAAATACTCGGTGTTGCCGAGCCTTCCAAGATGCTACTCGGTTGTAACCGAGGCTTCAAATATTAATTGCCACTTCGTTGTGACCGAGGCTTCAAATAATAAATTACTCGGTGTTGCCGAGCCTTCCAGAATGCTACTCGGTTGCAACCGAGGCTTCCAAATATTAATTGCTGCTTGGTTGTAACCGAGACTTCCAAATAATAAATTACTCGATGATGCCAAGCCTTCCAGAATGCTACTCGGTTGTAACCGAGGCTTCAAATAATAAATTACTCGGTGTTGCCGAGCCTTCTCAAGATGCTACTCGGTTGTAACCGAGGCTTCCAAATAATAAATTACTCGGTGTTGCCGAGCCTTCCAAAATGCTACTCGGTTGTAACCGAGGCTTCAAATAATAAAATACTCGGTGATGCCGAGCCTTCAAGATTATATTTTACTTGGCGCTGCCAAGGTTCGGAGACCGTTACTCGGTTGTAGCCGAGCCTTCAAGATTATATTTACTTGGCGCTGCCAAGGTTCGAAGACCGTTACTCAGTTGTAGCCGAGCCTTCAAGATTATATTTTACTTGGCGCTGCCAAGGTTCGGAGACCGCTACTCGGTTGTAGCTGAGCCTTCAAGATTATATTTACTTGGCGCTGCCAAGGTTCGGAGACCGTTACTCGGTTATAGCCGAGCCTTCAAGATTATATTTTACTTGGCGCTGCCAAGGTTCGGAGACCGTTACTCGGTTGTAGCCGAGCCTTCAAGATTATATTTTACTTGGCGCTGCCAAGGTTCGGAGACCGTTACTCGGTTGTAGCCGAGCCTTCAAGATTATATTTTACTTGGCCCTGCCAAGGTTCGGAGAATTTGTTGCTCGGCCCAGCCGAGGTTCGGAGAATTTTTTACTTGGCCCTGCCAAGGTTCGGAGAATTGGTTGCTCGGCCCAGCCGAGGTTCGAAGAATTTTTACTTGGCCCTGCCAAGGTTCGAAGAATTTTTACTTGGCCCTGCCAAGGTTCGGAGAATTCCTGTCCAGGCAAGGAGCTCGATCGTGCCGAGGATTGGTAAGCAGCATCTATATCTTTTTGAAATCTTTGGCGATGCAGTGCATAATGATTTGTATTGAAAGAATGTGCCGATAGGAAGATATAATGAGGCATATGAAAATAAACTCGAAGAGGACGTACCCTATTGATAATACTTACGGAGATTGTCCGAGTTCCATGTCCGAGGGATGGATTTCCCACTCAGATCCTGGAGCTTGTAGGTGCCAGGTCCGATGACTTCCGTCACTTGATAGGGGCCTTCCCAGTTTAGAGCTAGCTTTCCTTGCTTTAGCGGTTTGGAGACGGATGCTTTCCGGAGAACAGGGTCGTCGGGCGAGAAGGATCTCCCTTTGACTCTTGAGGCATGATAGCATCCGCGGATAGGGGGGTCCTATCTCCACGGGGATGACAGCTTCTACGCCTGCGGGACTCTCTGTGTGGTGCGGTAGATCCACTGGCCGAGGTTGAAGCTGGACGTTGGACTTCTGTGAAGCTTGGAGTCAAGAACTCCTTGTCTCGGCTTTATGACGCCATCCTTCCTCACGCAAAAGGTGCCTAGGAGGCAACGCGGCAGCCATAAATGCCTTAATGATGGAAGGAGATAAGGCATTAAATGCCTTAAAGCAGGTATGGCCTTTATGAGGCCATAAATGCCTTGGTGCGCATAGCGCGGCTATGGAAGCCGATCTGTTGTGCCAAGGCAGGGAGAAGGCGGAGACGGCGTCGAGTCGTGGCGAGAGGACACCGGAGAGATGGATCAGGCTCGCCGAGATCTGGGGGGATCTCTATCGCAACTCTCTTGCGGGACTAGTCTTGCCTCCTTAGGTCGACATGGGGGGTCTGCAACTCCATGCGGACCAGAAGAAGAAGTGGCTGGAGAAAGAGGGGCTGCGGCCTCTTCGAGGAGGCATGGAGCAAGGGCAGCTATAACTGGATGGGGAGCTGTATGGCGCTCCTGAACTAGACGGGTCAGGGCCTGGACCTGCTGGACCAGTGTGGCGAACGGGTCCTGGGTCACTGGGACAGCTGGTGGCGATGGAGTCTCAGCTGGTGGCGGCGGTGGCACCATGCTGCTCACCAGATCGGGTCTCTGGGAGGCGACCTGGTCCTGGGCTTCAGAAGTTTCCCTTCTCCGATTAGCCATTGGAGAGGCTCTCTTCCAGATCGAGATCCTTGTCTCCTTTTTCAAGTTTAACGGGACTTGAGGCCCTTCCTCTAGCGCCAATCTGTTGCCGTTGAAATCTGTCCTCCGGCTCGGGCGCGATTGGGCTGCAGCGCGGGCTCCCTCCTAGGCGGACCTGCAAGACAGTCCTCACGCAAGAGGCGTTGGGAGTGGCCCTCTGCGGAAGACCCTCCGACGCCTAAGTCAGTGGAGACCAGCAATCAACAAATATGGGAAGAAGGATCCCCGGGAAGAGTTCCTCCGAGCTCTCGTGGGAGCTTTCATGGCGGAGTGTAAGAACTGCGAATGAAAAATGGGCGTAGAATAGCCGTACCTGAGAGGCTTGAGGGTGGTAGTATTTATAGGCTGTCACCTGACTTTTTGGACGTGCTCTGGATGAGGTCTGAAAGTTGTTGGGATTCGAAACAGATTCGAATCAGGTTGTTACAGGGCCGGTAGGATCCGTATCTGGTTAGTTAGAGGATCGACGGCTGGGAGGCGGGGACAGCTGGCCGATGGATCGAGACTCAATGGCCACGTGGTCCCTAGGCCACTATTGTAGGTCCTAGGCCACGTTTTGGCATGATTCCTTGTTTGGAATCTTATTCTGTTACAGTAAATTTGAACTCTCCGCGCCAGATTCCGCAGAGGTGTTGTGGTTCAGTCATCATGGCTGGCGGAGGCTCGGCGGAGGTAGGTGCCGAGGCATAAAGAGTCAACGTGGCAGCCATAAATGCCTTAATGCATGGAAGAAAATAAGGCATTGAATGCCTTAAAGCATGTGAATATAAGTGGCCTTTATGAGGTCATAAATGCCTTGATGCAAAAGACTTAGCATGGTTGCGGAGGCCGAGGTATGTGGCCGAGCTATGCTGAAGCTGGCTGATGCTGAGGCTGGCCGAGCTATGATGGCCGAGCTATGTTGGCCGAGCTATGCTGAAGCTGGCTGATGCTGAGGCTGGCCGAGCTATGATGGCCGAGCTATGTTGTTCGAGCTATGCTGAAGCTGGCTGATGCTGAGGCTGGCCGAGCTATGATGGCCGAGCTATGTTGGCTGAGCTATGCTGAAGCTGGCTGATGCTGAGGCTGACCGAGCTATGATGTCCGAGCTATGTTGGCCGAGCTATGCTGAAGCTGGCTGATGCTGAGGCTGGCCGAGCTATGATGGCCGAGCTATGTTGGCCGAGCTATGCTGAAGCTGGCTGATGCTGAGGCTGGCCGAGCTACGATGGCCGAGCTATGTGGCCGAAGTATATTGAAGCTGGCTGATGCTGAGGCTGGCCGAGCTATGATGGCCGAGCTATGTTGGCCGAGCTATGCTGAAGCTGAGGCTGGCCGAGCTATGATGGCCGAGCTATGTTGGCCGAGCTATGCTGAAGCTGGCTGATGCTGAGGCTGGCCGAGCTACGATGGCCGAGCTATGTTGGCCGAAGTATATTTGCCGAGGCATACTGGCGCCTTAATGATGGAAGGAGATAAGGCATTAAATGCCTTAAAGTAGGTAAATGCACATGGCCTTTATGAGGCCATAATTACGTTGGTGCGAAGGTTATAGCGCGATTGCGGAAACCGAGCTATATTGGCCGAACTATATTTTCCGAGGCATGTTAGGCCGAAGTATATTTGCCGAGGCATGTTGGCCTAAATATATTGGCCGAACTATATTGGCCGAACTATATTTGCCGAGGCATGTTAGGCCGAAGTATATTGCCGAGGCATACTGGGCAAGTCATTATGACCGTTTCTGCACCATTAAATGCTCCACTTTATTGATTTGATGGATATTAATGAAGGGGCCCTTGGGAGAACCCACGCACATGACGTGGCCCTTTTTTCCCTCTTGTTCTCTTTCTTCATAATGAGGAGACTCTTGTCACTAGAATGTCGCGCCAGCATGGCATTTTGACTGGGCGCGACCCCATCGCCGATGTGAGCGGTCAACAATGCAATGACAATTTTACCCCTCATCATATTTATTTTTCTAAAAAATATTGCGACACAATACATGCGTCGCAATATTAAAATTTGTTTTCTTCGTAAAAATTATTTTTTATGAAAATGTGTCGCTAATGCCACGATCGATCCCAGAGCGTTGCGATCGGTCCGAGATCGCGACGATCCGATGGTTGCGATCAATCCAAGCCCTGATCCCGATCGGCTACGATCGATCCCGGACCGTTGTGATCGGTCCGAGACCGCAGACGATCTGACGGTTGCGATCGATCCGATCGGCAACGATCCGACGGTTGCGATTGATCCAAGCCCTGATCGATTCCGGTCGGCGATGAACGATCTCGGACCGTCGCAATCGATCCGATAGGCGACGATCCGACGGTTGCGATCGATCCAAGCCCTGATCCCGATCGGCCACGACCGATCCCAGACCGTTGCGATCGATCCGATCGGCGACGATCCGACGGTTGCAATCGATCCAAGACCTGATCGATCCCGATCGGCGATGAACGATCTCGGACCGTTGCAATCGATCCGATAGGCGACGATCCGACGGTTGTGATTGATCCAAGCCCTGATCCCGATCGGCCACGACCGATCCCAGACCGTTGCGATCGGTCCGAGATCTCGGACGATCCGATGGTTGCGATCGATCCAAGCCCTGATCCCGATCGGCCACAACCGATCCCGGACCGTTGCGATCGGTCCGAGATCGCGGACGATCTGATGGTTGTGATCGATCCGATCGGTGACGATCCGACGGTTGCGATCGATCCAAGCCCTGATCGATCCCGGTCGGCGATGAACGATCTCGGACTGTCGCAATCGATCCGATAGGCGATGATCCGACGGTTGTGATCGATCGAAGCCATGATCCTGATCGGCCACGACTGATCCCGGAGCGTTGCGATCGGTCCGAGATCGCGACGATCCGACGGTTGCGATCGATCCAAGCCATGATCCCGATCGCCACGATCGATCTTGGACCGTTGCATCGGTTCAAGATCGCGGATGATCCGACGGTTGTGATCGATCCAAGCCCTGATCCTGATCGGCCACGACCGATCTCGGACCGTTGCGATCGGTCCGAGATCGCGGATGATCCGACGGTTGCGATCGATACGATCGGCGACGATCCGACGGTTGCGATCAATCCAAGCCCTGATCGATCTCGATCGGCGATGACCGATCTCAGACCATCGCAATCGATCCGATAGGCGACGATCCGACGGTTGCGATTGATCCAAGCCCTGATCCCGATCGGCCACGACCGATCCCGGACCATTGCGATCGGTCCGAGATCGCAGACGATCCAACGGTTGCGATCGATCCAATCCCTGATCCCGATCGGCCACGACCGATCTCAGACAGTGGCAATCGGTCCGATCGTCGATGATCCGACGGTTGCGATCGATCCAAGCCCTGATCCCGATCGGCCACGACCGATCCTGGATCATTGCGATTAGTCCGAGATCGCGGACGATCCGACGGTTGCAATCGTTCCAATCCCTGATCCCGATCGGCCACGACTGATCTCGGACAGTGGCGATCGGTCCGATCGCCGACGATCCGACGGTTGCGATCGATCCAAGCCCTGATCCCGATCGGCCACGACCGATCTCGAACCGTGGCGATCGGTTCGATCGCCAATGATCCGACGGTTGCGATCGATCCAAGCCCTGATCCCGATTGGCAACGACTGATCCTGGACTGTTATGATCGGTCTGAGATCGCGACGATCCGACGGTTGTGATCGATCCAAGCCCTGATCCCGATCATCCATTATCGATCCCAGACCGTGGCGATCGGTCCAATCGGCGACGATCCGACAGTTGCGATCGATCCAAGCCCTGATCATGATCATCCACGATCGATCTCGGACCGTGGCGATCGGACCGATCGGCGTCGATCTGACGGTTGCCATCGATCCAAGCCCTTATTGGTCCTGGTCGGCGATGAACGATCTCGGACCATCGCGATCGATCCGATAGGCGACGATCCGACGGTTGCAATCGATCCAAGCCGTGATCCCGATTGGCCACGACCGATCTCGGAACCGTTGCAATCCGTTCGAGATCGGCGACGATCCGACGGTTGTGATCGATCGAAGCCGTAATCCCAATCGGGCACAACCGATCTCGGACCATGGTGATCGGTCCGATCGACGATGATCCGACGGTTGCGATCGATCCAAGCCCTGATCCCGATCGGCCATGCAATAATTATAAAATTTTCTTATAATTATATTTTATAAAAAATTTTATTTAAAATAATTGCGACACATATATTGCATCGTTAAATTAAAAATTATTTTTTAATTTTTTGGTTTATTACGTCGCTAATGCGTCGCTATTATAATTAAATTTTTAAAAAACATTGCAACTCACTGTATTGCGTCGCAATTTTTTTCTCATATTTATACTTTATAAAAATTAATTTTATTTAAAATAAGTGTGATGCAGTTTGTGCGTCGCTAAATTAAAAATATTTTTTCTAATTTTTTGGTTTATTGCGTCACTAATACGTCGCTATTTAACATATTTAATTTTTTAAAAAACATTGCAACGCAATGAATTGCGTCGCAATATTTTTTCCTACTATTTATATTTTATAAAAATTAATTTTATTTAAATTATTTGCGATGCAATTGGTGCGTCGCTAAATTAAAAATAATTTTTCTAATTTTTTGGTTTATTGCGTCGCTAATGCGTCGCTATTTAACATATTTAATTTTTAAAAAAACATTGCACGCACTGTGTTGCGTCGTAATATTTTTTTTTCATATTTATATTTTATAAAAAATTAATTTAAAAATATTGCGATGCATTATTTGCGTCGCTAAATAAAAAAATAAATTTTTTAATTTTCTGGTTTATTGAGTCGCTAATGCGTCGCTAATTGCGTCGCAATGTTTTGTTGTCACGGAGGCATCGTAAAGTGGTCGCAATTTAGCGACGCAATGATGCGTCGCTAAATTTGCATCGCTATTTCAGTATTCTCTTGTAGTGTAGGGTTCCTCTCATATAAGTGAACTCTTGTCTCAATACTTGAGACTAGATGGTGAAGTTGTCGATCCAATGGTGAGGTCAGTACAACCATTCTACCTATCATAGACCACACTTTTAATGCATAAGGACATTTTTAGAGTGGCTTCCATTTGATTTTGTTTACATATCTTGCAAAAAGATTCGGGAGAGACTTAGAAGAGGACATAGTGGCTAACTAGGTGTTACCCCCAATAACTCACATCCTCATCTCTACTTAGCCATCTCCTCTACCTCTCTTACATCTTTCTTTCTTCTCTATCCCCAATCTATTCGATTCTCTACTTTGTGTGGCTAGGAACAGAATTTGAGCTGGCATGCTCTGGGCATATGGATGATTCAAACTGAGTATGAATATGGCCATATAGCCCTTTTTGATATGTAACAGGTTTAGGCCATCTTCTCATATTTCTCTTATTTTATAGTGAAGAAATTCCTTGAAATTTCTTCTTTTTCCCTGCTATCTTCTTTTTTTTTTTTCTTTTTTTTTTGTTGGAGTATAAAGTAGACTCACTTGTGGTACATGCATGATTTTTTGGATATTGATGCTCTCCAATCAAATTGTCTAGGCCTAGTGGGCTTCCCAACCAAAAGCTCATAGGTAAGAAATTTAACCATTTGGTTCTTTCTTTAAGCATGACAATATAATATTGCCTTACTACTACTTAGTCACTTCTAAGTTTATTAGCTCTATTCACTATTAGAAAGTTCATGGTGAGATGATAGCTTGATGTTACAAGTGCATTAAGGCCAGGAGGCCCCAGAATAGCATTATAAGATGAATGGGGCTTTACCACAAGGAAGTCTAACATGACCATGGCATGGTGGCATTCCTTATCGGCTATCATTGGAAAGATAATGGTCTCCTCCACTAACGTTAAGCTCCTAGAAAAACCATCTAATGGGCTACCATAGGACTTAAAGCAATCCTCCCTGATCCCTGTTCCCTATTCTCTTGAAGGCCTCAAAGTGGAGGATATCTATTGGGTTATTATTATTGATTAACTAATATCCTCCTCGATTGGTCGTTTAGCAATGGTCATGAAATTTATTAGGACAATGTGAAGAGTGTAGATCCCCTCTAAGCTTACATTGATGAAGGATATCCTCCTCCGCATTCTATCTTTTCGAATCCCCGGCAATGTGTTGATAGACGTATGCTTTCCTCTCTGAGAAACTTTCTCTACTAGTTGCAAATCGACTAGAATTCGTGCCAACTCTTTCGACAATGGGTTGTCCATCATCAAAAGCTGGCACTATGTATGATTCTTGGCTCACCAAGAAGGCTTTTAGGACCTCTTGTACACATCATGAGGCAACATAAGGCAACCTTGGGTGCTTGGATGACATGGCGTTCACTTGGCTTCCATAGGTGACACTAATCCGATGGTGTCAAATTTTGACTAAAGAAGGATTCTGAATAGAAATAGGGATGATGAGCTGAGAATTGAAGTGCACCTCAACCAGCAAGACCTTTGGAGTAGGTGATCTACATCTTGATTGACATTTCTATAAAATAAAGGAAGAGCGTAAGGGATGCCAAGGTCCTCCGATAATCATGTTAGTGAGGGAGAGAAATGGGGAGGACAAGAATAATAGGGGATACAACAAGAAGGAGAAAGAAGGAGAAGAACCAAGAAAAAAAGAGAGGGAATGCTCTGACTCTTCGAGACCATATTCCTAATGGTGGTTAAAGCTATTCGGGTAATGGTGATGTGTCCAATTCCAATGGTGAGATCAATTATGGGACTGTGCTACTCATTACAAGTCATATTCCTGATGCACAGTGATGTGCACAGAGTGATTATCATCTAGTTTGTCTGACAAGAGGCTTTGGAGTGAGAGAGGCATCAGAGAACATGGTGACTAGCAAGGTGCTACCTCCAATACCTCTTCTTCTCTCTCTACCTCTCACGTTTCTTTCCTTTTTTTTTTTTTTTTCTCTCTTTTCCATTTTCAGTCCATTCAATTCTATCCTATATCCATTCAATTCTATCTGCTATGAGTGGCTGAGGACCGGGTCTAGGCAACATGCCTTTCTTTAGTTTGTATTCATTCAGCTTTGACCGAATAATACTTCCAGTCTCAAAGCTACAAATATTATGTTAGAGCCCATTGAACTCTCTGTTTGAAGCCACTTGGCACAACTTGCCTCGCTTACACAGTGGTTCAAGTCAACTTTTGTCATGCCCCTCATATGTTGTCTCCCTAGTCTCCAGACCTCGATAATCTTTACGGTGCTCTGCGGCGCCCGGCAAGCATGGCCATGGACTGAAGGAATAGCACAGGGACTTTAATAATCACGGAGGGACAGACAACCATCATAAAGATCTTTGGGATTGATGGAATTGTTTCTGGTGCATGTGTAAGGGCATTATTTAGCTCCCTCTTGACTCCTCTTTTGCTCCCCGCTTTACAGTCTCACAAAGACCAAAGTCATATGCTATCTATGCCTTTAATGATAATCCTGCCATGGCCTCTTAATTAGGGATCCTACAAAACGAGCAACCTCGTCCAAGGTCCTTTCAGTTTTAGTAGCTTCTCCACCATACCATTATGGTTTGTGTATAACTACAGATATCAAATTATCATGCAAAGACGTGTGCAATGCGTGTGATGAAAAAGTTGACATCATATTATTTGTGTCGGCTTCATCACACATTTAAATGGATGAAGGGTGTCTGTCCATGCATGAAGAATATCTCTATTATTCTTAATAACTATGTGCAAAAGGACTCTCTTGTGAAGCAGTTAGAGACCCCCTTCTTCAACGGGCAAATGCTAGTTGGTACTCCCCCTCCACAAGTAGAGGACATACTTGTATCATCTTGTATCTTGCTACTTCAATCAAAAGGAGATGAGTTTTTCCTCTCTTTTTTTTTTCTTTCTTTTCCCTTCTATCTTTCAAGTACCCGACCCTTAATGACTATAATCACTATGCGCAGAGAGAGAGAGAGAGAGAGGTGGGGTTTATTCATGACTAAACCCAATCATTGGATTCTAAAATCACAGCAAGATTGGGCGGTTAATGTCGCGAGTTATGGTTGTCATGCTAACAAAGAGGGCTTAATAGTTGATAGGGGTCCACAGAGAAAGAGAAAGAGAGAGGGAGGGAGAAGGTAGGCAAGTGATGGTCCTCCCCGTGCGGGTGCATGAAAAGTCACGCTCCATTGCATGAAAATATCATTACAGACATAGCCCCGCATGTTATCCCATCCAATTATTATATTCCAACTGGATAGACTAGCATTCACCTTGCTTCCATTGCACCTATTCTCATTCCAAGCTATGCTTTCAAATTATACCATGGAATATGGGTTATAATCAGTCCATTAGGGTATAGTTTAAGAAAATCAACTAAATTTTCTGCTGCCACAAAATAATTCTCTCTCTTTTTAATGAAAAAAAATTAATTTTCAATGGCTCTGCTCATCATGTTTCTTATATATAAGCTGCCTTCCATTGATTCCTCTCATGCTCAAGAAGGCTCCACACCTAAGGGGAAGCAAAAAAGTTCTTGCTTGCAAAACTACAAATTTAAATAATATTTTTCTTTAACCTTTCAATTTTAGCTTTATCCTTTTTTTGATAGAAATGGGAAGGTCCTGTTGAAATTTCATTTCACTAAACAGAGTAGATCCCAGAGTCTCTCACCCAGCCAAAAGAAAACCAACTTAGTGACCAGCTCCCACATGACAAATTTTATCTTCATTTAATTGTTTCGTAATAAAATTCACAGGATATATACATCAAGTGACTACAAGAAACAATGCCATCATTGCAAACATCACCACCTCTTGAGAATGATATAAATTGAGAATGATATAAACAATTGACCTACTCCCTAAGAAAATAATTTACATGCTTCTGAATGTCTTGGAATATTGGTCACAAGACCATACTGCTCATTACTATTTTAAATATAAGAAATGTGGTTTAGGGAAGAGCCTGTAGATGGTCATCAATTGCAGAATCAAAAAAAAAAAAAAGCAAAATAATGCGGAAGTGAGCATGTTCAGAGCTATCATGTTCTCCATATATCATCATAGCTGGTCAAACATAGCATGACAGTATGATCTATGCTCCAAGGAAGTTAGTGGAGCTTTTGGTACATTTCATCCCGCTCCAGTGAGAAAATTCTGTCTACAGACAACCTCAGCTTGAGTTGGGAATTTTCTAAGCAAGCTGAAGCTTTTAATTTTGGTACTGAATGGGAAACATTTCCAAGACCTAGGATGCTACACACACACTTATGACACTTGATTCCCTGACCCCCCATAGACCATCTGCCCCCAATATTAACTACTCCCAATGTGCAGTACTCTTCAGAATGCCATAAGACCTCTCTGCCAACTCTGATTTGGATTTCACAGAAAAGATGTGTTGTGGCTCTGGACTCGGGATCATTTATTTGTTGCGATCAGGATTGTAGTAGTTTTTCTCAGGAATTTATCATGGAAGGAAGACTTTGACAAAGCAGAGCCGGTAACTAACTATATTGTTATGATTATCTAACAATACAAAAACATATGGTATTTTATAATTACATCATTAAGGAATGATATATTCATCATATTGCAGTTGAATGTCATTCTTTTTACAACTTATATAATATTTCCTCAAATGTATGGCTTTTAACTTTAACCAACAAGAATTCTATATGCCTTAGATAATGATTATTTAAGTTTATTGTTTTCATTTTTCATTTTGTTAAATAATGTTTCCATTTCTAAGGACAAGATATTTGGTTGTCAAATGAGTGCATAATTTCATGAACTTTGAAATTTCCACTCAAAGCAATAACTCTCCACGTGTTTAGGATTTTTATTCGATGAAGCCTTTTGAGTTCCAAATTTATAAAAGAATAGATTTCATTTCTAAAAACAATGCAAATTCTCAAGATCACAATAATAATAATAATACAATGTGTTAAGAGCTCATCTCTTCTTCCCCAAGTTATAACAATGAAGTGAAGAACCATTTGAAAAAAGGATGATTGACATGTACAACACTATTAACCTTCAAATCCATGCCTCAAATCTAAAGATCAGAACCAACTGAAAGAGTCCTCACCATAACTTAATTATGATATTGCAGATCCACAACAATGCAATCAGTCAGATGGCCCAAATATATTAACATGCATGTTCTGGACGTTGGCCCCAAATCTTTTGAGAGGGTTCTACACACATAACTGTCACCAATAAAGATCAATAAATTACTATGTGAATAGCCTCTGAAGAACAAATAAAGCAGCTGAAAAAAAAAAATTGCAATAGAAGCTTGCTGCTCGTCTCAATCCAAATGACAGGATTCCTCCCTTTTAGTGCTGTGTTATGTTGGGAGTAATTATGATTACACGTGGAGTCATCGTGATAATACTAATATAATGGCCAATCCACTCATACCTAAGTGGGTTGTCACACACACCCACAAGTGCTCAGGGAGTTGAGTCCCTTTAATGCCATTGCTCTATACATCACCATCCAACGTGCTGCATTGCTGGTTAATTGATGAGAATGCTTTAGGGACCATAGTCAATTTGTCATGAAATAAAAATAGTGCTATAAAGAAAGAATCTCTCCACAAAAGAGTTGTTTTAGAGAAAGAATATAATTCCATATGTGGAGGGATCGCATATGTTCCACGAATGCTAAACTCAATTTAGTGTCATTCAAAATGATAAAGCTCAAACTCATCAACTGGAACAAAAAATAGTGGAAGTCACATCATTGATATTTCTAGACCCTGCTATATAAATTTTCCAAGAAAACCAGGATATGAAAATAATGTGTTTTAGCCTAAATTCTCTGGCAGACACCTCACTTGTCTGATAGACTTTCATCACAGTTATTCTAGCAATGCTACTGGGGAGGTGGAACGTTGCCTAGCTTCCCGCCAACAGTGTTTGTATCGCCAATCTATCACAACAGTATAACATAGAATGCACCACTCAAGTTAAGCGTACCATTCTCTCACAAAGAAATATCAGACCAAGTACAACTATAACATAAATAACAAACTAAAAAGATAATCTTAACGCACAAAAAGGGGCATGAATTAAAAAAAAAAAAAAAAAAAAAAGATGAAAAAAGCACAGAGGGGCTATCATCACCTTCACTGACTATGGGAGAGCCGTGAGAGAGGTCTTGATGCCTAATATTTTGTGGTGGGTCACTGATCAACTCTTTTTTGGAAGGACAGCATAAGGACCTTCCCTCATGCTCCCATGCTTTTGAATATTTAATGCCTGTGAAAAGCATCCTAAATATGCCTAGCTATGAGGTGATCCTTTGCAAAGTATGAGTGACCGGTACTAGCTGATCCACCAACAAAGCACAAGACTAGGGCGATAAAGTTGGCAGACAAAAGTGCTGTAGCTGTTAGCCTGTTACTTATGGAGTTCCGCCATGAAAGCTGAGAACTTGCTTTGCATTTATATAATTTTTTTTAAAAAAAAAATTTATGAAAAACAAATCCCGAGATACATTTGAAGCATGCATGGTATCATTTACCTTGGGATTATAGTAGAGTCTAAATTAATTGCCCATGAGAACCTAACACTAGACGCTTAACTAAGCTAAGATAAATCTTATGCGATCATGTTCTTTTGACCGAGGCCAGACATTCCCTCCATCCTCTTTATTCAACACTACATATACTAACCAACTCACCAACCTCATAGCTAGCCTCCGTGTCTCTAATTATTCCCATGTCCGCCTTGTCCCAAAATGAGCATTTTTCTTTCTATTCTTTTTTAGCTTTCCTCTCCCCACCTTTCTGAACTCCAAACCCAACATATTCCACTTCTCCCTTCTCTCTCCCTCCTTGCCATGCCAATGAAGAATCCCTTACAGCTTTTCTCTCCTGCCATTGTACTGTTGCTGCTTCTGTTTGTGTTTTTGCCTTCCTTGTCATCGTCATCCTTTGATCACAAACAGGATGTGTATCCGAGTTGGAAGGCCGATGGAGAAGCTCTGCTCCTTTTCAAGAACTCAATCCAGAAGGACCCAAATGGAGTACTGTCAAGTTGGCAGCTGAATCAAAGTCCATGCAGCTGGTATGGAGTCTCCTGCGATCTAGGTAGAGCTACTCAACTCAATCTGAGCGGCTGCAATCTCTCAGGGACTCTCTCGTTCTACTCCCTCTCATCAGTTGATATGTTATCAGTTCTCGATCTCTCTAACAATGCTTTTTATATAAACTCCAGTATTTCTTTGCTTCAACTTCCGCATGCATTGAAACAGCTCGATCTCTCTTCTGCTGGAGTCGTAGGTGTCATACCTGAAGATTTCCTCTCAATTTATCCTAATCTTGTGTCTTTAAATCTTTCACACAACAATCTTACTGGTTCTCTGCCAGAGAATCTCTTGGCCAAGTCAGACAATTTGCAAGTTTTTGATCTCTCTTGTAACAACTTGTCGAGTAGCATTTCGGATCTGAAGTTTGGAAACTCCTCCAAGAGCCTGCTTTATATGGATCTCTCAGTTAATCATATTATAGATATCGTTCCATCTTCCTTGTCCAACTGCACCAACCTAAAGACCCTAAATCTATCATTCAATGCACTTGTTGGGGAGATACCACAAGCTTTCGGTGAACTAAGAAGCTTAGAGAAATTAGACCTCTCTCATAACCATCTCACTGGTTCAATTCCATATGGGTTGGGAAATGCTTGTGGATCTCTTCGGTTGCTCGAGCTTTCAAATAACAACATCTCTGGTCTAATCCCTGATTCCTTCTACTCATGCTCTTCACTCCAATTGCTCGACTTGTCTAATAATAACATCTCAGGTCCCTTTCCAAATGATGTTCTCCAAAACCTTGTTTCCTTGGAAAGCCTCCTCTTGAGCAATAACTTCATTTCTGGGTCATTTCCAAGCTCCATATCTGCATGCAAGCGCCTAAGAATTGCAGATTTCAGTTCAAATAAGATTAGTGGTGCCATGCCTCCTGATATCTGCTACAGTGAATCCTCGCTTGAAGAGCTACGAGCTCCTGATAATTTGATCATGGGTCAGATTCCTCCTCAATTGTCGAACTGTTCCCAGCTCAGGACAATTGATCTCAGCATCAACTACCTCCAAGGCATAATACCACCAGAGTTTGGCCTGCTCAAAAATCTCGAGCATTTGATGCTCTGGTTCAATGGCTTGAATGGGCAAATCCCAGCTGAATTAGGCCGATGCTCACGGCTAAGGAACCTCATCCTCAACAACAACTTTATTGGTGGTGACATCCCAGTCCAACTGTTCAAGTGCAGCAATCTCGAATGGATTTCGCTCACCAGCAATGGAATCACAGGAAGGATCTCACCAGACTTTGGCCTGCTCTCTAGGCTGGCAGTCCTCCAGCTTGCAAACAATAGCCTCGGTGGAGAGATCCCAAAAGAGCTTGGGAACTGCAGCAGCTTAGTGTGGTTGGATTTGAACAGCAATCACCTGACAGGTGAGATCCCACCACGCCTTGGCCGACAAATTGGAGCAAAAGCTTTGAGTGGAATTCTATCGGGCAATACCTTGGCTTTTGTCCGAAACGTGGGGAATTCATGCAAAGGAGTGGGAGGGTTGCTGGAGTTTGCTGGAATCCGGCCGGAGAGGCTGCTCCAAGTGCCGACACTGAAGACTTGTGACTTCACAAGATTGTACTCTGGCGCGGCTCTAAGTGACTGGACTCATTACCAAACATTGGAGTACCTTGATCTTTCGTACAATGAGCTCCATGGCAAGATCCCGGAAGAATTTGGAGACATGGTGGTCCTACAAGTGCTGGACCTAGCCCACAACAAGTTGACAGGGGTGATTCCAGCGTCCCTTGGCCGCCTCAGAAACCTTGGAGTCTTTGATGCCTCACACAACAGATTGCAGGGAAGCATTCCAGAATCCTTCTCGAATCTTTCTTTCTTGGTACAAATAGACCTATCAGATAATGACTTGGCTGGACCGATCCCATCGAGGGGGCAGCTCAGCACACTTCCTGCAAGTCAGTATGCAGACAATCCTGGCCTCTGCGGTGTCCCATTGCCTCCCTGCCAGCAGGCAGCAGCCAACCTTCCCACTGTGAGTACTCCATCAGACTACGGGAGGCAAGGTAGAAGGAGCTCGGCAGCTGCTTGGGCTAACAGCATTGTGCTTGGAGTTCTTGTCTCAGTGGCCTCCATATGTGTTCTTATGGTGTGGGCAATTGCAATGCGAGCAAGGCGAAAGCAAGCAGAGGAAGCCAAGATGCTAAACAGCCTCCAAGCCACACATGCAGCAACGACGACGACTTGGAAAATTGGAAAGGAGAAGGAGCCCCTGAGCATCAACGTGGCAACATTTCAGAGGCAACTTCGCAAGCTGACATTCTCACAGCTCATCGAGGCCACCAATGGCTTCTCTGCAGCAAGCCTCATTGGGTGTGGAGGCTTTGGGGAAGTGTTCAAGGCCACAATGAAGGATGGCTCAAGTGTCGCGATTAAGAAGCTGATACATCTGAGCTATCAGGGTGATCGAGAATTCATGGCGGAGATGGAAACCTTGGGCAAAATCAAGCATAAGAACCTTGTGCCTCTCTTGGGTTATTGCAAGATAGGCGAGGAGAGGCTTCTTGTCTATGAGTACATGAGGTTCGGGAGCCTCGAAGACATGTTGCATGGTAAAAGGGCCCGGGATATGATGCTCGGTTGGGAGGAGAGGAAGAAGATTGCGAGGGGCGCAGCAAAGGGCTTATGTTTCCTGCACCACAACTGCATTCCCCACATCATACACCGTGACATGAAATCAAGCAATGTGTTGTTGGACAATGAGATGGAGGCAAGGGTGTCAGACTTCGGGATGGCAAGGCTTATAAGCGCATTGGACACTCATCTTAGTGTAAGCACACTCGCTGGTACTCCTGGCTACGTGCCTCCGGAGTACTATCAGAGCTTCCGGTGCACCGCCAAGGGTGATGTGTACTCATTCGGGGTGGTGCTGCTAGAAATACTCACAGGAAAGAGGCCAACCGATAAGAGGACTTTGGTGACACCAACTTGGTAGGTTGGGTCAAGATGAAGGTAAGGGAGGGGAAAGGGAGGGAGGTCATTGATGGAGAGCTCCTGCTCGTGGGCAAAGGTGACGAGGAGAAGGAGATGAGGAGGTTTCTGGAGATCACACTGCAGTGTGTGGAAGACTTCCCGTCGAAGAGGCCCAACATGCTGCAGGTGGCGGCCATGTTGAGGGAGCTCAAGACTGCTGCTGTGGATGATGGAAGTATTGCTTACTAGCATTAATTACCAGTTTGTACTTTTGGACTGCTTGTAGTATTATTAATTTGATGACAATATCGTGTTGTTATATATTATCAGTGAATGATGTTTTGTAGTAGATGATACTACAATGGTACGTTGCAATTTATAATTAATTGGAATGTCGACTAAAAGTATAATCTGAAGAAAGAGTAATGACCTCTGGTTGGCCAGGAGCAGTGTATTAATGGATTCTGTTAAATTTTCTTTTAATTTTCATTAACGTAAATTAAGCCTGCTGGCAAAGTGTTGATGATTCCTTGCTTCCTATAAAAAGGGGGAATTTATATAATTTTGCAGTGAACTTGGTAAGTAAGAGACGTCATTCAATAGAAAGATATGAACTCAACGCAATAAGCGATGGATTTAAAGAGATTCTCAACTGATTCTAAGTATTGTTTCAGTAAGAACGTTGGGCCGAAGAAACCTACAGGAGCATACAGTGATCAAGGAAATAGAAATAGAGAACATTCTTGTTGCTGCGGAAATCCGTTCTCTGACTTTGGGTGCGTTTCTGGCTCCTGATCCGGACGCTGATCTCGCCGCCTCGGGATGGAACCTGCAAGACAGTCCACGCGCAGAGGGTGCTGTGAGGGTTGCCCTCTGCGGAGGACCCTCCGACGCCCAAGTCAATGGAGATTCATGTTAACGTTTCCTTTTATGTGGCAAACGTGGTTATATGATTGATTTATCATTTATTTATTCTAAATGATAATTATGATATCTGATTTTATCAGATATTTAAATTTAAGTGATAATGATGGTTTAATAAAGCTAATTTCCTATTGGTTTATCTTTGGAAAGTTGTTATCTGATAACCTCTCTTTGATGGAAAGAGAAACTTATCGTATTATCAGATTAGTCCTCTCTCTTATATATAAGTCTGTTTGACGCAGATACGGAAGAGAATTAGGAAAGAGGAGAAACTCAATCTGTCGTCTCTCGTTTCTCGTCAACAAATATCAATGGATCAAGGTATGCATTCTTGGTTTATGTTTTCAGGTAAAAATCATATCTTGGCCATTATGTTTATTAAAGAAAATCCTTTAATGGATCTTACATGTGGTATCAGAGCCATGATTAAAGAATTTATAATTTTTCATTATGAATAAGGTTATTAGTGTTGCCGCCGGGATCTGTCCTTCGATTCGGGCGCGATCGGTCTCCTGGTTTGGGCTTCCTCCTGGGCGGACCTGCACAGAAGTCCTCACGCGAGAGGCATTAGGGGTGGCCCTCCGTGGAAGACCCTCCGATGCTCAAGTCAGTGGGGATCGACGATCAACAGAAATGGGGAGAAGGATATCTCTGGGGAGTCCTTCCAGGGGTGGCCAATTGGGAGCTCTAGGGAGCGCCGACGAGCAGTGAAGGGGGAGAGAGTGAGTGAGAGTGAAAGTGAGAGTGAGCCAGGGGCTGTGAGCGCATACTTGAAAAAATCTGGAAGTATCGTATTTATAGGCAATCACCTGGATCTTGAGCGCCTTCTGGAAGGTTCGAAGGTTGTTAGGATACGGGGATGATTCGAATCAAGCTGTTAGAAAGCCGGTGGGGTCCGTATCTTGTTTGTTGAAGGATCGACGGCTGGGAGGGCCCTCTGATGGCTTGAGATCTGATGAGTGCGTAGGTCCTAGGCCGTTACTGTAGATCCTAGGCCACTCCTCGATATGATCCTTTGTTTGGGATTCTATTACGCTAGGCCTGGGCTCTCCAGCATCGGGTTCCATGAAGGCACGTGTCGAGCCATGGATTGCTCGGGGGCTACTCGGAGAAACGGGCTATGGGTAGCTCGGGGGGAACCAAGCTATAGATAGCTCGGAGAAGCCAGCTATGGGAAGTTAGTGGAAGCCGAGCTATGGGTAGCTTGGAGAAACCGAGCTATGGGAAGCTCATGGAAGCCGAGCTATAGGTAGCTCGGAGAAGCCGAGCTACGGGAAGCTCGGGGAAGCCGAGTTATGGGAAGCTCGTGGAAGCCGAGCTAGAGGTAGCTCGGGGGAGCCGAGCTATGGGAAGCTCGTGGAAGCCGAGCTATAGGTAGCTCGGGGGAAGCCGAGCTATGGGGGGCTCATGGAAGCCGAGCTACGGGAAGCTAGTGGAAGCCGAGCTATGGGTAGCTCGGAGAAACTGTGCTATGGGAAGCTTGTGGAAGCCGAGCTATGGGTAGCTCGGAGAAACCGAGCTATGGGAAGCTCGTGGAAGCCGAGCTATAGGTAGCTCGGAGAAGCCGAGCTACGGGAAGCTCAGGGGAAGCTGGGCTATGGGAAGCTCGTGGAAGCCAAGCTAGAGGTAGCTCGGGGGAGCCGAGCTATGGGAAGCTCGTGGAAGCCGAGCTATAGGTAGCTCGGGGTAAGCCGAGCTATGGGGGGCTCGTGGAAGCCGAGCTATGGGAAGCTCGGAGAAGCTGAGCTATGGGAAGCTCATGGAGGCCGAGCTATAGGTAGCTCGGAGAAGCCGAGCTATGGGAAGCTCGAGGGAAGACAAGCTATGGGAAGCTCGTAGGAGCCAGCTATAGGTAGCTCGGAGGAGGCCGAGCTATGGGAAGCTCGTAGGAGCCGAGCTATAGGTAGCTCGAGGGAGCCAAGCCATGGGAAGCTCGTAGAAGCCGAGCTACGGGAAGCTCGGGGGAAGCCGAGCTACGGGAAGCTTGGGGGAAGCCGAGCTATGGGAAACTCGTAGAAGAGCCGAACTATGGGTTGCTCGACCCGTTGGATCATATTAGTTAGCTCGTTCTTTATGGGCGCAATGGGGCTGATCCTAGTCCCTTCGCACGGCTATCAATGCAATGGCAATTTTACCGCTCAACACATACCCCCCACTCCCTAGTTCGAAGAGTAGGTTCGGGCGTAGGGAGTATAGACTTAGGTGGCGCAATCCGAATGGGGGACGTGTGTTTGATAGCCCACGCAATGATGCCCTAATTAATGCGGTAGGGTCATTTTGCCTTTTCGAGATGGATCCATCATTCCTTAGGGGCGAAGGCAACAGCTGGGAAGGTGCCATGTAGGAGATCTCAATTTTCACGGCGCCCGTAGTGGCGGTTTCCGGATGTCTTGGTTGAGACGCCTCGTCTTCACCCTAAGGCGGTTTTCCTTGGGAAAAATGGAGTCGAGGCGGCACCCTCCCTATTTGTAGCGCTCTCTCGCTTTCCTTTAGAGAGCTTTGCCTTTCTGTTTTCACAGCAATCTGTTAGTCAGCGTCTCTTGCGATTGAAGACATGGTGAGTCTGAGCAGAGGTGACCTTGGCGGACCTGGAGCGGATACGCCGTCTGTACAAGATCCCCAGGATGTTACTTTGCTGCTCCCAACGGCTGAGGATAGGGTAACATCCGGATTGGGAGATGGAGCGTTCTGCTACGAGGAAAGTTTGAGGGCAGGCCTTAGGTTTCCTCTTCATCTGCTGGTGCGAGAGGTGATGAAGTTCTACAATATATGCTTCACCATGGTGGCGCTCAACAGTTAGCGCAACCTCATCGGGTTCATCTCGTTGTGCAACTGTGTTGGAGTGACTGCGACCCTTCTGATGTTCAGGGTATGCTTCAATCTGGTCTCCGGGAAGGCCTCAGAGTGGCCCTACATCGGCCCCCGGAGGTCCTTCAAGATGATCTCCGATAATCCATCGTTGATAAAGGAGTGAAAGTCGCGATTCTTCATCGTCACTGGGAATATCGGCTCGAATTTCCCCGGGTATGGGGGCAATACGTAAAGGATCCGGAAGCGCATCCGGAGTTAACGGAATCGGAGAAAAGGGATCTGATCGTGTTGCGCGGCGGTTGGGTGCTTCCGGCTAGCGTCCTTCTATCGAAGGATTCTCTCTTCGCGGCCGGACTGAGTCCCGTCGATCCTCGCGATGAGTTTCACTTCATAGCCAATAGCTTAATGTGACTCCATCTTCGATTTTTGTGTGAGCTAACGGGCGAATCACATTGCCCCTGTAGCCGAAAAGTTGGCACTCACGGACCAGATGAGGGAGGAGCTGGGAAAGCATCGCAGGAGATCCGGCTCCAGCAGCAAGCATCGGCCCGAGAAGAGGCCCCGCCCCTCTGGTTCCCACCCTAGGGGGGTCAGGAGAGACGGTGATGACCGGCGCTCCTCATCGCCGTGGATCGGAGGCATCGAAGTTCCGGCGGCGCATGATCTTTCGGCGGCGGAGGAGGGTCTTTCTGGAGGTGAAAGTCGGGATGTCGCAGGGATTTCAGAGGAGGCTGCTAGAATTTCCTCCCCGCCCATTGTCATTCTGTCCGACGATGGCGAGGGAGAGATGCCGGTTGGCTTGGGGGCCCCCGTAGGCAGGGTGGTTCGGTCTCCCTCATTGGAGGCCAGTGGTTTGGAGAGGTTACAGGCGGAGGTGGGAGCGACCTCCGCTTCCATCGAGGCAGGGGAAGCGGTCACGGCTGCTGAGGTTCGGCCTGGGCCGCTAGTAGGAGAGCCAGTAGGCGACGAGGAGATGGCCGAACCCGCCGAACCAGCGATCGAAACTCGTGGGGGGCTTTCTGGTGAAGGGCCTTCCGCCGAGGCACAGGAGGCTCCGGGGGGAGCCGAAGTTCCAGAAGAGTCTATTGTGGGTAGGGGGATTTCCGAGGAGGTAGAAGCAGAAGAGGAGGAAGAAGGAGGAGGAGGGGAGCCGTCGAGCAAAGGGGATGTTTGGGCCGGGGCTCCCCTCGCCGGAGTCGCAGTACCTGAGACTTCTCAAACGAGGGCTCTGGTGGCGGAAGCCGGCCTACCAAGGGGTTCATGGGTCGTGGGTGCCCAGGTTGGCTCCCTGAGCGTAGACTTTCACTCACGTGACCCGGAGGTGAGTGCCAAGTTCTCCGCTCTGATGCGGTCCGCGTTCCAGGGGGGAGAGAGTTCCTCGACGGAAGGGAGTTATCCAGAGGACCTTGTTGAGATGGCCTTTAGATTCACCGGGGCACCGGATGAGGCTTTTCTTCTCCCCGAGATTGACGATCTTGCTCTCATGAGGATCGCTACAGATTATGCGTCTTGGGTAAGTAGTCGCACTGATGTAGGGTCTTTAGTCAGCTAGTTTGACTGTATTCTTTATGTATGTGATCTTCTCTTTCACAGAACGCCCTGATCATGAGGGCGCTGAAATGGTGCCTGCATCTGTCTGTTGGGGCTTGGGCTCGGGCCCGCTAGGAGGTCGATCACCTCAAGGAGAGGGTGGATTCTTCAGATAAACTTTCCCGAGCCCTGGTGGTCCTTCAGAGGGAGCTCGAGGAGGCTCGCAGGATTCTGGCAGCTGAGAGGGAGAGAGCCTCTCAACTCGCTACACAGGTCAGTGAGCTCCAAGGCTTCTGCGAGCAATCCAAGAAGGCTAGTCTGGAGCTTTCTCAGGCCAAGGCGGAGCACGAGAGCAAGGTCAAATATATGCAATAGTTTTTGATAAAAGGTGGGACCAGTTGAAAGCCAGCCATGCCGAAGATAAAGGCAACTGGAGCAAAAGGCTCGAGGAGGAAGAGCATAGGTGTCAGTGGCAGCAGGACCACCTTACCCTCCTGAATAAAGAGTTCACCGACACAAAGGATCGGCTAAAATGGTCGGACGAACGAGTGCCCGACTTTCTGACGAGCTCGACTACGCCCGTCAAGAAATTGGAGAAACCCAGTCCCCGGTGGATGAGCTAAAAGAGAGCCTTCGCCAAAACCAATCGGCCAGGTCTAGGGCTCTCAATAGGGTTCAAGTGCTGGAGGGAGAGCTGGCCCGGCGGGAGGAGCAGGTAGGGCGCTATTTGTTTTACCCATTTTGGTCTTTCGACTTTCGCTTTACTTGGCTTTTTGTCTGCAGTTGAACAGGGTGAACCAGGAGTTTCAGGGGCGGTTAGCGGCATTCGGAGAGGAGGCGGCCTCGAGGCACCAAAGGATCTCCGAATTGGAGAAACAATTAGCCGAGGAAACGCGCGGGTCTCTTCAGCGGTGGACGAGTACAAGAATTCTACGAGTTTGCCGATGAACGCAGGGCGGCCTGCACCGATGCATTCCAGCTTGGCGAAGAGGAGGCGCGGGCTAAGATCACCCAGACTTATCCTGACCTGGACCTGTCCTGTTTGGAGGCTGAGTATTATGAGGCACGCACCCTGGGGGTCGAGGAAGACGAATATGGAGAGATCTCTGACGTTGATCTTGAAGCTGTTCTGGGAGTAGACATTGCCACCGAGGTATCCCGGCAAGACACCATCGAGAAGGGGGGTCCAAGCGACGCCCCCGCTGGCTCCACCGCAGGAGATGCTGGGCCTGATCCCAAGTCTTGACCCTTTGGGGGGCTATGTGTATTTTTCTTTCTTTTGTTTTGTAGTTTGACTAGAAATCAATAAACGGATCAACCGTTTTTCATTTTGTTTGTCTTTCATGGATGTTTTCGTGTCTCAAGTTTTGAAAGAGCATCCTAGTCGGGGCCAAGGCATAGGGATTGCCCCGACAAAAGAGTCGAGCGACAACATAGCCTGGTACAAAGGGAGGTTGAGAGACGATTCAATTCGGCTTAGGCCGAATGACGCAGTGGTTTGACTAAGTTCGAAGAATAAAATAGCTCGGCTGGGGCCGAGGGACAAAGTAGCTCGGCTAGGGCCGAGGGATGATGTAGCTCGGCTAGGGCCGAGGGACAAAGTAGCTCGGCTAGGGCCGAGGGATGGAGTAGCTCGGCTAGGGCTGAGGGAATTTACCTTGCCAGTGGCCAGACTGTGGTCGTGCCTTCGACGAAAAGAGGGGGGGGGGTTTGTTGAACCTTCGCTGTCACCCCTTTATTCTTTCTAGTAAAAAATGGGTTTGGCCTTTGCATCCATTTATTACCCCTGTCAGCGTTTTATCCTTTCCAAGGTGGGTCGATTTTTGTTTCACCGAAGTGGGTGGTACGGCTCTGCGGCCAGCAAAAGGTCACTCAGCACTTTCCAACGAACCAGTGCTATGTTGATCTTTCCCTACGTGGGCTGCTTTGGCATGTGGTGCAGGTGCTTTTTTGCCATTGGAGGATGTCGTTTTCTCAGAGCGATCCCTCGGATCCGCCAATATCTGCCAGATCGGCGGACGATTTTCTGCATTTAAAGCCCGTGATTCGGGATCAGAGGCAATCTTTTAGTGTGTCATGGCTCGAGAGACGCGTTTGGCGCGCATTGTGGGGCGCTATTTTCATTTCGGGAGGTCACGTGGTGGCGCGGGCTTGGCGTTTCGAATCCTGGGGCTTTCTGCTCTGATAGCTGTTCCCGGTCCATCTTCGCATATAAAAAGGAAAAGAGGGTTGTCGTTGGGCCATCTCAAAGTTTTCTTTTCTGTAAACTGTGGAGGCGCACACAATGCTTGTTTCTTTGGGGCTTAGAGCGGGAGGACTGAGCTTTTCTCCTGCAAGTCGTCGTTGTCCTCCGGACAGTTGGGGTGACGAAGGGGCCATCGGGGGGTGGCTTCTACCCAAGAAAGGAGCTCCGGAGTTTGTATGGAGAGCGCACAGGAGGTCCGCAGAGATCGCATGGAGAGCGCACATATACGCTTCCCGTGTGACCTTTGTGGTTCCCCCTTGGGGATGTAGGGTAGGAAGTGTACGCGGGCTCCCCATGGCTCGCGTGAATTTCTCCTCCTCCCTCGGCCTGGATCCCTGGGCTCGTCCGTCGGAGAATCTTTTGCCACGTGAGGAGGGGGTGATGGTGTGTCGCTCACTGGTACATTGCCTTTCGACTTGAGAATGGCTAGCTGTACACACTAGATTTGGGGGAGTGCCCTGGTATCAGGGTCCGCGAGCTTCCTTCCTACTCGTCGGAGGGCCCTTCAGTTGGGTGGTTTGGGGTAAAAACCTTTCACTCTTTCTGATTTCTCTGATATCTCGGTTGGGACGCCGAGATATCATTATTAACCGAAGCTGGTCGCAACGGTTGGGCCATGTCGTCCGCTCATTATCGGCTCGAGCTGACTGGTTTGTGGTTTGCCTGATTTGTTGGACCGGATGCCGGAGCATCATAGTCGCCCAGAGCTGCTTTGGAGCAGTTTGCCCGAGTTTTGTACCCATTTTTATTTCATTCATTTCAATGCACTTGTAATGCTTCTCAGGCGGTTGTAATTGGTTTCAATGAAATAAAGAAAGTTTTGTTCTTTCTCTTAATTTCTGTCTCTTTTGTGCCGAGAGTTGTTGTTGGCAATGAAACGAGGCGCGGGGACATCGTTCGTTCTTGGCCGAGGATCCCGCGCTATCCGACCTAGTCGGGGCTCATAAGCTGCCCGAATTCAGACGGAAACCTAGAGATTGTTCGGCAGTGGAACATGTTCCTTAACTTTGGCTAAAGCTCAGAGATTATTACTCGACCCTACCGAGGTTCAGAAATTTATGGCTCAGCCCAGCCGAGGTTCGGAGATTTGTGGCTCGGCCCTGCCGAGGTTCGGAGAATAGTTGCTTGGCCCAGCCGAGGTTCGGAGAATAGTTGCTCGGTCCAGCCGAGGTTCGAAGATTTATGGCTCGGCCCTGCCGAGGTTCGGAGAACTGTTGCCTGGCCCAGCCGAGGTTCAGAGATTTATGGATCGGCGGGATGACTTGGTCGCCACCGAGACTCATGATATTTGGTTCCTGCGAGATTTGGCGCGAAACCCAAAGCGGTACGGGCGGCGCATGGGTACGCCCGACATTTATGATTTGGCTACTTCCGAGGGAAGCGAGTCGCCGTCGGCCGCTGACGCTCTTTTTTTTTTTTTCACGCTTTCCAAAGGGCGGCCAACTTAAGGCAATTTGGAGGAGTTTCAAGGGTATTTACTCCGCAGGGGCCCGAAAAATTGGGAGGAACCTAATTTCTAGAGAAGGAGGGGGGTTCTCGAGTAGTTCATCGACGTTTACCGATTTCTCTTGGGAAGGAGCACGACCCCTCGCGTCCTGTGGGCGCCTGTCAAAGCGGCGACACGCAGCCGGTTCTCATGGGTCGGTATTTATGGCCCGACTGATCGAGATGCTCGCCTGAGGGGTATAAATACGGATGATAGGGATGCCAGCGTTTACCATTCCTTTGGCTAGCGTCTCAACAGCTCTCGACATGGCTTCTCAGGGTGGAGAGCAATCATCCAATGGATCAGGCGTAGCGAACAACGGTCGTGGGGGCTCCGAGGGGAGCCATTCCACCGTCATGGTTGACGGCCTGACCTTGGCGTCAGCCTTCGCAAGCCACGAGCAGCTTGAGAAGACGGTCGAGGAGTACCTCGCCATCTCCACGAGGGAGACCGAGGCCCTTCCTCGGGTCGTACACCGACAGGAGGGGGAGATTGCGTCCCTCCGCCAGCGAGTCGCCGACCTGTCCCGGCGTGTGGAAGACCCGGCAACTCCCGGGGGGAGACGTTAGGCCTCTGCGAAGGCCATTTTTTCTTTCTTTCAGTACATTTTTCTTTCCTTCTGTACTTTTCTCTTACAATTAATAAAGAAAAAGGTCTTTTTTGGCAATTCATTGTTCTCTGATGAAATCGTCGTTTAGCTCATAAAAAAGGTAAAACCGCTCGCTTTTGTTTGAACTGATGGGGGACCTAGGTGGTCCTGTGGGTTTTATGCGCTAAGTCATGGTCTCGTTTACGAAGCGAGACAGGCGCTTGGGCGGTAAGATACAGGGATATCATCCAGGGATTTAGTAGTAGGGGGGATTCTCCGATTTTGTCTGGGGTTCGTGGGCGGCCATGTAGGGCCTACCGAGGCCTTTAGGGATTTGCTAAAGGCGCAGACTTTGTGTCTGTTGGCAGTTTTGCATGGTGCGCATTTTTTTGAACTGGTCGAAGTTCTGGGGACTGTTCGGAAGTCCTTCGGCTTTAATCGAGGTTTGCATGCTTTTGGTTTTTGCCGAGGCTTTACGCACTCCAGTTTTAATCGGGGCTTTAGAATTCATCGCTAGGCCTAACCGAGATTCGGAGACATGTTGCTCGGCCCTGCCGAGGTTCGGAGAATAGTTGCTCGACCCAGTCGAGGTTCGGAGAAAGGTTGCTCGGCCCAGCCGAGGTTCAGAGATTTATGGCTCGACCCTGCCGTGGTTCGAAGAATTATGGCTCGGCCCAGCCGAGGTTCGGGGATTTATTGCTCGGCCCAGCCGAGGTTCAAAGAATTGTTGCTCGGCCCAGCCGAGGTTTGGAGAATTATTACTCGGCCCAACCGAGGTTTGGAGAATTTTGCTCAGCCTTGCCAAGGTTCGAAGAATTGTTGCTCGGCCCAGCCGAGGTTCGGAGAATTATTTCTTGGCCTTGCCGAGGTTCGGAGAATTGTTTCTCGGCCCAGCCGAGGTTCGGAGAATTGTTGTTCGGCCTAGCCAAGGTTCGGAGAATTATTGCTCTGCCCTGCCGAGGTTCGGAGAATTATTGCTTAGCCCTGCCAAGTTCGGAGAACTGTTGCTCGGCCCAGTCGAGGTTCGGAGAATTATTGCTTGGCCCAGCCAAAGTTCGGAGAATTGTTGCTCAGCCCAGCCGAGGTTTGGAGAATTGTTGCTCGGCCCTGCCGAGGTTCGGAGAATAGTTGCTCGGCCCTGCCGAGGTTCGGAGGAATGGTTGCTTGGCCCAGCCGAGGTTCGGAGAATTGTTGCTCGGCCCTGCCAAGTTCGGAGAATAATTGCTCGGCCCTGCCGAGGTTCGGAGAATAGTTGCTCGGCCCAACCGAGGTTCGGAGAATTGTTGCTCGGCCCTGCCGAGGTTCGAAGAATTATTGCTCGGCCCTGCCGAGGTTCAGAGAATTGTTGCTTGGCCCTGCCGTGGTTCGGAGAATAATTGCTCGGCCCAGCCAAGGTTCGAAGATTTTCCTGCTTAAATAGGTAGATCGTCGTGCCGAGGATTAGTAAACAGCATCTGTTTCTTTTTACAATTTTCGATGATATAATTTGTGGTGTTTTATGTCATGAATTATGAAACATTGTGCCGACAAAAATTTAAGGAGGCGAGCCTGTAGAGGGCATACCCTACTGGTGGTACTTATGGAGATTGTCTGAATTCCACGTCCGAGGGATGGATCTTCTGCTTAGATCTTGCAGCTTGTAGGTCCCAGGTCCGATGATCTCCGCTACTTGGTAAGGGCCTTCCCAGTTTGGGGCCAGCTTTCCTTGCTCCAGCGGTTTGGAGACAGATGCTTTTTGGAGAACGAGGTCGCCAGGCAAGAAAGCTTTCCCTTTGACTCTGGAGGCGTGGTAACGGGCCACCCTTTGCTGATAGGCGGCCACTCTGATACGAGCTTTTTCTCTAATCTCCTCTACCAGGTCGAGGTTGGTGCGGAGCTGCTCATCGCTGGCTTCCTCCGAGTAGCCTTCCACCCGCATAGAAGGGAGCCCTATCTCCACGGGGATGATGGCCTCTGTGCCGAAGGCCATTCGGAAAGGGGTTTTGCCTGTGGGTACTCTCGGGGTGGTGCAGTAGGCCCACAGGACATGGTGCAATTCGTTTGCCCACCTGCCTCGGGCCCTGGAGAGCCGAGCTTTGATCCCTTGAAGCAAGGTCCGATTGGTTACTTCGGCTGCTCCATTGGCCTGCGGATGCCCGA
Organism: Calamus simplicifolius; assembly: GCA_900491605.1. Lineage (NCBI taxonomy): Eukaryota > Viridiplantae > Streptophyta > Magnoliopsida > Arecales > Arecaceae > Calamus > Calamus simplicifolius. The sequence continues at coordinate 678,997 of UESW01003862.1, forward strand.
CCGAGGTAAGGTGGTGGTGGATCCCGTGCTCCTCGCAGAACTGGAGAAACTTCGGATTGTCGAATTGCCTGCCGTTGTCAGTGATGATAGTGTGCGGGAGGCCGAAGCAGCAGATGATGGACTTCCATATGAAATCCCTGGCCCGAGCCTTGGTTATTTGTGCAACTGCCTCCGCCTCGACCCATTTGGTGAAGTAATCTATGGCGACGAACAAGAACTTCCATTGCCCCTTGGCGAGCGGAAATGGACCGAGAATGTCCATCCCTCACTTGGCAAAGGGCCAAGTGGAGGATATGGGGACCAGGCTGGCGGAGGGGAGCCTCTAAATGCTTGAGTGCCTTTGGCATGGATCGCAAGCTCGGATAAGGTCGTCTGCATCCTTTTGCATGGTTGGCTAATAGTAACCTTGACGCAGCACCTTGTGGCACAGGGACCGGCTACCTAGATGGTTGCTGCAAATCCCCTCGTGCACCTCCCGAAGGGCGTAATCAGCTTCAGATGGGTGGAGGCATCTGAGAAGTGGCATAGAGAAGGACCGCTTGTAGAGCTGGTCATCAATTAGCACATTGGATGGCTTGTAGTTTCAGCCTTCTAGCTTCCCTTCGATCGGCCGGGAGTGACCCTTCTTTGAGGTACTTCAGGATGGGGTCGAACCATGATGGTTCGGCCTCAACTTGCATTACATGGTCAGCTTCCGCGATATTAGGCCTTTCCAAAGTCTCCAGGTAGAATTTTCGTTCGGCGTCCATTGATTCCGCGGTCGCCAGTCGAGATAGCAGGTTGGCACAGGCATTTTCAGATCTAGGAATCTGAATGATCTCAAATTCAGGAAATGGGAGAGTAGACTCCGAACCTCTTGGAGATATCAGATCATATTCGGTTCCCAGGCCTCAAACACCCCTCGCACGTGACCTGCCACCAGCTGGGAGTCGGTGAAGGCATTCAGTTTCTCCACCTTAAGGCTGCGGGCGATCCGGAGACCGGCCAGCAGGGCTTCATATTCAGCTTCATTGTTGGAGACCGGGAAGGAGAAGCGGATGCCATATTCAAAAGTCGCCTCCTCTGGACTGGTGAGAACCAAGCCCGCACCGGAACGATGGGCGTTGGATGACCCGTCGACATGGACGAGCCACCGGGTGCCAGATTTTGGTTTCTCGGGGGGTCGGGGGTGGAGCCATCCTCTGGGATGGTACACTCGAGAAGGAAGTCGGCTAGCACCTGAGTTTTGATGGTCGGGTGAGGCTGAAAACGGATGTCATGCTCGCTCAGCTGACGGCCCACTTAGTCATTCTCCCTGATGTCTCCGAGCGGTGGACCGCCGCCTTGATGGGTTGGTCAGTCAGGACTGTCACAGAATACGCCTGGAAGTATGGCCGCAACTTCTGAACTGAGGTGATCAAGGCCAACACCATCTTCTCAATCCGGCTATACCTCGTCTCTGCTTCACGGAGTAGCTTGCTGACATAATAATTTGGCTTCTGGACCTTGTTTTCTTCTCTTACCAGCACCGAGCAAACGGCACCTTCCGAATCAGCCAGATACAGGAATAATGTCTCCCCAGGATTTGGACTGCTGAGGAGTGGGGAAGAGCCAAGGTACTTCTTGAGATCTTCGAATGATTTTTGACACTCGGGGGTCCACTGGAAATTCTTAGCCGACCGGAGATTTGAAGAAGGGGAGGCATCTTTCGGCTAAGCGCGCCATGAAGCGGTTAAGAGCCGATATCCTCCTGGTTAGGCGCTGGACTTCTTTGATAGATGCCGGGGGTGCCATCTGCTGGAGAGCTTGGATATTCTGAGGGTTAGCTTCGATACCCCGCTGGGAGACCATGAAGCCGAGGAACTTCCCGGAGTTAACGCCGAAGGCGCACTTAGTCGGGTAGAGCTTCATCTGATATTTGCGGAGTGTTGCAAAGCTCTTCGAGAGATCCTCGACGTGCTATGATGCTTCTTTGCTCTTGACCAGCATGTCATCGACGTATACTTCCATGTTCTGGCTGATTTGTTCTTTGAAGACCTTATTGACCAGCCTTTGGTAGGTGGCACCTGCATTTTTAAGATTGAAAGGCATAACTCGGTAACAGTAAGTACCTCGGTCAGTTATGAAGGCAGTCTTTTCTTCATCTTCGGGGGCCATCCAGATCTGGTTGTAGCCGGAGTAGGCGTCCATGAATGTCAACATTTGATGACCCAAGGTGGCATCCACAAGTTGATCAATTTGGGGGAGGGGGAAGCTGTCCTTCGGGCACGCCTTGTTGAGGTCAGTGAAGTCGATGCAGATCCGCCATTTACCGCTCGACTTCTTCACCATGACAACATTCGACAGCCAGCTTGGGTAATTCACCTCCCGAATGAAGTCCTCCTTGATGAGATTATCAACCTCCTCTTCAATAGCTCTCTGCCGTTCTAGGGTAAAGCTCCTCTTCTTCTGCTTGACGGGCCGGTGCGTCTAGTTCACGTTAAGGCGATGGACGAGAACCTCAGGGCTGATTCCTGGCATGTCGGAGGCGGACCAAGCGAAAACATCAGCGTTGCTTTGGAGGAAGTCGATCAGCTCCTGCCGGGATTTGCTTTCCAGCAATGACCCGATCTTTATGGTTCGGTCGGGACGAGCTTCGTCCTGTGGCACTTCCTCCAGTTCTTCGGCTGGTTCCCCTCGTTGCTTGTCGAACTCCTCCCGAGCATCCAGTCCGTCAACTTCAGGCATCCTGGATTGAAGGCTGGTGACAAAACACTGCCGAGCCATAGTTTGGCTCCCCCGGACGACACCAATTCCTCACCCAGTGGGGAATTTCATAGATAGGTGTGGGATGGAGACAACGGCTTTGAGGGACATCAGGCCGGGTCTCCCAAATATTGCATTGTAGGGCGATCTGAGCTTAGTTACTAGGAAGTCCGTGTGAATAGTGGCCACAAGGGGCCAGGTTCCTGCCCGAACCGTTAAGGTTACGACCCCCTCTGGGATGATGACGTCGCCTGTGAATCCCATTAGGGTGGATCCATGGCTCGAAGGTTTTCCATGAGCAATCTCATCTTGGCAAACACATCGAGGTACAAAACATTCACGGAACTTCCACTGTCAACGATGATTCGGCTTACATCATAGTCATTTAAATTGAGGGATACAACCAGTGCATCATCATGGGAGAACTGTATCCCTCGGAGATCATCGTCGGAGAAGGAGAGCTTGCCCGTTCGTGCTTTCTTTGGCACCGATCCTTCATCATCATTTCTAGAGCTCGAGCCACCGGCTTCCTCGATCATGTTGATGTGGCCGATTACAGGCAGATTTGGAGGAGGAGGAGGCTACTGAAGCTCGGGCTGGCGATCGCCCCCTTGTCCTGACTCGGGTGCCCTCCTGAACTGGTTCAGTCGGCCCCGTTGAATCAGCCTCTCAATCTCATTCTTTAACTGCCAACATTCCTCGGTGTCGTGGCCATGCTCTCTGTGATAGCGGCAATATTTGGTGGGGTCCCTCCGAGTTGGGTTCCTTCGGAGAGGAGCTGGTCGGGGGAGCTAGTGCTCTATCTCCATGAGAATTTGCGCCCTGGGTACAGTGAGCGGAGTGTACCGGTCGAATCGCCTGGGCGGGCTCTGGGAGCAATTTCTCGGCGGCGGCGGGAGAGCTCTTTGGCGACGAGACGGGCCTGGCTGACGAACGGGTTGGTGCCTGTCGGAACCTTTAGGTTCTTTCTTCTTCGCCAGCTCGGCGTGGGCAGCTCTCCGCAATTCTTCGACCCGGGCATATTTATCAGCCAGGGCCATCATATCAGAGNTTGTTCCTTTCGGAACCCATATTTTCTTAGCTTTAATATTTAACTTCTTGTTGTTTTAATGTTTTGCATTCAAAGGATTTGTGACCTTTTTCATTACATTTAAAACAAGTTATATTACCTTGGTTGGCTTTTATAAAAATATTCTTTAGTGATTTCTGTTTTCTTAATGTGTTATATCCTAGCCCAGCTTTGTCAAAAACAGCTTTTTGACTATCTAGGATCATGTTTAAGTTTAGTTGAACTTAAAGTAAATTTCTCAACAATGTCCTTATATTTTTTAACATCTTTCTTAAGAGAGTCAATTTCTTTAGCTTGCTGTTCTTTATCTAAAGCTAAAGTTTCTATTTGATCTTTTAAATCTTTAGTTGAGTTTTTAGTTTCAGATTTTAATAAATCTTTTTCTTGATTAAGATTATCTCTTTCTTTCCTAAGTTCTTCTTTTTCATTAGTTAAGTTTTAACTTCTAAAGCTAATTCATTTTTACTTTTAGCTAAACTAACGTTATCATTTTTCACAGATTTAAATTTCTTTTTCAACAATTTAAAATCTATCATAAGTTCATTAAAAGCTCAAACATTTCATCAAAAGTAAAATCATCATTTGAGTTTCAGAACTTACCTCATTGTCGCAGTGTCGTCGTCGTTGGCCATGAAGCAAATGTTGGCAACTTCCTTTTGCTCTTCTTCTTCCGATGAAGAAGACTCATCAGACCATGTTGCCATGTATGCTTTCTTCTTTTTCTTGAAGGTCTTTTTCAATTGTGGACAATCATATCGATAATGCCCCGGTTTCTTACACTCATAACAGATCAAGGGGTCTTTCTCTTTGTCCTTGTCCTTATCTTTCTTTTCTTTTCCTTTTCTCCTTCCATTTTATTTCCAAATTTCGTTTTTGGAAGGGTTTCTTTTTCCTCAAAAATCTTCTGAACTTCTTGGCCAAGAGAGCAGTTTCATCATTATCTTCATCACTATCATCACTGCTGCTCTCTTCCACATCTTTTGCAGCCTTTAGAGCAATGGTTTTCTTCTTTTTAGTTTCCTCCTCAATATGCTGCCTCATTGTCAATTCGTGGGTCATGAGAGATCCTAGAAGCTCCTCTAAGGGTAGTGCATTGAGGTCTTTGGCTTCTTGGATTGCTGTGACTTTTGCTTCCCACGATCTTGGCAATGACCTGAGTATTTTGCGAACAAGATCAGCATTAGTATAAACTTTTCCTAAACTTTTCAAACCATTCACAATATCGGTGAATCTAGTGAACATGCATGTGATGGTTTCAGTTTGTTCCATTGTGAACAATTCATATTTATGAACAAAATATTTATCTTTGATTCTTTTACTTGGTTTGTTCCTTCATGTGTAACTTCCAACCTATCCCATATTTCTTTAGCGGAATTACAAGTAGAGATGCGGTTGAATTCATTTGAATCTAAGGAACAATATAAGATATTAATGGCTTTGGCATTAAGTTGAGCCATTCTCCTATCATTATCATTCCAATCCCTTTCGGGCTTTGGAACAATAGTGCCATCAATAAGGTGTGTGGGTGTACTAGGTCCATTTAATATAACACCCCAAAGCTCATAATCAGAAGCTTGAATGAATATCCTCATTCTAGCTTTCCAATAAGAATAGTTTGAGCCATTAAAAAGTGGAGGTCTATTCGTGGAATGACCTTCAGCAAAACTAGAACCACTTTGTGTTGCCATAATGACCTTTAGCTCTTGATCGTGAGATCAAACTCTAAATGAGCACTTTGCTCTGATACCAATTGTTGGCCCAGATGGCAACCCAAGGGGGGGGGGGGGGTGAATTGGGTTCTTAAAAAATTTAAGACTTTTAAACAATTTAAATTGAGATGTGCAAGTGAAGGGATTAACTAATAAGCAAAGCACAAACACAAGTATATGAGAGATAGAGAAGAGACAATTAAGCACGGCAAACACAAGATATTTTATAGTGGTTCGGTGCAACCAACACCTACGTCCACTCCCAAGACTCACTTGGGTCCACACTATAATCTCTCTAGATTACAGCCGAGTTGTTTTTCAAGTTCACAACTCAAACTTGTTGTTTTTCCGGGATCACAACGAACCCAGCCGATTTTACACGGGCTCACCGGCACCAAACCCAAACACAAGCTATACCTAGCTTGTACCGAGGTTTAACAACCTCCTCTAGTTTAATCCCTCAGATTAAACTAGACACAAACAAATAAAATGAGTTTAATTACAAGCAGCTCCTTTTTGAGCAGATATTTCAAAATAGAAATCGAGTTTAGAAAAGCCTGAATATTTAGAGCTTGAGAGCTGGCTTGGCTTCTTTGGTTTCCTTCCTTCAACTCCTCTTGATGTTGAATCAGGCCTCAGCACCGATTCTTCACAGATTTGAGCTTTGGAGTTGGGTTGAAGCTTTTTCCCTTTTTCTTGAATGTGGAAGATCTTTGATTTGCTCTTGAAAGCGTTGGGATCTCCTCTTGAATCTTTTGTAGAATGTAGCTCTGGAGTGCACGAATCTCACTCTTGGATTTCACTCCTTTTGAATCTCTTCGTTGAGCTAAAAGATTTTTCCAAGAATGCTCTGTTTTTCCCTCTTTTCAAATGATATTCTTTTCTCCCTTTTTGATTTTTCTCTTCTATTTTGATTTGAAAAGAACTCCTCTATTTATAGAATCTGCAAAAATATCCGTTAGAGTCAAGGAAAAATAGCCGTTATTCAAAAATCTAACCGTTGGAGCTGATGTGTCAACTCAAAAATTATCGCCCAGATTTCGGGGAGTCGGCTCGGGTACTGTGTGAGTCGGCTCGAGCAATCGAATCCAGAACGCACCAAAAAGTGAGTCTCCAGGGGTCGACTCGTGAAAATCTGGGAGTCGACTCGTGACTTTCAGGGGTCGATTCGCGAAAAGCTGGGAGTCGACTCGAGAGGCACTCAAAAATGAGTCTTTCTGCCGTCTGAGTCGAGTCGGCTCGCACAGTCATGAGTCGGCTCGAGAAAGTTCAGGGGTCGACTCGGAAACTCTCGAGTCGGCTCGGGACTGATACAAAAATCAGAAAACATTCTGATTTGCTTTGAAAATCATCCCAACCAACTTTGAAATATAAATATGACTTAGATAATGTTGATTTAACAGTAATACTCAATTTCAAAGCATTTTCATTAAGTCATTGATCTTTAAAAGATTGGTATAGAAAATCATTTTTGAATTCATAAGTATAGCTCACTGAAACATATATTCAATTGATTCAAGAAACTCATTATATTTTTAATAGTTCATAGTTTCCAATTTGAAATTGCTCATAGTAAGAATATTTCATTTATTGACTTATCATGTTCATAGCCTTTTAGAAAGTAAAGCAATGTCTTTTGGAAATCATCAAAATCAATAAGTTGGGGCAATTATGTTTCAATAATTTCTCAACATGACGCATCTCCCAGAGTTGTCGGTGGATCTCCTCTTCAAACGTAAGAGGAGGAGCCTAGTGAGGAGAGTGCGGGGATGGCATCGAATCATGGCAGGAGAACACCGGATAGAGGGACTGGGCTCACCGAGATCTGGGAGGATCATTGTTGTAGCCGCCTCGTGGGACTGGTTTGTCCCCCTTGGGCCGGTGTGGGGGGTCCGCAGCTCCATGCGGACCAAAAGAGGAGGGGGCCGGGGAGAAAGGGGCAGCGGCCTCCTCAGGGAGGCGTGGAGCAGGGGCAGTTGCGAGGCGCTCCTGAACCAAATGGGATAGGGCTTGGACCTGCTGGACCAGCATGGCGAACTGATCCTGGGTCATCGGAATGGCTGGCGGTGACAGGGTCTCAACTGGCGGTGGCTGTGGTGCCGCGTTGCTTGTCGGATCAGGTCTTTGAGAGACGACTTGGTCCTGGGCTTCAGAGGTTGCTCTTCTCCGATTAGCCATTGGAGAGGTTCTACTCCAGATTGGGATCCTTATCTCCTTTCTTCAAGTTTTAAAGAGACTTGAGGGCCCTTCCTCTAGCGCCAATCTGTTGCCGCTGGGATCTGTCCTCCGACTCGGGCGTGATCAGTCTCCTGGTTTAGGCTTCCTCCTGGGCGGACCTGCACAGAAGTCCTCACGCGAGAGGCATTGGGGGTATCCCTCCATGGAAGATCCTCCGATGCTCAAGTCAGTGGGGATCGACGATCAACAGAAATGGGGAGAAGGATCTCTCTGGGGAGTCCCTCCAGGGATGGCCAATCGGAAGCTCTAGGGGAGTGCCGACGAGCAGTGAAGGGGGCAGAGAGTGAGTGAGAGTGAAAGTGAGAGTGAGCCAGGGGCTGTGAGCGCATACCTGAAAGAATCTGTGAGTGTCGTATTTATAGGCAATCACCTGGATCTTGAGCGCCTTCTGGAAGGTTCGAAGGTTGTTAGGACACGGGGATGATTCGAATCAAGCTATTACAAGGCCGGTGGGGTCCGTATCTTGTTCGTTGAAGGATCGACGGCTGGGAGGGCCCTCTGATGGCTTGAGATCTGATGAGTGCGTAGGTCCTAGGCCGTTACTGTAGATCCTAGGACACTTCTCGATATGATCCTTTGTTAGGGATTCTGTTATGCTAAGCCTGGGCTCTCTAGCATCGGGTTCCATGGAGGCGCGTGTCGAGCCATGGATTGCTCGGAGGCTACTCGGAGAAACGGGCTATGGGTAGCTCGAGGGGAACCGAGCTATAAATAGCTCGGAGAAGCTGAGCTATGGGAAGCTAATAGAAGCCGAGCTATGGGTAGCTCAGAGAAACCGAGCTATGGGAAGCTCGTGGAAGCCGAGCTATGGGTAGCTCGGAGAAACCGAGCTATAGAAAGCTCGTGGAAGCCGAGCTATAGGTAGCTCGGAGAAGCCGAGCTATAGGTAGCTCGGGGGAAGCCAAGCTATGGGAAGCTTGGGGGAAGCCGAGCTAGAGGTAGCTCGGGGGAGCCGAGCTATGGGAAGCTCGTGGAAGCCGAGCTATAGGTAGCTCGGGGGAAGCCGAGCTATGGGGGGCTCGTGGAAGCCGAGCTACGGGAAGCTAGTGGAAGCCGAGCTATGGGTAGCTCGAAGAAACCGAGCTATGGGAAGCTCGTGGAAGCCGAGCTATTGGTAGCTCGGAGAAACAGAGCTATGGGAAGCTCGTGGAAGCCGAGCTATAGGTAGCTCGGAGAAGCCGAGCTACGGGAAGCTCAGGGGAAGCCGAGCTATGTGAAGCTCGTGGAAGCCGAGCTAGAGGTAGCTCGGGGGAGCTGAGCTATGGAAAGCTTGTGGAAGCCGAGCTATGGGAGGCTCGTGGATGCCGAGCTACGGGAAGTTCGAAGAAGCCGAGCTATGGGAAGCTCGTGGAGGCCGAGCTATAGGTAGCTCGGAGAAGCCGAGCTATGGGAAGCTCGGAGGAGGCAGAGCTATGGTAGCTCGTAGGAGCCGAGCTATAGGTAGCTCGAGGGAGCCGAGCCGTGGGAAGCTTAGTAGAGCCGAGCTACGGGAAGCTCGGGGGAAGCCGAGCTATGAGAAACTCGTAGAAGAGCCGAACTATGGGTTGCTCGACCCGTTGGATCATATTAGTTAGCTCGTTCTTTATAGGCGCAATGGGGCTGATCCTAGTCCCTTTGCACGGCTATCAACGCAATGATGATTTTACCCCTTAACAATTAGAATAGCATAATGTTAAAGGTGATTATTATGTGACTCTTTGGTTCAAGGTTTAAATCATTCTCTTCTCTTTATTTTTATCACCCTTTGATCTTCTAAAGATAAGGAACTGTTTTCACAAAGCCGTTTCTTTCCCTTTTCCACATGAGATTCCATCTTGGGATTTAATGTTAAGAACGTCATGAAACCGGTGAGATTTAATGTTGAGAATGTTGCCGTGAGGAAGTAAGGAGCGCGGTTACCTGGAATGATCCATATTACCTGGAATTTAGAGTCTTCTTTGAATGTGGCCCATGAAGGCAGTGGTCGGGAGAATCTCACGCGGTGCTCGATTTTTGAAACTGGATCATATCTCCCATCAACCATGGCCTCAACCGCCAGCGAAAAGGACATCGTGGAATTCCATCGTGGTTCATGAAACGGTTCATGAAAATGGTGGAGGAAGTTACGTTAGATTTCATCGTGGATTTCAATAAAAAAAAAACAAAGAAAAAAAAAAAAGGCTTCACGGAAGCCTTGAAACGGAAGTCGCGTTGTTCACGGAAGCCTTGAAACGGAAGTTGCGTTCTTCACGGAAGCCTGAAACGAAGTCCGTTCTTGACAGAAGCCTCGAAACCGAAGTCGCGTTAGTTTTTATGTGCCATGGTATGAAAAGGCCTCTTTCCACGGATGCGGTAAAAATAAAATAAAATAAAATAATAAATAAATAAAATAAAATAAAGGTTACCTGGTTTGAACCTTGGACTAAAAGATTTAAGGATAAGGATATTACTATTCCATTAATTTAATCTTAACAATAAAAGATGAAAGCTCAGGATATTTCTTTTCCAAGAAGATTCTCCTAAAAAAAAAATTATATTTTACTCTCTAATATTTATGAGATTAATGTTTTGAAAAACATTATAATAAAATTATGTGGGTACCTTAAGTTTTTATATTCATGCATGATATTATCATTAATTAAATTTAATGTTTATATTATGTGATTTGTTAGTCACCAAAGTGGTCAAATTTGAAAGTTTATAGGTATTAAATTTAATTAAGTAATTCAATTACTCATAATTATGTGATGCTTATAAATGAATGACATAATTGTTTAATTGTTATGAGTATATTGAAGTTCATTATTATAAATATTTAAGGGTCGCCCAAAGGTTGACTAATCATTTTATAATCTATGGACATGATGTGGTTAATTAATATGCTTGGTTAGGTATGTTTAGCATATCCAAAGATAGCAAACATATCTAATTTGAGTATATATAATTACCAAGTATGTAAAATTAAAATTAAGCATCAATTATGTTTATTGTTGTATATTGTTGTATCACCCAAAGGAGAACTTCAATATGCACTTATTGTTTACTTGATGAAATATGAATAATATTACTCAAAGCATTAATATGTGAGCATATTTTCTATATCTTCAGCAACTATTCCTGTTTCTCTTCATTCGCAATCTATGTCTGTTCAAACTTTTAATGGTCTTAATTTCTCTGAATGGTGCAAACAAGTTCTGGATCTTGATTTGGTACTCATAAATAAGAAACCCACTGCTCTTACTGACTCTAGAAGTGCTGAACAGAGGTCTTTTCATAAGTCTTGGGAAAGATCAAACAGACTTAGCCTGATATTCATGCGAATGACTATAGCAAACAATATCAAGTCCACAATTCCTGCTACTGAAAGTGCTAAGGAATTTATGATGTTTGTGGAAGCACGTTCCCAATCTGACTCTGCTGATAAGTCACTTGTTAGGACATTGATGAGTACTTTAACCAACATTAAGTTTGATGGTTCTCGTACTATGCATGAGCATGTTATTGAAATGACAAACATAGCAGCAAGACTAAAGACTATGGGATTGGAAGTGAATGAGAATTTTCTTGTGCAATTAATTATCAATTCCTTGCCTCCTGAGTATGGTCCATTTCACATGAGTTATAACACTATGAAGGATAAGTGGAATGTGAATGAACTACAAAGTATGCTCATTCAAGAGGAAGCAAGAATTAAGAAACATGGAAATCATTTTATTAATCTCATGGGTCAACAAGGAGCTGGAAGGAAATCAAAGAAATATAAGAAAGGAAAGAGCAAGCAACGACTACTAAAGATAAATGGGTCATCTGCTCAAATCCACAAGAAGGAACAAAAGAATGATAAGTGTCACTTTTGCAAAAAGCATGGACACTATCAGAAAGATTGCCTGAAATGTAAGGCGTGGTTCGAAAAGAAAGGTAAGCTTACGGTTTTTGTATGTTTCGAATCAAACCTAACAGAAGTTCCTTATAATACTTGGTGGAATGATACTGGTTGTACCACTATTTCTAATACGATGCATGATTCCTTACGATCCAAACCATAAACCCAAATGAAAACTTTGTCTCAATGGGAAACAGAGTCAAAGTTCCAGTTGAAGCTGTTGGAACCTATCGTTTGATTCTAGACACTGGACATCATTTAGATCTTTTTTAAACACTTTATGTCCCTTCTATTTCTCGTAATTTAGTTTCTTTATCCAAACTTGACTCAGTTGGATATTCTTTTAAATTTGGAAATCGATGTTTCAGTTTGTTTAAACACAATCATCTTATTGGTTCTGGTATTCTTTCTGATGGTTTGTACACATTTAAGCTTGATAGTCTTTTTGCTGAGACATTGTTAACCTTGCATCATAATGTTGGTACTAAATGTGGTTTAGTAAATGAACAATCAGCTTACTTGTGGCATAAACGTTTGGGTCATATATCCAAAGAAAGAATTGAGAGATTAGTAAAGAATGAAATCCTTCCCGATTTAGATTTTACTGATCTTGAGATTTGTGTGGATTGTATTAAAGGAAAATACATAAAACAAATAATCAAGAAAAGTACCACAAGAAGTAAACAGCTTCTTGAAATTATACACACCGATATATGTGGGCCTTTTGATGTTCCATCTTTTGGTGGAGAAAAGTATTTTATCACCTTTATAGATGATTTTTCACGATATGGCTATGTCTATTTATTGCATGAAAAATTTCAATCGGTAAATGCTCTAGAAGTGTTTATCAATGAGTTGAAAGACAACTAGATAGAAAAGTGAAAATTGTTAGGTCTGACAGAGGTGGTGAATATTATGGAAAGTATGATGAATCTGGACAATGCCTGGTCCATTTACCAAATTCCTTGAAAGGCATGGCATATGTGCTCAATACACAATGCCTGGAATGCCAGAACAAAATGGTGTTGCAGAAAGGCGTAATCGAACTCTAATGGACATGGTTAGGAGTATGTTAAGCAATCATCATTACCCTTATTATTGTGGATGCATGCTTTAAAGACCGCATTGTATTTGCTAAACAGGGTTCCTAGTAAGGCAGTTTCAAAGACTCCTTTTGAACTGTGGACAGGAAGGAAACCCATTTTGAGGCATTTACATGTTTGGGGTTGCCCGACGGAAGTAAGGATTTACAATCCACATGAAAAGAAGTTGGACTCAAGAACAACCAGTAGTTTCTTCATTGGTTATCCAGAAAGATCAAAAGGGTATAAATTTTATTGTCCTAACCATAGTACAGGAATTGTTGAATCTGGAAATGCAAGGTTCATTGAGAATAATGAAATTAGTGAGAGTTCGGAACCACATAAAGTGAAAATTCAAGAAGTTAAGGTGCAAGTTTCTTCACCTATAACTTCTTCTCAAGTTGTTGTTCCTAGAGTTGTTGAACCTTTTAATAACTTTCAAGAACAACAAATTAATGATCAAACACCACAGAATGATGATATTACTAATGAACTTGCAATAAATGAACCCAATGAAGTAGCATTAAGAAGGTCTCAATGACGAAGAAGAACCGCTATTTCTGATGATTATGTGGTTTATCTACAAGAATCAGATTTTGATTTGGGTATTAATGATGATCCAGTTTCTTTTTCACAAGCCATGGAAAGTGCTAACTCATCTAAATGGTTAGATGCTATGCAAGATGAGTTAAAATCAATGGATTACAATGCAGTCTGGGATCTTATTGAATTGCCTGAAGGTTGTAAAGAGTTGGGTGTAAATGGGTCTTTAAGACCAAACACGACTCAAATGACAATATTGAACGTTGTAAAGCCAGACTTGTTGCCAAAGGTTTTACTCAAAAATGTGACATTGACTACACAAAGACCTTTTCTCCATTCTCTAAGAAAGACTCATTTAAAATTATTATGGCACTAGTAGCTCATTATGATTTAGAGTTGCATCAAATGGATGTGAAAACTGCCTTTCTAAATGGGAGTTTGAATGAAGAGGTTTATATGGACCAACCTGATGGTTTTTTATTTGAAGGAAAGGAACACATGGTGTGTAAACTGAAGAAATCAATATATGGACTTAAGCAAGCTTCCCGACAATGGTATCTTAAGTTTAATTATACTATTACATCCTTTTTATTTAAAGAAAACACCGTTGATCGGTGTATATATCTGAAGATCAGTGGAAGCAAAATCATATTTTTGATTCTGTATGTTGATGATATCTTGCTAGCTACTAATGATCTTGGCCTATTATATGAGACCAAGAATTTTCTCTCTAAGAACTTTGAAATGAAAGATATGGGTGAGGCATCCTATGTGATTGGAATCGAAATATTTCGTGATAGATCACAAGGAATGTTAGATTTGTCTCAGAAGGCATATATTAATAAAGTTCTTGAGAAATTCAACATGAACAAATGCTCTGCAAGTATTGTCCCAATTCAGAAGGGAGATAAATTCAGCCTTATGCAATGTCCTAAGAATGAATTGGAACGCAAACAAATGGAAGAAATACCTTATGCATCAATTGTTGGTAGCTTGATGTATGCTCAGACATGTACTAGGCCAGACATCAGTTTTGCTATCGGGATGCTAGACAGATATCAAAGTAATACAGGAATAGATCATTGGAAAGCTACAAAGAAGGTACTAAGGTATTTGCAAGGAACGAAGGATCACATGCTTACTTACAGAAGATCTAATGATCTTGAGGTCTAAGGATATTCAGACTCAGATTTTGCTGGATGTGTTGATACTAGAAAGTCCACATTTGGCTATTTGTTCCTTTTAGCTGAAGGAGCGATCTCATGGAAAAGTGCAAAGTAGTCTGTCATTGCTGCATCTACTATAGAAGCTGAGTTTGTGGCATGCTTTGAGGCCACAATTCATGGTTTATGGCTGTGAAATTTTATTTCAGGACTTGGGTTGTCGACAGTATTGCCAAGCCGCTAAAAATTTATTGTGATAACTCCGTAGCAGTCTTCTTTTCTAAAAACGACAAGTATTCAAAGGGTGATAAACATATGGAATTGAAATACTTTGCCATTAAAGAAGAAGTTCAGAAACAAAGAGTGTCAATTGAACATATTAGCACCAATCTCATGATTGCAGATCTGCTGACTAAAGGGTTGCCGCCAAAGACATTTCATGAACATGTCAAAAGAATGGGCATTATTGAAAACCATTAGTGATGTTATGTTTAAAGTTTTAAGTTCCTTATATATTTGACACTCTAAGCTCAATTAATTATTGTTTCTGAATTACTTATGGATCCTGTTTACTTATGCTGGTATATATACATAAATAAATTATGAGAATATTAACAGGATTTGTCTTTGATAAAGACATTATTGTTAGATCTTATTGCAATTCCCATTATAGGTCATGTTAAGTATAGAACTAGTAATATGATACATGGAAGGGAGTACGTCAAAACAATAGCATACAACCACCATGATCCTTATTAGTTTTTGCTTAATGATGATTTTATGTTTGACCAATATTATGAAGAATTTTATCTTCTGTTATGCGCATTATGATTGATTATTAAATCAGTATGTTTAATATCTCACATGGGCCAAGTGGAAGAATGTTAGCATTTCCTTTTATGTGGCTCACGTGGAAATATGATTGATTTATTATTTATTTATTCTAAATGATAATTATGATATCTGATTTTATCAGATATTTAAATTTAAGTGATAATGATGGTTTAATAAAGCTAATTTCCTATTGATTTATCTTTGGGAAGTTGTTATCTGATAACCTCTCTTTGATGGAAAGAGAAACTTATCCTATTATCAGATTGGTCATCTCTCTTCTATATAAGTCTGTTTGACCATCAAAGCAGATACGGAAGAGAATTAGGAAAGAGGGAGAAACTTAATCTGTCGTTAACAGTCTCTCGTTTCTTGTCAACAAATATCAATGGATCAAGGTACGTATTCTTGGTTTATGTTTTCATGTACAAATCATTTATTCTAAGATCTTGGTCATTATGTTTATTAAAGAAAACCCTTTAATGGATCTTACAATTCATAGCTAGCAGATGTGAAGAGAAGACTCTCATAGAGGAGTTCCCCTTTTTGGTGGGTGTTCTCTCTCGAGAGCTCTGAGCTGAGGAGGGGAGCTTCAATGGAGAATGAGAGCCAGTGTAAGAACTGTGTAAAAAATGGGCGTAGAATGGCCGTACCTGAGGGGCTTGAGGGTGGTGGTATTTATAGGCGATCACTTGATTCCTTGGATGTGCTATGGATGAGGTCCGAAAACTGTTAGGATTCGAATCAAGTTTGTTATGAGGCTAGCATGATTGTATCTTGTCAGTTAGAGGATGATGACTGAGAGAGCTAGTTGATGCCATGAGGTTTAATGATCACATGGACCTAGGCCACTCTTGCGGGTCCTAGGCCACCTCTGGGCATGATTCGCCACCTGAAATCTTATTCAGTTATAGTTGATTCGAATTCTTACGCGCTCCGTAGAGGTATTTTGAACGCTGTGGAGTTGGCCCAGATGGCAACCCAAGAGGGGGGGGGGGTGAATTGGGTTCTAAAAAATTTTAACCTTTTTAAAACTATTGACTTTGAAATAATTAAGTGCAGAATAGATTTCAATCACAAATGAAGAGATAGAGAGAGACAATTAAGACACGACAAACACAATGATTTTAAAGTGGTTCGATGTATCCAACACCTACATCCACTCCTAAGTTCCACTTGGGTCCACACTATAATCAACTAGATTACAACCGAGTTGTTTTACAAGATCATAACTCAAAACTTGTTGTTTTCTGGGTGCACAACGAACCCAGTTGGTTTTTCGGGCTCATAAGCACAAAACCCAAACACAAGCTAATCTAGCTTGCCCCGAGGTATACTACCTCCACTAATTCAATCCCCCTGATTGAACTAGTAAAAATAAGAAAGAATAATGTTTATATTGACAAACAGCTCCTCAAATGAGCAAATATTCAAAGTAAATAAACAAGTTTAGAAAAGCCTATTTGAAGTAGATTGGATTTGAGCTTTTCTTCTTTTCTTCTTTTCCTCTTCTCTTTGGAGATGTTGAATCAGGCCTCAGCTTTGATTCTTCACAGATGTTGCAGATGAGAAGTTAGAAAATCACACCAAAACAGAGCTTTTTCTTCTTTTGGGAAATCCTCCGATTTTTTAAGTTGAACGCCTTGGATTTCTCTTTGAGCTTTTTGGAGTGGAAGGATTTGAACTTGGATACTTTTCTCTTTGATTTCAGGCTCAATACTTCTCGGATTTTTGATTTGTATTCACTCCGTTTTTTCTGTCATTTTTTCAAACGAGCTTTCTCCCCCTTTTTATAGATTTCCTTTAATCCGTTTTTGGTGAGAAAACTAACCGTTGGAATGTACCTGGAAAGTTTTTCCAAACAAAATATATCCGTTAGAAGTTAGGTGAAAAGAAAATATTACCGTTTGAGCTGATCTGGTATTTTAAAAATCCATTCCTGATAGGTTGGAGTCGGCTCCAACTTTTCAGGTGTCGGCTCCAAGTCGTTTATCCAAAAATAGAAAGTTCTGAGTTTGTCGAGGAGTCGGCTCCAAAAAGTTAAGTGTCGGCTCGCCATGGTCAGGTGTCGGCTCCAAAAGACTGTAAGTGTCGGCTCCAAGGTAGTCAAAAATCATAAATTCTATCCCCGTGTCGGAGTCGGCTCCAGACACTGTAAGTGTCGACTCCGAAACTCTGGGTGTCGGCTCGGACCGTATCAAAAAATCAGAAAGATATTTGATTGGCCATGGGGTCGGCTCCAGGCTTTCTAGGTGTCGACTCCAGGTTCTGAATTTTGAAACTTACCTTTGGCACTTGATTCAAAATACGTTTCTAAATGCCTTTTGATTAAACAAATATTTTTAAGCCCTGAAACACTTGTTAAATTCATCAGTAACACAATAAATATACTCAATTCCTTTATTAATCATCAAAATCAATAATTGGGTCAACAATCTCCCCCTTTTTGATGATTATAAAAACATTGAGTATATGCATAGGATTCTTAAATCAAAATTTTCAAATATATGATCCTCACAGGTAAGCTCCCCCTGAATAAGGTAGCTCCCCCTATGAAGTTCAATTTGACAATTGTCTTCCTTTTGCTTTATATGTTTGATACTTGGAATTTAGTTATATCAATTTTCACTTAAGCAAATTTAAATTAATGCATATCCAAAATAACTTGATATCAATCAATTACCAATCAATGCTTAACTAATAATCATGCATATACGACATAACTTTCTCCCTTTTTTGTAATCAACAAAAAGACTAAGAGAAGTTAAGTAGAATGTTAAAATTGATAGCTCAAAAGATAATTTCATTGCATTAAAAAGTCAAGTGTTACAAAATGAAACTGAACTTTGTCAACTATCAAACTATATATCAAACAACAATTTTACATTAAGATTTCAAAATGAAACAACAACTTTTACATTAAGATTTCAAAATGAAACATCAAACAACAACTTTTACATCATTACATGAAAATCATAGATTGGTTCTAATAATCCTTTGCAAATGATCTAAAATCTTTCCCATTCCATCACTTTAAGTTGCTACAAATTCTTTCAATCTTCTATCAACAAAAGAGCAAGCAGTCATGATTTTATCTTGAAGTTCAGCATTGCACTTGGAGTAGTTTCAGAGTCTCCACAGATATCCTTGAGTTCTTCAAATATGTCTTGAGATCGTTACTTAAGGATTCCGCAGATGAACCAAGAGTGGACTCGATTTTACTGATGCGATCATCCAATGAGTAGAGAGTCTCTCTTAAGTTCATAAAATGATTATCAAACTCAGTCTTCAATTTATCTTTCTGAGCAGCAAGTAAACCTTTAAGTTGCTCCAATTGAAAGTCTGAAAATCCGACTGATGAAGTAGATGGCTGATCAGAAACTTGAGCAGAGGCAGGAGCAGGGACAGGAATAGGAACAGGACTGCTAGGCTGGAGAGGGAACCCTCACAGACGGACCAGCCTCAAAAGGTGTAGAAGGTCTAAGCTCAGGGGCTCTCTCATCCAAATTGCCTTTCCTTTCCCAATGCCCATTGACCTTTACAAATCCCATCCGATGCAAGGTGGCCAAACTGTAGTAATCGGTATGCCTGAGGTTCTTGGAAGGTTCATTATCCAAAATTACAACTCCTTGGCTCCTGAAAACCATAGTTAGAACCATGCCATAGGGTAGGGACGATCTCCTTTTTCCTCCAGCCTCGGCCATATAAAAATCATCATTGCGGCAGGTTTATGGTTGACCAGTTAATACACTATCCATCACAACTATGTCTCGCTCAGAGACATACTCAAATCGACCGGTTTTAGGAAATAAAATTCTGCTGCAAATATTATGAAGCAATCTCAATTCCAAGGGCAATTGGTTAGCCCTAACCTCTTCAAATTCTGTAACCTCTCTCCCTAACATCTTGACAAAGCATCTATCTCTCACTATGGACGTCGGCTACCAATCCAGTGATGGGAATGCTCAAAAGGTTTCCTAGTTTTTGAAATGTGAGATGAACTCTTTTACCTCTGACAGAACTCATGATTCCACCATCGCCTCTCGATAGATTGAAGTAGAACTCTTTGACAAGGGCAGGATAGGTGGGAACATCTAATGAGCACAATTTATCCCAGCCTAACTCTTTAATTTGATTCCCAATAGAAAAGCCCTCGGATCAAAAAATTCAAAATCGACTTTCCTACCCATTGTTATCACTCTCCCAGCTAATGTGTCTACCTGAGGGAAGAAGGATTAGGATTGTCCGATTGGGTTGAAGATTCCTCGCTCGGAAACGGCTCGCGGACGGGTCGCCTCGCCAATCGTTTCCCAGTCGTCACGGGCTCCAATCACAGATCCTCTCCTCTTAGGTGCCATTAAGATTCTTGGGAAGGTTCGAAATGAGTGGAATTTGAGTTGGGGAAGTTTTGAGAAAGTTTGGGAAGAGTTTGGTTGAGGATTGAAAAAGAAATGAAATGACGAAGTGTCGACTCTGCCCTAATAAAATCGATTTGGGACCCCCAGGTGTCGACTCCGCAAAGTGGGTGTCGACTCCACATCGCTAACACAGTCAGCTCGAACTGGAGTCGGCTCCACTTATACGGGTGTCGGCTCCAAGGTCAGGGACGAGAGCGACACAGACAAGGTGTCGACTCCCCAAACTGAGGTGTCGACTCCACTGACAGTTTCAGAGAAAAATAACTGAGATTCAAACATCTGAAACTTGTCAAAATAGGTTCAATAAAATTTTGAAAAAATCTTTGGAATAAGAGGAACAAATTGCTTAGATGACTAGATAATTTTCCTTAAAATTATGAAAGGAATATCAGAATTTAATAGAAATCTAGATAGCCATTCCTTAGAGTTTCAAAATCATTCCAAAGGGTCACAAATCCCTAATTCACCTCTAAGATACAAAATCTCTCTTCACTTAAAGGTTTTGTAAATATATCAGCTAATTGTTCTTCAGTATTAACATAATAAGACAAATTTCATTATTAGCTACATGTTCTCTTATAAAGTGATATCTAATTTCAATGTGTTTTGTTCTTGAATGTTGAATTGGATTTTTAGTTAAATTGATTGCACTAGTGTTATCACATCTATGGGTTTTATCAAGTGTGATACCATAATCTTCAAGTTGTCGCTTAATCCATAGGATTTGCGCACAGCAACTTCCAGCTGCAACATATTCTGCTTCAGTAGTTGATAATGCAACTGAATTTTGCTTTTTGCTAAACCATGTGATTAAGTTACTTCCTAAAATTGGCATGCACCACTTGTGCTTTTTCTATCTAATTTACATCCAGCATAATCAGAATCAGAATATGCAATTAGGTTTAATGTTGAGTCTCTAGAATACCATAAACCTACATTTTTAGTTCCATTTAATATCTTAAGATTCTTTTAACAGCTATTAAATGTGATTCTTTAGGTTCAGATTGAAATCTAGCACATAACATACTGCAAACATATATCTGGTCTACTTGCTGTTAAGTAAAGAAGGGATCCGATCATACCTCGATAATACTTTGATCAACTTTCTTACCTTCTTCATCTTTGTCCAGCTTGCATGAAGGACTCATTGGTGTTCCAAGGGGTTTCATTGTTTCCATACCAAACTTTTGAGTAGTTCTCTTGTGTACTTTGGTTTGGTTGATGAAAATTCCCTCTTTGCATTGTTTGATTTGGAGTCCAAGGAAGAAGTTGAGTTCTCCCATCATGCTCATCTCGAATTCTCCCTGCATTAACTTTGCAAATTCTTGACAAGAGATTCGTTAGTAGCACCAAAAATAATGTCATCTACGTATATTTGTACTACTAGTAAATCTTTTCTTTTCTTTTTAAAAAAAGTTTTATCAACATTTCCTCTTGTAAAATCATTTTCTATTAGAAATTTACTTAACCTATCATACCAAGCTCTAGGTGCTTGTTTCAAACCATATAAGTGCTTTGTGCAATTTAAAAACGTGATTTGAAAATTCATGATCTTCAAAACCTGGTGGTTGTTCTACATAAACTTCTTCATTTATAAATCCATTTAAAAATGCACTTTTACATCCATTTGAAATAAGTTGAAATTCATATGACATGCAAATGCAAGTAATAGTCTAATGGCTTCTAATCTAGCTACAGGTGCAAAGGTTTCATCAAAAAATACCTTCTTCTTGATTATATCCTTTAGCAACCAATCTAGCTTTGTTTCTAATTACTATGCCATTTTCATCTAATTTATTTCTAAAACCCATTTGATCCTATTACTGAATGGTTTTTAGGTCTTTCTACTAAGGTCCAAACATTATTTCTAGTAAATTGATTTAGTTCTTCTTGCATAGCTAACATCCAATTATTATCTTTTTCAGCTTCTTCTATAGTTTTAGGTTCAATTTGTGATACAAATGCAAGATGATTACTAATATTTCTCATTGATGATCTAGTCCTTATTCCTTGAGATGGATCACCTATAATCAATTCCTTAGGATGACTATAGCATATCTCCAATCTCTTGGAAGATCTACATCATTATGATCATCAATACATCATCCTTATGAATCATCATCTTTAGCTTCTTGTTCATGATCAGAAGATACTTCAATATTAAGTTTTTCAAGATCTTTTCAATTATGTTTGTATCTTCCTCATCATCAATCTTTTCAGACTAGATGCTAAAGATTCATCAAAAACTACATGAATGGATTCTTCAAATTAAGTTTCTCTTGTTAAAGATTCTATATGCCTTACTAGTTGTTGAATAACCTAAGAAAATTCCTTCATCAGATTTAGCATCAAATTTTCCTAGTTGTTTTTACCATTATTATGAATGAAACATTTACATCCAAATGCATGAAAGTATTTTATATTTGGTTTTCTTTCATTCCATAATTCATAAGGTGTTTTCTTTAATATTGGTCTTATTAAAGCTCTATTAAGATGTAACATGCTGTGTTAATAGCTTCCGCCCAAAATACTTTGGTAAGTTGCTTTCACATAGCATGGTACGGGCCATGTCTTCTAAAGTTCTATTTTTTCTTTCAACTACACCATTTTGTTGTGGAGTCCTAGGGGCTGAAAAATTATGATTAATTCCATTTTCAGTGCAGAAATTTTCAAATAAGTGATTTTCAAATTCTGTTCCATGATCACTTCTAAGAGATACTATAGTAGTGTTTTTCTCATTTGTGACTTTCTTAAAGAATTTCAGGAACATCGAGAAGTCTCATCTTTGTGAGCTAAAAACATTACCCAAGTATATCTAGAATAATCATCTACAATCACTAGACCATATTTCTTTCCTCCTAGACTTGTGGTTCTAGTGGTCCAAAAAGATCCATGTGAAGTAGCTCTAGTCCCCTAGAAGTTGAAACAATTTTAGATTTAAAGAACTTTCTAGTTTGTTTTCCAAATTGACATGCATCACAAATTTTATTTTCAAAATCTAGTTTAGGAAACCTTTTACTAAATCCATTTTAATTAATTTTGAAATAAGGTGTGTGCTTGCATGACCTAATCTACGATGCCACAACCAACTAATCTCATTCATATTAGCATTATCAGCAACTAAGCAATGATTACTAGTAGACAAATTGTCTAAATCAATCAAGTATACATTGCCATTTCTATTTCCAGTAAAAACAATGCTATCATCAATGGGATTAGAAACAGTGCAGATAGAGCTTCAAATGATACTTTAAAACCTTTATCACATAATTGACTAATACTAATTAGATTATGTTTTAAACCATTAACATATAAGACATTTTCAATATATGTGGAGGGAGTTATTTGAATTTACCAAACCCCATGATTTGGCCTTTGCCATTGTCACCAAACGTAACAACTCCTCCTCTTTTGCTTTCAAGGTGATGATGATCCTTGTCACCCGTCATGTGTCTTGAGCAGCCACTATCGAGATACCACTTTCGCTTTGATCTTTTGGCCGCAAGACACTCCTGCAAAAATGATCAAGTCTTATATTTAGGTACCCAAGCCTTCTTGGGTCCTTCATGGTTAGTAGCATAAAAGATTGTTCCTTTGGGAACCCATATTTTCTTTCCTTTACTATTTAAATTTTTGTTACTGTTTCTTGCATTACATTCATAGGATTTGTGGCCTTTCTTGTTACAGTAATGACATGTAACATCATCTTTATTTTGTTTCTTCTAAAAAGTTTTTGATAAACTTTTGTTTTATGTTAGGCCTATATCCTAATCCAGCCTTATCAAATATAGCTTTTGATTACTCAATAATAAATTAAGTTTTTAACTATATGTGAATTTATCAACAATATTCTTATATTTATCAACTTCCTTCTTTAGTCTATCATTTTCATTGGAAATTGATTCTCTCTCTTTTGTCAAATTATCATTTTCAGATTTAGCATCTCAATCTCATGAGTAAGATTATCTTTTTCTTTAATGAGAATTGAGTTATCATTTTTCAAAGACTTGTATTTCTTTTTCAAAGCTTTAAAATCATCAACTAGTTCATTAAAAGCTTCAAACAATTCATCAAATGCAAAATCATCACAAGGGTTTTCAGAACTTACCTCGTTGTCGTCGTTGCCATAAAGCAAATGTTTGCAACTTCTTTTTGATCTTCCTCTGAAGAGGATTCATTGCTATCACTCCAGGTTGCAACATAGGCTTTCTTCTTCTTCTTGTAGGCTTTCTTTAGTTGAGGACAATCATATCTAAAGTGCCCCGGTTTCTTACACTCATAGCAAATTAGGGGTCTTTCTCTTTGTCTTTGTCCTTCTCCTTTTCTTTTTCTTTTTCTCCTTCCATCTTAATTCCAGATTTTCTTTTATGAAGGGTTTCCTTCTTCTCATGAATTTTTTTAACTTTCTAGCAAGAAGAGCTGTCTCATCATCATCTTCATCATTATCACTGCAGCTCTCCTCACTTTCTGCAGCCTTAAGAGCTATAGTCTTCTTCTTTTTAACTTCTTCCTCTATGTGCTGCTTCATGGTTAACTCATGAGTCATTAGTGATCCAAGTAGCTCCTCCAAAGGTAAAGTGTTGAGGTCCTTGGCTTCTTGGATGGCAGTCACCTTGCTTCCCACGATCTTGGAAGTGACCTAAGAATTTTGCGAACAAGTTCAGAATTAGTATAAGTCTTACCAAGACTTTTCAGACCATTTACAATGTCAGTGAATCTAGTATACATGCATGCTATACTTTCAGTTTGTTCCATGCTAAATAATTCATACTTATGAACAAGAATATTTATCTTAGATTCTTTAACTTGATTTGTACCCTCATGGGTAACCCTAATCTATCCCATATCTCTTTTGCGGAATTACATGTAGAGATACGATTAAATTCGTTAGCATCTAATGAACAATATAAAACATTCATGGCTTTAGCATTGAGCTGCGCCATTTTCCTATCATTCTCATTCCAATCCCTTTCGGGCTTAGGAACAATAGAACCATCAATTACGTGTGTGGGTGTGCTAGGTCCATTAATTATGACACTCCATAATTCATAATCTGAAGCTTGAATGAATTCTCATTCTTGCTTTCCAATATGAATAGTTGGAACCATTAAATAAAGGAGGTCTATTTGTAGAATGACCTTCAGCAAATGAAGATCCAGCTTGAGCTGCCATTTGGATCTTTAGCTCTTGATCATTGGATCAAATTCAAATGAGCACTTGCTCTGATACCAATTGTTGGCCCAGATGGCAACCCAAGAGGGGGGGGGTGAATTGGGTTCTAAAAAAATTTAACTTTTTTAAAACTATTGACTTTAAAATAATTAAGTGCAGAATAGATTTCAATCACAAATGAAGATATAGAGAGAGAGACAATTAAGGCACGACAAACACAATGATTTTATAGTGGTTCGGTGTATCCAACACCTACGTCCACTCCCAAGTTTCACTTGGGTCCACACTATAATCAACTAGATTACAGCCGAGTTGTTTTACAAGATCACAACTCAAAACTTGTTGTTTTGGGTGCACAATGAACCCAGCTGGTTTTTCGGGCTCACCAGCACAAAACCCAAACACAAGCTAATCTAGCTTGCCCGAGGTATACTACCTCCACTAATTCAATCCCCTTGATTGAACTAGTAAAAACAAGAAAGAATAATGTTTATATTGACAAACAGCTCCTTAAATGAGCAAATATTCAAAGTAAATAAACAAGTTTAGAAAAGCTGTTTGAAGTAGATTGGATTTGAGCTTTTCTTCTTTTCCTCTTCACTTTGGAGATGTTGAATCAGGCCTCAGCTTTGATTCTTCACAGATGTTGCAGATGAGAAGTTGGAAAATCACACCAAAACAGAGCTTTTTCTTCTTTTGGTAAATCCTCTGATTTTTCAAGTTGAATGCCTTGGATTTCTCTTTGAGCTTTTTGGAGTGGAAGGATTTGAACTGGATACTTTTCTCTTTGATTTCAGGCTCAAGACTTCTCGGATTTTTGATTTGTATTAACTCCATTTTTTCTGTCATTTTTTCAAACGAGCTTTCTCCCCCTTTTTATAGATTTCCTTTAATCCATTTTTGGTGAGAAAACTAGCCGTTGGAATGTACCTAGAAAGTTTTTCCAAACAAAATATATCCGTTAGAAGTTAGGTGAAAAGAAAATATTATCGTTTGAGCTGATCTGGCATTTTAAAAATCCATTCCTGACAGGTTGGAGTCGGCTCCAACTTTTCAGGTGTCGGCTCTAAGTCGTTTATCCAAAAATAGAAAGTTCTGAGTTCGTCGAGGAGTCGGCTCCAAAAAAGTTAAGTGTGGCTCGCCATGGTCAGGTGTTGGCTCCAAAAGACTGTAAGTGTTGGCTCCAAGGTAGTCAAAAATCATACATTCTGTCCCCGTGTCGGAGTCGGCTCCAAACATTGTAAGTGTCGACTCTGAAACTCTGGGTGTCGGCTCCGAAACTCTGGGTGTCGGCTTTGAAACTCTAGGTATCGGCTCGGACCGTATCAAAAAATCAGAAAGATATTTGATTGGCCATGGGGTCGGCTCCAGGCTTTCTAGGTGTCGACTCCAGTTCTGAATTTTGAAACTTACCTTTGGCACTTGATTCAAAATATGTTTCTAAATGCCTTTTGATTAAACAAATATTTTTAAGCCCTAAAACACTTGTTAAATTCATTAGTAACACAATAAATATACTCAATTCCTTATTAATCATCAAAATCAATAATTCGGTCAACATGTGGTTTGGTCATCATGGCTCCGCGGAGGTAGGTGCTGAGGCACAAGGGGCCAACGTGGCAGCCATAAATGCCTTAATGCATGTAAGAAAATAAGGCATTAAATGCTTAAAGCATGTGGATGCACGTGGCCTTTATGAGGCCATAAATGCCTTGATGCAAAATGTTGGCCCAGATGATAACCCAAAAGGGGGGGTGAATTGGGTTCTTAAAAAATTTAACCTTTGAAAACGATTAGCTTTGAGATAAATAAAATTAGGTGCAAAGCGAATATTAATCACAAGCAAAGAGATAGAGAGAGACAATCAAAGCACGGCAAACACAAAGATTTTATAGTGGTTCGGTGTATCCAACACCTACGTCCACTCTCAAGATCCACTTGGGTCCACACTATAATCCTCTTGATTACAGTCGAGTTGTTTTACAAGCTCACAACTCAGAACTTGTTATTTTTCCCGGGATCACAACGAACCCAGCTGGTTTTCTGGCTCACCAGCACAAAACCCAAACACAAGCTAATCTAGCTTGCCCCGAGGTATACTACCTCCACTAATTCAATCCCCCTGATTGAATTAGCAAAAACAAGTAAGAAAAGTGTTTACAATAATAAACAGCTCCTTAAATGAGAAAATATTCAATGTAAATGAACAAGGTTAGAAAAGCCTATTTAAAGCAGATTGGATTTGAGCTTTTCTTCTTTTCCTCTTCTCTTTGGAGATGTTGAATCAGGCCTCAGCTCGGATTCTTTGCAAATGTTGCAGATGAGAAGTTAGAAAATCACAGAACAGGGCTTTTGGCTTCTTTTTCTTCTTTTTGGGAAATCCTTTGATTTTTTGATTTTGAATGCCTTGGATTTCTCTTTGAGCTTTCTGGAGTAGATGGATTCAAACTTGGACTCTTTTCTCTTTGATTTGAAGCTCAAGACTTCTCGGATTTTTGATTTGTTTTCACTCTATTTTTTCCGTCTCTATTTTCAAATGAGCGTTCTCCCCCTTTTATAGATTTCTCTTAATCCATTTTTTGGTGAGAAACTAGCCGTTCGAATGTACCTGAAAAGTTTGTCCATAAAAAATATATCCGTTAGAAGTTAGGTGAAATAAAAATATTACCATTTGAGCTGATCTGACATTTTAAAAATCCGTTCCTGACAGGTTGGAGTCGGCTCCAACTTTTTAGGTGTCGGCTCCAAGTCGGTTATCCAAAAATAGAAAGTAAAGAGTTCGTTGAGAAGTCAGCTCCGAAAAAGTTGAGTGTCGACTCGCCACATTCGGGAGTCGGCTCCGAAAGACTGTAAATGTCGGCTCTAGAGTAGTCAAAAAACACATGTTCTGTTCCCGCATCGGAGTCGGCTCCAGACACTGTAAGTGTCGACTCCAAAACTTTGGGTGTCGGCTCCGAAACTCTGGGTGTCAGCTTCGGACCGTGCCAAAAATCAGAAAGACATTTGATTGGCCATGGGGTCGGCTCCAGATCTCCTAGGTGTCGACTCCAGGCTCTGAATTTTGAAACTTTCTTTTGGCAATGGATTCAAAACACGTTTCTTTATGTCTTTTGATTGATCAAAGATTTTTAAGCCCTAAAACACTTGTTAAATTTATTAGTAATAAAATGAATATACTCAAATCTTTTATTAATCATCAAAATCAATAATTGGGTCAACAATCTCCCCTTTTTGATGATTATAAAAACATTGAGTATATGCATGAGTAAACAATAGAGTTCTCAAATCAAAATTTTCAAATATATGATCCTCACAGGTAAGCTCCCCCTGAATAAGGTGGCTCCCCCTATGAAGTTCAATTTAACAATTGTGCTTCCTTTTAGCTGAAAATATAGTGTTTGATACCAAAAAGGTAGATATATCAATTTTAACTATGCTTATTTAAACCAATGTTTCTCTTTTTGTTTTACAATGCATATTTGATTAGGATTTTACATTCAATGCATATACGACATAACTACATAACTCTCCCCCTTTTTTGTAATCAACAAAAAGATCAAGAAGAGTTAAGTAAAATGACAAAATTGATAGATCAAATAATTTTTGAATGATCAAAAGATATTCATTAAGTATCTGATAAGAGTCAATCATTACAAAATGAAATTGAACTTTGTCAAACATTAAACTATACATCATAACATTAAGATTTCAAGATAAAACATCAAACAACAGCCTATACTTCATTGAATCAAAAACCTATACTTCATTACATGATAATCACAGTTTAGTTATAATAATCCTTTGTAAATGTTCTAAAATTCTTCTCATCCCATCACTCTGAGTCCCTAAAATTCTTTTAATCTTCTATCAACAAATACACATGCAGTCATAATCTTATCCTGAAGCTCAGCATTGCATTTGGAGTAGGTTTCTGAGTCTCCATAAATATCCTTAAGTTCTTCAAATATGTTCTTGAGATCAGTCTTTAAGGATTCAGCAGAGGAACCAAGAGTGGATTCAATCTTACTAACGCGATCATCCAAAGAGTAAAGGGTCTCTTTCAAATTCATAAACTGACTATCAAACTCTGTCTTCATTTCTTCCTTTTGAGCAGCAAATAAGCTCTTGAGTTGCTCTATCTGAACATCAGAAAATCTGACAGAAGACATAGGTAGCTGAACAGGAACTGAAGCAGGAGCAGGAGCAGGAGCAGGTCTGCTGGGCTCTGGAGAAGGATGCCTCGCAGAAGGACCAGCCTCAGATGGTGCAGAAGATCTAAGATCAGGGGCTCTCTCATCCAGACTGCCTTTCCTTTCCCATTGTTCATTAATCTTAACAAAGCCCATCCGGTCCAAAGTAGCCAAACTATAATAATCAGTATGCCTAAGGTTCTTTGAAGGCTCACTGTTAGAAATCATAATTCATTGGCTCCTGAAGACCATAGTTAGAATCATACCATAGGGCAGTGAAGATCTCCTTTTTCCTCCAGCCTCGGCCATGTAGAAAATCATTATTGTAGCAAAGTTAATAGGCTAACCTGTCAAAACACTATCCATCACCACAATGTCTCACTCCGAGACATACTCAAATCAGCCAGTCTTAGGGAATAAAATTCTACTGCAGATATTATGAAGTAGCCTAAGCTCTAAGGGTAATTGATTTGCCCTAACCTCTTCAAATTCAGAAACCTCTCTACCCAACATCCTTGATAGTGCATTAGACCTCTCACTATGAATATAAGCTGCTAATCCAGTGATAGGAATGCTCAAAAGATTTCCTAGCTTTTGAAAAGTAAGGTGGACTCTTTTCCCTCTAATAGAACTCACAATCCCACCGTCACCCTTTGACAAATTGAAGTAAAATTCCTTGACTAGGACCGGATAGGTGGGAACATCCAATGAACATACTTTGTCCCAACCTAGCTCTTTGATTTGATTTCCAATTGAAAAGCCCTCGGACTCAAAAAATTCAAAATCAACTTTCTACCCATTGTAATCACTCTCCGTCTAAGGTGTCTACCTGAGGAGATGAGGGATCAGGATTATTCGAAGGAGTAGAGGAATCTTCGCTCGGAGACAGCTCGCGGACGGGGATGCCTTGCCGTGCGCTTCCAGTGGTCACGGGCGCTCCAAGAACTGATCCTCTCTGCTTTGGTGCCATTGAGTCCTTGGGAATGTTTGATTTGAGGAGAATTTGGCTTGGGGAAGTTTTGAGAGAGTTTGGAGAGAGTTTGGATAGGGATTGAAAAGATGGAATGACGGAGGTGTCGACTCTGCCCTAATAAAGTCAACTTGGGACCCTTAGGTGTCGACTCCCGCAAAGTCGGGTGTCGACTCCAAGTCACTAACACAGTTAGCGCTCGAACTGGAGTCGGCTCCACTTATACGGGTGTCGGCTCCAAGGTCAAGGACCGAGAGCGACACAGATGAGGTGTCGACTCCTCAAACTGAGGTGTCGACTCTACTGACAGTTTTTTTAAAAAAGATGAGTTTCAAACATCCAAAACTTGTCAAAATAGCGTCAATAAATTTAAAAAAAACTTTGGAATATAAAGAATCAAATTACCTGAATGACTAGATAAATTGTCCTTAAAATTATGAAAGGAATTTCAAGAAATTAAAAGGGATCTAGATAGTCAATCCTTAAAGTTTCAAAATCATTCCAAAGGGTCACAAATCCCTAATTCACCTCTAAGATAACAAAATCTCTCTTCACTCAAGGGTTTTGTAAATATATCAGCTAATTGATCTTCAGTATTAATATAATCAAGACAAATTTCAATAGTAACTACATGTTCTCTTATTAAGTGATATCTAATTTCAATGTGTTTTGTTCTTGAATGTTGAATTGGATTTTTAGTTAAATTTATTGCACTTGTGTTATCACATCTAATAGGAGTTTTATCAAGTGTTATGCCGTAATCTTCGAGTTGTCGCTTAATTCAAAGGATTTGAGCACAACAACTTCCAGCTGCAATATATTCTGCCTCAGCAGTTGATAATGCAACTGAATTTTGCTTTTTGCTAAACCAAGAGATTAAGTTACTTCCTAAGAATTGACATGCACCACTTGTACTTTTTCTATCTAGTTTACATCCAGCATAGTCAGAATCAGAATATGCAATCAAATTCAATGTTGAGTCTCTAGAATACCATAAACCTACATTTTTAGTTCCATTTAGATATCTCAAGATTCTTTTTACAGCAATTAAATGAGATTCTTTAGGTTTAGATTGAAATCTAGCACATAAACAAACAGCAAACATTATATCTGGTCTACTAGCTGTTAGGTAAAGAAGAGATCCGATCATACCTCTATAATATTTTTGATCTACTTTCTTACCATCTTCATCTTTGTCTAATTTGCATGAAGAACTCATAGGTGTTTCAAAGGGTTTAATTGACTCCATTCCAAACTTCTTGAGAAGTTCTTTTGTGTATTTTGCTTGATTGATGAAAATCCCCTCTTTGCTTTGCTTGATTTAAAGTCCTAGGAAGAAATTGAGTTCTCCCATCATGCTCATTTCGAACTCACCCTGCATTAACTTAGCAAATTCTTGACACAAAAGATTGTTAGTAGCACCAAATACAATATCATCAACGTATATTTGTACTACTAATAAATCCTTGTCTTTTCTTTTCAAAAATAGTGTTTTATCAACATTTCCTCTTGTAAACTAATTTTCAATCAGAAATTTACTTAATCTTTCATACCAAGCTCTAGGTGCTTGTTTTAAATCATATAGTGCTTTGTGCAATTTAAAAACATGATTTGGAAATTCATGATCTTCAAAACCAGGAGGTTGTTCAACAAAAACTTCCTCATTTATAAATCCATTTAAAAATGCACTTTTAACATCCATCTGAAATAAATTGATATGCATATGACATGCAAAAGCGAGTAATAATCTAATTGCTTCTAATCTAGCTATAGGTGCAAAAGTTTCATCAAAATCAATTCCTTTTTCTTGATTATATCCTTTTGCGACTAATCTAGCTTCGTTTCTAATTACTATGCCATTTTCATCCAATTTATTTGAAATACCCATTTTGATCCTATAACAGAATGATCTTTAGGTCTATCTACAAGGGTCCAGACATTATTTCTAGTAAATTGATTTAATTCTTCTTGTATAGCTAACATCCAATTATTATCTTTTTCAGCCTCTTCAATAGTTTTAGTTCAATTTGAGATACAAATGCAAGATGATTATTGATGTTTCTCATTGATGATCTAGTTCTTACTCCTTGAGATGGATCACCTATAATTAATCCTTTTGGATGACCATAGGCATATCTCCAATCTCTAGGAAGATTTACATCATTATGATTTGCATCAACAATATCAACACTAGGAGAATCATTATCTTTAGCTCCTTGTTCATGATCTGAAGATACATCTATATTTAATTTTTAATGTCCCTTTCTAATATGTTTTAATGTCCCTTTCTAATACCAAAGTGTATCTAGAATAATCATCTACAATCATAAGACCATAGTGAAGTAGTTCAAGTGGCCTAGAAGTGGAAACAATGTTTTTAGTTTTGAAAGAGTTTCTAGTTTGCTTTCCAAATTAACATGCATCACAAATTTTTTATTTTCAAAATCTAGTTGTGGAAGACCTTTTACTAAATCCATTCTAATTAATTTTGAAATTAGGTGTGTGCTTGCATGACCTAATCTACGATGCCACAGCCATCCAATCTCATTTATATTAGCATTATTAGCAACTAAGCAATGATTACCAGTAGATAAATTGTCTAAATTAATCAAGTATACATTGCCATTTCTATTTTCAGTAAATATCATGCTATTATCAATGAGATTAGAAATAGTGCAAATAGAAGCTTCAAATAATACTTTGAAACCTTTATCACACAATTGGCTAATACTAATTAGATTATGCTTCAAACCATTAACATATAGGACATTTTCATTAAATGTGGAGGGAGTTATTTGAATTTTACCAAACCCCATGATCTGGCCTTTGCCATTGTCACCAAACGTAACAACTCTCTCTTTTGCTTTCAAGGGTGATGAATTGATCATTGTCACCCGTATGTGTCTTGAGCAGCCACTATCGAGATACCACTTTCGCTTTGATCTTTTGGCCGCAAGACACTCCTGCAAAAATGATCAAATCTTATATTTAGGTACCCAAGCCTTCTTGGGTCCTTCATGGTTAGTAGCAATAAAGATAGTTCCTTTTGGAACCCATATTTTCTTTCCTTTAACAATTAATTTCTTGTTGCTTTTTCTTACATTACATTCATAGGATTTGTGGACTTTCTTGTTACAATAATGACATAAAACTTCATCTTTATCCTGTTCTTTTCTAAAGAAGTTTTTGACATATTTTTGTTTTATGTTAGGTCTATAACCTAATCCAGCCTTATCAAATATAGCTCTTTGATTACTCAATAATAAATTAAGTTTTTCAGAACTATATGTAAATTTATCAATAATATTTTTATATTTTTTAACTTCCTTCTTTAATCTATCATTCTCTTTGAAAATTGATCCTTTTTCTTCAATCAAAACTTCATTTTCTGATTTCAAATTTTCAACTTCATAGACTAATTTATCCTTCACTTTGGCAAGATTTAAATTGTCAATTTTTAAAGATTTGTTCTTCTTTTTCAGAACCTTAAAATCCTTATTAATTCATTGAAGGCCTCATATAATTCATCAAATGTAAAATCATCATAAAGGGTTTTAGTACTTACCTCGTCGTCGTTCGCCACAAAGCAAATGTTGGCAACTTCCTTTGTTCCTCCTCAGAAGAGGATTCTTCACTATCACTCCAGGTTGCAACATAGGCTTTTTTTTTCTTCTTATAGAATTTCTTTAATTGAGGACAGTCATATCTGAAATGCCCTGGTTTCTTGCACTAATAACAAATTAATGGCTCTTTTTCTTTTTATTTGTCCTTCTCTTTCTCTTTTTCTCCTTTCATTTTTGTTTCAGATTTTTTCTTGTGGAAGGGTCTCCTTCTTTGCATGAATTTCTTAAATTTTATAGCAAGGAGTGCAGTCTCTTCATCATCATCATCATCACTGCAGCTTTCCTTACTTTCTGCAGCTTTAAGAGCAATTGTCTTCTTCTTCTTGACTTCCTCCTCTTGATGTTGTTTCATGGTTAGCTCATGAGTCATCAGGGATCCAAGTAGCTCTTTCAAAGGTAAAACATTTAGGTCCTTGGCTTCTTGGATAGCAGTCACCTTCGCTTCCCACGATCTTGGAAGTGACCTAAAAATTTTACGAACCAAATCAGAGTTAGTGTAAGTCTTACCGAGACTTTTCAAACCATTTACAATATCAGTGAATCTTGTGTACATGCATGTGATGGTTTCAGTTTGTTCCATGCTGAACAATTCATATTTATGCACTAAAATATTAATCTTTGATTCTTTAACTTGATTTGTACCCTCATGGGTAACCTCTAATCTATGCCAAATTTCTTTCACAGAAATATATGTAGAAATTCGATTAAATTCATTTGCATCTAATGAACAATATAAAACATTCATAGCCTTGGCATTAAGTTGTGCTAATTTTTTTATTATGTTCATCCCATTCTATTTTTGGCTTAGGAATCTCCATGCCATTAATTCTAGCAGTGGGTGTGTGTGGTCCATTGACTATAATGCTCCATAGATCATAGTCAAGTGCTTGAATAAAAATTTTCATCTTAGCTTTCCAATAACCATAATTAGTTCCATTAAACAAAGGAGGTCGAGTAGTGGATTGACCTTCTAAATAAGATGAACTAGCTTGAGCTGCCATTTGGATCTTTAGCTCTTGATCGTTAGACCAAATTCAAATGAGCACTTGCTCTGATATCAATTATTGGCCCAGATGACAACCCAAGAGGGGGGGTGAATTGGGTTCTTAAAAAATTTAACCTTTGAAAACGATTGGCTTTGAGATAAATAAAATTAAGTGCAAAACGAATATTAATCACAAGCAAAGAGATAGAGAGAGACAATCAAAGCACGGTAAACAAAAATTTTATAGTGGTTCGGTGTATCCAACACCTACGTCCACTTCAAGATCCACTTGGGTCCACACTATAATCCTCTTAATTACAGTCAAGTTGTTTTACAAGCTCACAACTCAGAACTTGTTGTTTTCCTCAGGATCACAACGAACCCAGCTGGTTTTCTGGGCTCACCAGCACAAAACCCAAACACAAGCTAATCTAGCTTGCCCTGAGGTATACTACCTCCACTAATTCAATCCCCCTGATTGAATTAGCAAAAACAAGTAAGAAAAGTGTTTACAATAACAAACAGCTCCTTAAATGAGCAAATATTCAATGTAAATGAACAAGGTTAGAAAAGCCTGTTTGAAGCAGATTGGATTTGAGCTTTTCTTCTTTTTCTCTTCTCTTTGGAGATGTTGAATCAGGCCTCAGTTTGGATTCTTTACAAATGTTGCAGATGAGAAGTTGGAAAATCATAGAACAGGGCTTTTGGCTTCTTTTTCTTCTTTTTGGGAAATCCTCCGATTTTTTGATTTTGAATGCCTTGGATTTCTCTTTGAGCTTTCTGGAGTAGATGGATTCGAACTTGGACTCTTTTCTCTTTGATTTCAAGCTCAAGACTTCTTGGATTTTTAATTTGTTTTCACTCTATTTTTTCCGTCTCTATTTTCAAACGAGCATTCTCCCCCTTTTATAGATTTCTCTTAATCCATGTTTTTGGTGAGAAACTAGCCATTGGAATGTACCTAAAAGTTTGTCCATACAAAATATATCCGTTAGAAGTTAGGTGAAATGAAAATATTACCGTTTGAGCTGATCTGTCATTTTAAAAATCTGTTCCTGACAGGTTGGAGTCGGCTCCAACTTTTCAGGTGTCGGCTCCAAGTCAATTATCCAAAAATAGAAAGTAAAGAGTTCGTTGAGGAGTCGGCTCCGAAAAAGTTGAGTGTCGACTCGCCACATTCGGGAGTCAGCTTCGAAAGACTGTAAGTGTCGGCTCCAGAGTAGTCAAAAAACATGTGTTCTGTTCCCGCATCGGAGTCGGCTCCAGACACTGTAAGTGTCGACTCCGAAACTCTGGGTGTCGGCTCCGGACCGTGCCAAAAATCAGAAAGACATTTGATTGGCCATGGGGTCAGCTCCAGATCTCCTAGGTGTCGACTCTAGGCTCTAAATTTTGAAACTTTCTTTTGGCAATGGATTCAAAACACGTTTCTTTATGTCTTTTGATTGATCAAAGATTTTTAAGCCCTAAAACACTGTTAAATTTATTAGTAATAAAATGAATATACTCAAATCTTTTATTAATCATCAAAATCAATAATTGGGTCAACACAAAAGACATAGCGTGGTTGCGGAGGCCGAGGTATGTTGGCCAAGGCTGAAGCTGGCCGAGGTATGAAGTTGGCCGAGGTATGTTAAAGCTGGCCGAGGCTTTCCGCCTAGAAAAATCATCTAAAAATTGCTATCTTGAGAGGAGGCCATCCAAAAATTGTTGTCTTTATTGCCCATGGAGTCAATTGGCCCCATCAAGTGTAATGACAATTTTGCCCCTCATCACATGACCCCCACTCCCTAGTCCGAAGTGTAATTTCAGATGTAGGGAGTAGAATTTTGGAGCAATCTTATTTGGGGGACATGTCATTCGATCCTCTGTGGAGGAAGTGTTTATCTTCATGTAGGTTAGAGAAAGGCCTGAGTGGCCCTCTTGCTGAAGTAAAATAAGGCGCTTTAGTTGCGCTAGAGTATTCGAGAAATTATCCAGCTGGGACGAAGCTTTAGTGCTGTATCACTTGGATTGGCCGAGGCTTTGGAAATATATCACTCGGTCTTTGGCCAAGGCCTTAGAAATATATCACTCGGCTGTAGCCGAGGCTTTGAAAATTTATTACTCAGTTGTTGCCGAGCCTTCAGAAATATATTACTCGGTTGTTGCCGAGTCTTTGAAAATTTATTACTCGATTGTTGCCGAGCCTTCAAAAAAATATATTACTCGGTTGTTACCGAGTCTTCAAGAAATTTATTATTCGGTTGTTGCCGAGCCTTCAAAAATATATTACTTGGCTGTTGCCGAGTCTTCAAGAAATTTATTACTCGGTTGTTGCCGAGCCTTCAAAAAATATTACTCGGTTGTTGCCGAGTCTTCAAGAAATTTATTACTCGGTTGTAGCCGAGCCTTCAAGATTATACTTTACTTGGCGCTGCTAAGGTACGGAGACCGTTACTCGATTGTAGCCGAGCCTTCAAGATTATATTTTACTTGGTGCTGCCCAGGTACTGAGACCATTACTCGGTTGTAGCCGAGCCTTCAAGATTATATTTTACTTGGCGCTGCCAAGGTACGAAGATCGTTACTCGGTTGTAGCCGAGCCTTCAAGATTATATTTTACTTGGTGTTGCCAAGGTATGGAGACCGTTACTCGGTTGTAGCCGAGCCTTCAAGATTATATTTTACTTGGCGCTGCCAAGGTACGGAGACCTTTACTCGGTTGTAGCTAAGCCTTCAAGATTATATTTTACTTGGCGCTGCCAAGGTACGAAGACCGTTACTCGGTTGTAGCTGAGCCTTCAAGATTATATTTTACTTGGCACTGCCAAGGTATGGAGACCGTTACTCGGTTGTAGCCGAGCCTTCAAGATTATATTTTACTTGGCGCTGCCAAGGTACGAAGACCGTTACTCGGTTATAGCCGAGCCTTCAAGATTTTATTTTACTTGGTGCTGCCAAGGTACGGAGACCATTACTCGATTGTAGACGAGCCTTCAAGATTATATTTTAGTTGGCGCTACCAAGGTACGGAGACCATTACTCAGTTGTAGCTGAGCCTTTGTGGAATAGGATCCGGTCCAGCCGAGGTATGGTGATTTAGCTCAAGACTCGGCCCAGCCGAGGTACAGAGATTTAGTTCAAGACTTGGCCCAGCCGAGGTACGGAGATAGCTCAAGGAGATAGATCAGTTGTGCCAAGAATGGATGCGTAAGCAGCATCTATTTTCTATTACGACTTTTTCGAAAAACGATTGTAGCGGTCGTGCCACAGATAATTGAAACAAGATGCCAAAGCTATAAATGGGTCAAGTCTATAGAGAGCGTACCCTACTGATGGTATATATGGCGATTGTCCAAACTCCACGTCCAGGGGATTGATTTCCCGTTCAAATCCTGGAGTTTGTAGGTGCCAGGTCCGATGACTTCC
The DNA here is from genome assembly GCA_900491605.1 of Calamus simplicifolius. Taxonomy (NCBI): domain Eukaryota; kingdom Viridiplantae; phylum Streptophyta; class Magnoliopsida; order Arecales; family Arecaceae; genus Calamus; species Calamus simplicifolius. Next base: position 716,987 of record UESW01003862.1, read on the forward strand.
GCCACTTGATAGGGGCCTTCCCAGTTCGGAGATAGCTTTCCTTGCTCTAGCGGTTTGGAGATGGATGCTTTCCGGAGGACAAGATCGCCGGGCGAGAAAGATCTCCCTTTGACTCTGGAGGCATGATAGCATCTGTGGATAGGGGGGTCCTATCTCCACAGGGATGATAGCTTCTGCGCCGAAGGCCATCCAGAACGGGGTCTCACCTATGGGAACTCTCTGGGTGGTGCGGTAGGCCCATAGGATGTGGTGAAGTTCGTCCACTCATAAGTTCCGGGTATCCTGATCGAACCTCCTAAGTGGGCTCTGGGTGCGGTTCCTCGGCGGCGACGGAGGAACCCTTTGGCGGCGAGGTGGGCTCGGCTGGCGGATAGGTCGGTATTTATCCAAGCCCTTGGACTCCTTCTTCCTTGCTAGCTCGGCGCGGGTAGTTCTCCGTGATTCCTTGACTCTGGCATACTTGTCCGCCAGAGCCATCATGTCGGAGAGGTTTGGAGGGTAACTACCTCCAATGCCAGGTAGAAGTCACTCTCCTTTAGCACTTCGTCTGCTAAGGTGGACATGGCCACCTCATGATTAAGGTGATCCACTTCCAGCATGGCCGTATTGAAACGGCCGAGATATTTCTTTAAGGAATCCCCCTCTCTCTGCTTGACCTCAGAGAGGGAGTCAAATCTCCGCCGATGGCGACGGCTGCTGACGAACTGGCTGATGAAGAGGTGGCTCAGCTCGTCAAATGAACCAACAGAACCTGGCTTCAAGGCATTGAACCAAGTTCGAGCGGATCCCCTGAGGGTGGAAGGGAAGGCACAGCAGAGGATCGCATCTGATGCCCCGTGGAACATCATGATCAATCGGGAGCTGTTGAGATGGTCGTCGGGATCGGAGGATCCATGGTAAGGCTCGATGGCGGGCAGCTTGACGTGGGAGGGAATCATTTCCTCCATGATCTCCTTGGAGAAGGGAATGCCCTGCTCCGCTTTATGCTGAGCGGATGGGCCTGCTTGGCAGCGTCCAACTCCTGGCGCATCTCTCAGATCTGTTGGCGGATCTCCTCTTCGGGCCCAGCAGGAGGGGCTGGGCAAGGAGAATGCGGAGACGGTGTCGAGTCGTGGCGAGAGAACACCGGAAAGAGAGATCAGGCCCGCCGAGATCTAGGGAGATCCTTGCCGTAGACCCCTTGCGGGGCTGGCCCAGGTCCCTTAAGATGATTACGGGGGTCCGCAACCCTATGCAGACCGGAAGAAGAGACTGCTGGGAGAATGGAGGCCGCTGCCTCCTCAGGAAGATGCAGAGTAGGAGCAGCTGGACGGGGAGCTTCATGGCGTCGCTGAATCAAATAGGTCAGCTCTTGGACCTGCTGGACCAGTGTGGCAAACTGATCCTGGGTCACTGGGGCCGCTGGTGGCGATGGAGTCTCAACCGGTGGTGGCAGTGGCGCCACGCTGCCCATCGGATCAGGTCTTTGGGAGGCGACCTGGTCCCGGGCTTTAGAAGTAGCTCTCCTTCGATTGGCTATCAGAGGATTCTTCCTCTGGCTCTTGAGCCTTGTCTCCTGGATCACAAGTTTATGGGACTTGAGGCCCTTCCTCTAGCGCCAATCTGTTGCTGCAGAAATCCGTTCTCTAACTTTGGGTGCGCTTTGGCTCCTGATCCAGACACCGATCTCGCTGCCTCGGGGTGAAACCTGCAAGACAGTCCACGCGCAGAGGGTACTATGGGGGTTGCCCTCTGCGGAGGACCCTCGACACCCAAGTCAGTGGAGATTCACAGCTAGCAGATGTGAGGAGAAGACTCTCACAGAGGAGTTCCCCTTTTTGGCAGGTGTTCTCTCTCGAGAGCTCCGAGCTCAGGAGGGGAGCTTCAATGGAGAATGAGAGCCAGTGCAAGAACTGTGTAAAAAATAGGCGTAGAATGGCCGTACCTGAGGGGCTTGAGGGTGGTGGTATTTATAGGCGATCACCTGATTCCTTGGACGTGCTCTGATGAGGTCCGAAAACTGTTAGGATTCGAATCAAGTTTGTTATGAGGCTAGCGGGATCCATATCTTATCAGTTAGAGGATCGACGGTTGAAAGAGCTAGTTGATGCCATGAGGTTTAATGATCACATGGACCTAGGCCACTCTTGCGGGTCCTAGGCCACCGCCTGGAATCTTATTCAGTTATAGTTGATTCGAATTCTTACGCGCTAGATTCCGCAGAGGTATTTTGAATGCTGTGGTTCGGTCATCATGGCTCTGCGGAGGTAGGTGCCGAGGCACAAGGAGCCAACGTGGCAGCCATAAGGCATTAAATGCCTTAAAGCGGGTGGATGCACGTGGCCTTTATGAGGCCATAAATGCCTTGATGCAAAAGACATAGGGTGGTTGCGGCTGAGGTATGTTGGTCGAGGCTGAAGCTGGCCGAAGTATGTTAAAGCTGGTTGGAAATTGCTATCTTGAGAGGAGGCCGTCCAAAAATTGTATCTTTATTGCCCATAGAGTTAACTGGCCCCATAAAATATAATGATAATTTTTTACCTCATCAATTCTCATAAATGAATGCTAGTCATTCAGTTGGCAATTAGTCGAACATGTATGTGATACACGTTAATATTAGGGGTTACCCATGGTGACATACTCACGTGGACGAGGAATTGGAGAGACCAGCCCGCATCTATCACTCGTCACGTGCCACCTGATCCCGGGCAGAAAGCCATTTGATGGATGAAAAGATCATGAGTTTATTTATGGTTACTAGTAGCACCATGGAAAACGCCTTATATACATACATACGTACACATGTATGTATGTATATATCGTTTGGATCATACTTGGTTTAGATCTGATTCAGTTTTTTATTTAAATAATAATTTTGAGTCTAGGACAAGCCTATTGAAAGAATTTTAGGCCTAGAGGATTCTTTGTGTATTCAGAGATAAGTATGATTTATGATCAATACAAAAGCATTGATGTTTATGATAGAATTGGATTAGTCTGTATTTGAATTTAATTCAAGTACCTAACATTATTGTATACCAAAATTTAGTAATTGATAATCAATATAAACCAATTAAAATTTTTAAATAAAACTAAAAAGAACCAACTTAAACTTAATTTTTTATAAAAAAAACTTTTAATTCCTTCCAATAAATAATTATCTTTATATTTATAAATTATACAACTCAACTCATCTAAGCCTTTTTTTCAACTACATGAGATTGGCTACATAAATTTGCTTCCTATGTATGTGTGCGCGCGCGTATATATATATATATATATATATATATATATATTTAAATATGTGTATTATCTTTAAAAATGATCATCTACTATTGACTTTTGATTGTTATAGTCATGATAAAAACTATCAATAGTAATAGATAGCTATTTATATTATAAATGGTTGGTCATATCAGGAATTGTCAATGGTGGTTAATGGTGAAAAATTTCATTGATTATGGTGTACAATAGTCGAGATTAATGCTGGTGGTGGTGAGTGATGATACTAATATATGAAGGTGAGACCTTACACACCAATAGGATCAATGATGAAGATGATGATTGAGAAATAAAGTTGACAAAAAATCTAGCAGTAAGAGTTCTTCAAAGTGAGTTCACTACAAGAAAAATGACTTTTGCCTACGATTTTCGTACCTACGATTTTAAAATCGTAGGCAAAAGATATATTTCCCTACGATTTTTTTAAAATCGTAGGCAAAGATTCCATAGTCAAAAGGTTAAAACCTTTCCCTACGATTTTCAAAAAATCGTAGGGAAAGGTCAAGAGCCTTTCCCTACGTTTTAACAAAATTCGTAGGGAAAACCTTTTCCCTATGATTTTCGTGAAAATCGTAGGGAAAGGCTATGGACCTTTCCCTACGATTTTTTAAAAACCGTAGGGAAAGGCTATACAAATTTTTGGAGGCAAAATCTTCCTCCAAAATGTTTCTGAAAAATCTTTCCCTACGATTTTTTGAAAATCGTAGGAAAAGGCTATACAAATTTGTTGAGAGAAAATCTCCCTCCAAAATTTTTCTGAAAAATCTTTCCCTACGATTTTCAAAAAATCGTAGGGAAAGGCTCTGGATCTTTCCCATAACAAATTTTTGGAGGCAAAATCTTCCTCCAATTTTTTTTTTTTTGAAAAAATCTTTCCCTACGATTTTCACAAAAATCGTAGGGAAAGGCTCTAAAGCCTTTCATGAAAAGAATGCAGACTTTTACCTACAATTTTTACGAAAATCGTAGGGAAAGACGGCCAATCTTTCCCTACGAATTTAATAAAAATCGTAGGAAAAACCCTTTTTTTTAGAAATTCAACCCTTTCCTTATGATTTTCACGAAAATAGTAGGAAAAGGCTGTATACCTTTCCCAAAATCAAATTTTATATTTACTATATTTATATTAATTATATATTTTATGATATTATTAATAATTATAAATATTAATATAACTATTTATTTCTTATACTGTATTTATAATTATATTGTTAATTATTATAGCGTTAACATGTTATCTATTATAATATTCTTAGTAATATATTACTATAGTTTCTTTAATATATTATTATTTTATATTATATATAGTAAATATGTATTATATATAATACATAAAAATAAAATATTATATAATATTTTTATATAACAAAATAATTACTTATTATAATATTGTAGTATACTATAATTTATTATGTATTATCATATTGTTAATAAAATTATTAATCTTATATTGTAATACATAATGTATATAGAACATGTTATAAAGTTATTATAATAATATAGAATATTATATATTATAATCAATATTATTATGCAATATAATATTAAACAAAATATTATTATGTATATATCTTTTTTTAGTTATCCTTTTAAAAGATATTTTTTATAATAAATATAAGAAATAAAAAAGTAATTTTTATTTCTATTTAATTACCAAACGTAATTTGTAAAGATAAAAAAATAGAAAATGAATTCTATTTTTAAATTCAATTCAATGCTGCAGATGAGGTGGCCGGTGCCCATTACCCGAGCCTGTTGCATGCTTTGTGCACCGGAATCTATTGTACAAAGACTTTTCCTATCCTCTAATGGTCCTTTTCGATTATTCACAACTTTCCTTGTTACGCCTCCCTTCGTCCGTGAGCTCCCAATCCAGAGCTTACCTAATCCTTTCCCAGTGAAGGACTTAGGCCAAGGCCTCGCCAAAGCCACAACGCTTGAAAGCCTCCAATTGGTCTCCCAAGATGCTTCCTCTCTTTCCCCTCCTTCCTCCACTCTTCCTTCTACCGTCATCGCTAAAAACCCTAACCCCAATCCACCTTCGAATACTAATCCTAACCTCAACTTCAGTCCGAACTCCACCCACCGCCTCAGTCGATTTCAACCTTTGCCCCTTCGTTCCGGCCGTTGGATGCCCCTCCCATCCCATAATACTCCATCCAAAATCCCAGCTTCCAAGGCCCGATGGTGCAAAACCTCGACATCCAACCTCGTGGGGTCTCAGATTCGGTTTTGATCATGCTGCCATTAAAATTAATCTGGATGGGTCCAGTTGGGCTATATTCTTTATGCAATTTTTTTTTCTGATCTTGCCCATAATTATCTGAGTGGCTGATAAAATGAAAATGGCTAAGCATGCTTATTATTACTGTTGTCTAGTAAAGCATCCTTGCCGTCCATGTGGTTAGAATATGGAACATCCATCTAAGACTGTAATTTTATTTTTAAAATTTGTAAATATTTTTATTTTTATTTTTAAATATTTTTATTTTTAAATTTGTAAGAACAAAAATCATTGATCATCATCATTTTTTATTTTTTGCATATAATATGACCAAAAATCGTTGGAAGCAAAAGCATCGGACAAAAAATATTTGCCAAGTAATTTTACCAAAAATACTTGTTGAAAAAGAAAATTCCGTGGCATGCTCGCTCGGACTGGATTCCGCTACACAAAGACTTTTCCTTCCTTTTTATTTTTAAAATTATAAAAAAAATATCATTGGTCATATTATTATTTTATTTTTTATAATTTTGATAACAAAATATATTTGATAACTATTGTTATTTTTATTTTTATTTATTTTATACAATAAGAAATGCTTTTAAGAATTTTTTTTCATAAAGTTTTTTTTATTTTGAAGGTAAAATTATCTATAAATTTTTTTTATAAATTTTTTTGTACGACAAACTAAAAATCATAAGGGGAAGCTTGAATTTTTTTAAATTTTTTAACTTTTTTTTTTGAGGCAAAAGCATCGTCCAAAATTTTTTCATCAAAACCGTGGGAAAAGAAAAAAAAAACCCTTTAACTCCACCCGACCTCTGCCTGTGCCCTAACTTCCTCTCTTCAACCCAGCCCCTCCTCTCCTCCACCGACCCCGCCGCCCTCCCGCCGGACGCCAACGATGGCGACGATCAATACCTCCACGACCTCCCGCCCTCCTCCTCTTCCTCCTCCTCTCCCTCTCGACCATCGCCCCAGCTATCGGCTGGCGGAGGCGAGCTGGGACACGGCCGGCGACGCCCTGGGTCCCCGCTACGAGAGAAGAAAGAAGAAACCCTCTCGAGCCCCCGTCGTCTCATTCGCGCTCGCAGAGTCCGATTTCCCCAGATCCCTCGATGTAAGTGTCCTTCCCCCAAATCCCTCACAGATTACCTTGCAAGGCTCCCGGGCGATCTCCGGCTCGATGTAAGTGTCTTTCCTGCCATCAGGTTTTTGGTTTGAGCTCGATTGTTCGGGCTTCTCCTGTCCTCTTCCCACTTCCTCCTCCTCTGCTTTTCTAATCCTAACCCAATTTCCATCGGCTGATGAGGGATTTCAAGAGGCTGCAGCAGGATCCGCCGCGGGGATCAGTGGAGCGCCGCATGACAGCAACATCATGCTCTGGAACGCCGTGATCTTTGGGTAGACTATGAACTATTGACCTAATATTTTGCAAATTTAATGATATTATCTTATTATGTACAATTTTTCCAGGAAATAAATTAATTCTGTGTTCATGCAATGCAAATATCTAGATTTTGAATATTACTACGGTTCATTTGTGTAACAAGTTACTGCTCAAAGTCTTGAAGGAAATAAGCTTCAGATTACATTTGATGTTTATTTTTGTTTACAAATATCTTATGATTTAACTGTTCCTGAACCATTTTTCTTTCAAAAAATTGGGCAATTCAACTTTCATATGCTCAATTTTGTTTCTGCAGGAGGCTTTATATATATATATATATATTAGTATTAAAGAGTTTCCCTGCTTTAGTTACTATCAATCCATCCTGTTCAATTGGGCCATAAGTTAATATGATCCAGGACTGATGTTTGTCTTCAGCTAGGGATATTTGATTGTTTTTACCAGTTAATCATGACCATAAGTTCTTTCAATGGTCTGTTAGCAGAAGCTTTAGGAAGGCTTTCCTGTCTTTGTTTGTATCTTATGATCACTTGAAAACCTCAAATTTTGGAGGATATGGGTTTCTCCGGGGATTTTTGGTTTGGATATTTTATTATGAAATCCCCAAGATATATGAAAGATGCTATTTTTGTGGTCTAACCATTTTATGTACTAAATTGATGGATTTTGTTTGATGGTGTACATGGGTACTCCATAGTCTGCAACAGCCTTGTAAATTCTTTTCAAAGTTTGCTATAATCTTTTTAAAAAAAATTCTTAGGAAACATTGATTTTTGGATATCAAAAGTCAGATGCCGATCTTGTGTAAGTCCACTAAACACCCCACCCCCGGTTGAATACACAAACAAATGGAAACCTTGCCTGGATTTGTTTCCATAAGAGTATCGTTAACCATTGTCGACCAATTTCATGAACCTTTTGAAAGGCTTCATCATAAATGTTCTGCCATCTTATTGGTTTCCCATTGTCTCAAGTCAGAGAGTCAGAAAGCCTATTTCTATCTGGAAAAAGAGATTGGCCATTGTTTTGGTATGGCCTTTTTTATTGTCCTGCTAGACTCTGAAATTACGTTTGGGGTTTTCACCATTTTCCTCATTTACTGTGATATATGAAGCAATTTATGTTGTGTGTGTCAGGATTTTGACATTTTGGGACAGCAGAATTGAGTAAGGTGATATATCATGACTAGTTTTGGTGTCTGGTAATCGCAACTTGTCTATGGCCGTCCCTTTTTGGTGGTCTACAATATAATACTTTATGCTGCCAAATATTAATCTTCAGCCTACTTTTAAGCAAATATAGGCAGGCTTTGATATTCCCTTTTTCCTTGAAGAATCGCTGCAACGGTTTATTATTTCAAAGCTCGTTTAGTCCTTTATTTATTGGTTTATGATCCAAGGTACGTATTCCATCTTAGTGCAGTTGTAACTTTGCAAGATCACATGACCGCTAGACCGATATTTATTAGTTTTTTTCGCCTTACAAATAGTTTCATAGCGGACTCAATATGACTAGGGGATATTATATCCTGGGTTTTTAGGGACTGACCAGGAGCCGATCATGGTAATCTTAGGCTTTACCATTTTTGATTGCAAGACCATCATTGGTTAGATTTGTGCATATTTAAAACACCTTAAGACTGATGACCGAGAGGAAATATTGTAGATTGAGCATCAGTGCACAATGGTGTAGATTGAGCAAGTTTTCGATTTATATAATATGCACAGTGGTGTCGATTGAGCATCAGTGCAGGCCAAAGTATCAAGTGTATAGATAGAGTACTAGGATACACATTAAGCATAGGCTAACTACCTGAGTGTAGACTGAATATAGATCTGAATATCAGGGGTATAAACCAATCTCTAAGGGAGTGTTTGATAACTTTTTAGCTATTTTTTGATAAATGTACAGGATAGCATTTATTCAGGGGATAGTTAAGGAAATAAACTTAGTTTCATGATATGAAATCCTGTCCTCTAATTAATGATCATTACTTCTATATGCATTTTCAAAACTTAGCATGATGTGCCTTGTATCTGAGGCTTATTATGAGAATTTGTGTTCATTCTTTGCTATTTGCAATTGTCCTAATTTCTGTGACCTTTGATGCAAGGTAGCATCAGTCTTGAATTATATAGAGAGGATCTAACCATTTTTCCCTCTCTATAGAGGGGTTCTCTTTTGCTTCTTTATGAGATCTAGCTTCTCTCTTCATGCACTCATGATCTTCATGTAAGGATGGGTTTGATTGCTAGTATCTCAACACCAGCATGTCCAGTTACTGTAACTGATTCTTGTACTTTTTTCTACAAAGTTGAATAAACATGTTACCACTGCTTCAAAGGCATCACAGGCTAAGAGTTCCAGTAGCTAAGGTAAGCAGAGCCTCCATACAATGTTATCCTCAAAAATAATTGGAGGTATTGTGATTAGGATTGTAAATGATACCCAAAAACTTGATAACCTGAGCCGATTATTTTATAACGAGCCAATTATTTTATAACAATCGGGTATGGATCCAAACAAAGTTTTTTCTAGGCTTATCAGATTGAATTTGGATCCTATATGCAGGGTTCAGTTTCTTATCAGATCAAACCTGGAGCTATATTTGAACTGAAAGCCTGATAACCTGTCTGCTGATTGGAGACGTTCCTTGGGAGTAAGTGGATCCTCCCTCTTATTTAACTTCACTATTTCTTCCACGCTATTTATTCCTGCGACTCTCCAGATCCGAAGGTAGATTTAGAACGCAAACTTATGAAAATAACAACTACTTATTTATTTAAATTGATATAATTCTCTTCTTTTAAGTCTTGATTTTCCTTAAATGTCATGCCTTGGTTTTGAAATACATTATTAATATCAATCATTTTATCCATTGCCTATCACAGGAGTTCTTCAATGCATCAATGCCAGTTTCTGCTCAAGCAACATTCCCTTATAAATTTGTTGTCAGCAAATTCTTGCAGGTAGTTGCCAGTATATAGTAGTTTAATTTCTCTTGATTTATTGCCCACTGGAAGGATCCTCATTTGGATTAGCAACAATATTTTTTTGAATGAGCATATGCCTATATTGGATTCATTTGCATATATAAGAGATTATGGTGTAGTTTTGAGACTTTACCAATATGTTTGTACTACAGCCTGGCTCATTTGATTTAGTGGGTACCATAGTTTATGAGGTTGACCAGCAGCAATATCAGAGTGTCTTCTCTAATGGTACAATCGAAGTTGTGGAGGCTGGAGGTTTTGTCAGCATAGTCTGTTTTCCTTTTTACTCTTGGGGTTGCCGTCATTGCCCTTGTCGGATTGTGAGCGTATGGTCTAATACATCAATTCTCAAACGTAAGTTGCTTTTAGCGAGTTCCTTCTTATGCCTTAAAATCTTGATTGTGATCTCAGATTGTTTAATTAAAGATATCAGATATTGTATGCTGCTTAAGGGAAGATGCTAACATGGTATTTGATCTAGTTGTACTCAATTACAAGTTACCATGATTTTGATTTAATAATTTATTTTTTTAGCATAAAAATTAATCAAATATAAACTTTTTTAATACTTGTTTTTTACCCTTGCAGGAAGCAATTTTGATACCATAAAAGGATCTTTCAAGAAAAGTGAGCAAAGTGTACTTTGGCACGAGAGGTCTCCAATAATGTCTTATTGGAACATTTATGAATTGCAATGTTATTTTAGGGCATTGCTTACTCTAGTAATGTTTAAAAGAGAGCTAGAAAACTAGGGAAGTCATTTATGAATGGGACCTTTATGAAGTGTGTCTCATTATGTGTTTTGATGTTTTATGTTAGTTATGGATATTGTAATTGATATGGACTACTGACTTTCATTTATTAGTTATTTTGATGCTTATCTTTGTTGTCATTATGTAAAAGTTTTGTATATGTAATGGATATTGCATGTAAAGAATTATATTATTTTTATTGATACAGTTTTTAATATTTAAAAAAAATATGAAACAAACAAATTATATTCTATTTAAATAAAATATACAAAATTTTAAAAATTTTAAAATAGAAATATAGTTTTAAAATATTAAAAATTTTAAAATAGAATAAATATAACTTTTCTATATGATTTTAGACATATTTTGTAGGAAAAAAAGAAAAAAAATGTATTTATTATTTTTTCCTACGATTTAATTTATATTTGCAGGTAAAATGGTTAAAAATAATAATTTAAAAAAGAATCATTAAAAACATTTATTAGCTATTTTTTTATGATTTTTAGAAAAATCATAGGGAATGATGTGGATAAAAAAAAATATATTTTTAATTTTTTCTTATGATTTTGGATTTTTCGTAGGGAAAGGAATCATTAAAAAAATTAATTAGCTAATTTTTTCCTACAATTATAAGAAATTGCGTAGGGAAAGATTGGATAAAAAATTATTTTTTTTGATTTTTGCCTACGATTTTGGGGTTTTTCGTAGGGAAAGAAATCATTCAAAATAATTATTATTCAATTTTTCTCTACGATTTTAAGAATTTTCGTAGGGAAAGATGTGAATAAAAAATTTTTTTTTTGATTTTTCCCTACGATTTTAGGGTTTCTCGTAGGGAAAGAAATTATTAAAAATTATTATTATCCAACTTTTCCTCAACTTTTCCCTATGATTTTTTTTAAAATCGTAGGGAAAGATGTGGATAAAAAATATATTTTTTTATTTTTCCCTACGATTTTTTTTACCTTCGTAGGCAAAAGTTTTCAAAATTCAAATTTACATTTCAAATTCTAGTCACTCTATCCCTACGAAATATGAACTTTTCCCTACGAATAAAATCGTAGGGAAAAGGTCTGATCTTTGCCTACGATTTTGAAAGTCGTAGGCAAAGGCTTTCCCTACGCATCTTTGCCTACGATTTTTTTTTCGTAGGGAAAAGTTCAAAAATCGTAGGGAAAGGTTTTTCCTACGATTTTTCTATCTTTTCCTACGAAAAAAAATCGTAGGCAAAAGTCATATTTCTTGTAGTGTTGTTGCAGTAATGAAAAAGGAGCACGAGGGATCTAAAGGTTTCTGGAAAAGACCCTTTGACACTCAATCAAAGAAAGAAAGAAGAGATGAAGATGGCCAACGGCAAATCTTATGGCCTTTAGATTTATGAAGGAAATAAGGGGAATAAAAATAGAGAGAGATTTGAGTACAATCTTACTAGAGATAGAAAATAGGTTGTAAAAAATGGTTGCAGAGACGGACCATCCAGAAGGGCTCCTCTTGCCATGTTCCCGTGTCTTCCTTTATAAATAGATCCTGTATTTGGTGATAGCATCGTACAGGTTATTTAGATCATAAGCTATGTGCCTCACTATAATGAGCTCTTTTTTAAAATGGGTTTTGTGCAAGATGCTATAGACCACATTCTTTACAGATACATATTCATTCCCATCTGCCACGAGATAGTATGCCCTATCTTGTTGGGCATGCACTACCTTTCGATCTATTGGCTATGCACCTCCAAATCATCCTACCAATAGTACTATTGGTAGTGCTGCCATGAATCCAATCGCCATGTATTATTTTGTTGGAGGTTTACAAATCCTACCTCATTTCTGAGTTATGCATCATTATTAATAGTGAACGATGTTAAAGACTATTGATGATGGAATCATGATGGTTAAGATCATCATCATAGTTGATAGTGGCAATAGTAACCCGTGGAGGAGATTGTTGATAACAATGGATGATGATAGAGATCATTGATAATGATGGATAGAGTAAATTTCATGGATGATGATAGATGGTATTGAAGATTATTGATGATGATAGAGATCATCAACCATAATAAGCAATGATAAAGATTGAAAGTGATAGTAAGTAAAGGTGGACATCAACAAGGATGGAAACGGAGATAAAGAGTATTGATAATAATGAATGATAATGGGGACGACAAAGGAGACTTTGATGATAAAAAAGATGATGAATGGATAGGGAGAAGACACTACAAGAAAAATTAATTTTAGCGATGCAAAAATGCGTTGCTAAATCCATTTTAGTGATTGCATTAGCGATGCATTTGGGCATCGCTGTGAACTTCGTCGCAAACAGCAATCCGTCGCAATTGCGTCGCTAAATAGCGACACCTAGCGACGCAAAAAAAAAATGTCACTAATTTGCGACTAAACTGAAGTTGTTGCAATTTAGCAACGCATTAGCGACTCTCGATTGTGTCACAACATTGCGACTAATTGTGTCACAATATTGCGACGCAATTTGCGTCGCAATATTGCGATGCAATTGCGACTCATTAAATTGCGTCGCAATATTACGACGCATGAAGATGCATCCCAATCCCATCGCAAAATTAATAATTTAATTTTTTTAAAAATTATTGCGACGAAAAAGTTTCGGTCGCAATAGCATCACTAATTAGTTTTTTTTATTAAATTTAAAATGTTATAAATTAAAACTTTTAATACAATTTCATTCCATTCAAATATTGATCAAAACATTCATCACAAATTTTTTAATAATATATAAAAATTTAATATATTAATTATTTAAATTTTTTATATACAATACATAAGCAGTAAAGAAAAAATACATCAGGAATCCGAACTATCATGATCACGAAAAGCTGCGGAGGCTGGAATAAACCCTGCGATATGAGGCAAACCAAATCCTGCATCTGACGCATTTGCTCTCTCATATCTGCAAGCTCCTGCTGAAGGCCTCCTGTACGCTAGTCGAACTCCTTTCGAATCTCCTGCCGAACCTCCTCCGTAATAGATCTCTAAATGTCGTCTAAATGCTCGGTAGGAATATCGTCAGGATAGTGCGAACTAGAGCTCTGATGAAAAAAATATCTAGAAGCTTTAGTGCCCAGACTGTAGACCCTACGGTCTCGTGGCTGGGCACCAACAGCTTTCAAAAACACACATCGACTCTCCTCTGGTGAGAGTTCGACATGCGGCCCCCCATCAGTGGAGTCGACCTGCGATGCCTGGGACTGAAGCTCCTCGACTCGTGTCTTTGAATTATAGAATCAATGATAAATGGATCATTATATTAACCTGAATAAAATTTTAGAAATTAAATAGATATAATTTCTTACCGTAACCTCCTATGATCGTGCATCGGCCCAGGAACCGTCCTTCCTAGTGTGTGTCATCCTGAATATGCGAAACTCACCAAGATCTCTGCCCTCCTGCTTAGACTACAAAAGCAGAAGAAATGAAATAAATGTAAGTATTTACAAATGACTAAATTAGTAATTAAAATATTTATATTTTCTTACCATATGGCGTCTGTACTCCTGAATTGAAATGGATCCTGCAGTGTGGCAGAGAGACCCGTGCCACGACCGCCCTTCTCGGATCGGTGGTTCGTGGTCGCTAATGCGGACCTCCTTTGCCAGGCCTTAGAATACCACACCTACTGTGAGTCATGCTAAATACCCTCCGGCACATGCGCATGATGTTCATCCGATCTCCTCCAACGATGAAGCATATTGGAGTATCGGCGTGCTGCAAGAGCATTCCATGCTACCCTAACGGAATCATGGATGGCAGGGTCCCACGTAAACTTTTTCTGCATTGAAATAAATAGTTACTTTAAGAATATATTAAGATTAGGAAATTTATATCAGTGATAAATTGTATATTAAAACTTTACCTAAAACTCTGAAAAATAAAACTCCCTCATGGCCGTAGATACATGGTGCCAATCATAGCCACTGGGAATAGCACGCCTCTAAAATATGGAGTTGATCCAGCTCGATACAGTATGCTGCTCAATAAAGCTATTACAAAAATGCATATTCATAAGTAATTGACTTAAAAACATAAACATATATTTACAATTAGTATATACTTACTGCCCATCAGCATCCAGTCGAAGTACGGTGCGGCCGGCGTAGGAAGAACTCTCAGAGGTCTGTGTCGATCGGTTATGAGACTCGAAGGCTGTAGATCTGAACACTCCATCTCCAATGCTCATGAAGTGATCTGATGCGGCAGGGCTACGTCCTTGCTCGCTCTGTCCATCGACGGAAGATCTATCTCGGACTGACATACTAAAAATACTAAAGATTCATGCAATATAATTACGAATAATGATTGAATATGTAAAAATTTAGCACTTACAAAAATAAATTAAAATTGAATAAACCTCTATGTTTAATAGTGTCATTTATTTCGTCAAATGTTGGTTCAACATCCGATGCCATATCAGATTATGATTCAGTATCATTATCATCAGGAGGAAACCGAATATTTGCATCTTCAATTTCTTGGACATCACCATTTAGATCTCTAACTGATATTTCAGGATCCCTTGTGTCGTCCTCAATTGCATGCATTTCTATCTTATCCTCTTGAAATGCAGGGCACTCAGGTGATTGACTTAATGAACTCTTGTCTGATATGATTGCTGAATGTGGGACGATTTTAGAAACAGCTTACCAATCTCGCTTGTCGTTGCGCAAACTTGGATATCCGCAGTAAAACACTTACTGAGCTTAGGATGTAAGGATGAATAGTTCATATTTCTGCAATCTTCGGCGATGGTTGGCTTTAACTAGATTGTAGTCGTTATGAACCCTTTTACCCACAGGAACTGTCAGATCAAACCAATCGCAACGAAATAATACGGTTCATTTTATAGGCCAACCGGGATATTCTACTTCAACCACCTCTACTAACTTTCCGTAATAGTCCTGCATATTTGCTCCAACACTTTCTCCTTTGACACACACACCCCAGTTCTGCGTGCCTCTTGAAGATGCTAGTCGTTCAATTTGAATATTACCCATTAATAAAATAGCTAGTAGAGGTTGTTACGATTTTCAATGGCCATTGCACTAGACATTTAATGAAAATATTGTCGGTTGCGAACCATGGACCATTTACCTATAAATTATTAATAAGCTATTCACAACCAATTCAAAAAATAAAAGCCATTATTGATTAGGTTGACTGATAGATACTCACATATTCATAAAACCAGTATGCGAACTCCATTTCTAACTTCTGCCCAATGGCAATTTGACTGATGTTGGAATTCATCTGTCGTTGTCTATCACAAATATCCTTAAGGGATGATAACAATTAAAACTTTTGTTAGCAATTAAATAGTGAGGTACATTATAATTTAAAGTAGTGAAGTATATACTTGCTCATGTATGGATCGACTTCTCTACAGTTCATTAGGATGTAAGAATGTGTTGCATTATACTCCACATCGCTTCAAATCTCTTGACTTCTGCCTCCCAAATGAACGACCGATACCTTTAAAAACTGATATTCTTCCGTCATTAGGTTCTCCTTCGTCCACACATACGTCATCGTTATGACCAAGATTTTGGCTCCTCGTATGGACGTGACTCTCAAAGTAATGAGAGGCAAAAGCTAAAACTTCTTCAACCAAGTGTGCATTGCATATAGAACCTTCAACCCTTGCCTTATTATGCACATTATTTTTAACTTCTTAAGGTACCTATATGTAAAGGTAAGAAATAAAATAAATCAACTTTCTCACAATAAAATAATATTTAAAATGTCAACATGTACTATTGATTATTAATATATTTACCTCTCGAAAAGATACATCCAGCGATACTACACGGGACCAGCTATACTCGCTTCGTATGGCAAGTAAACCGGTAAATGCTCCATTGAATCAAAAAAACTTGGAGGAAATATTCACTCCAGCTTGCATAAAATAATTAGAATTTCCTTCTCAAGCTTTGCCATGGATGCAGAAGTATAATTGCAACAGATAACTCCTTGAAGAACAAGCTGAGCTCTGTCAATGCCTTCCATACATGGTGCAGAAGCAACTTACAAAAAGCTATAGGCAATAACCGTTGCATGAAAACATGGCAGTCATGACTCTTCATGCCAAACAACTTGAGCTTATGCATGTCCACACACCTACTGATATTTGAAGCATAACCATCTAGAAATTTTAAGCCTCTAACCCAGTTACACAAGACTTCTCATGAATTTCTATCAATAGGGTAACAGGCTTTAGGATAGGTCATGTCAGCATTTCTCCTCAAATCAGCTCTTCTGCAATACTGATTAAGTTCTTCTCTCGACTTTGCAGTGTCTTTGTTTTTTCTCGGAATGTTTAGTACCATGTTAAATGTGTTATCAAAGAAATTTTTCTCAATATGTATAGCATCCAAGTTGTGTCGGATGAGATTTGTGCTCCAATACGGTAGATCCCAAAAAATACTTTGCTTCTTACAGTTGTATTCTTTACATATACGTCCATTTACTCTATCTGCATCTACTTCCCAAGCATACCTCAACCTCAAATGCTCTATAGTATCAATATATCTGTGCCAAACCTAACCAGTTCGGTGAATTTTGTGACTGCTTTGTTCTTCCGAAAGGCAATCAAGTTCTACCATAAGGATGATTTGGAGGTAAAAACTTTCTATGATTATCAAACCATGACTGCTTACCACTCTTCTGCAATGTGAATGCATCAGAATCATTCATGCAGTAAGGGCACGCCATACGCCTAGCAATGCTCCAACCATACAATATTGCATATGCTGGGAAGTCACTTATTGTCCACATCAAAGCAGCTCTCATGATGAAATTTTATTTCATAGAAATGTTGTAGGCTATGACTCCTTTTCCACAACATTTTCAATTCGTCCACCAATGGTTGCAAGAAAACATCAATCTTTTCCTTTGGATTGATAGTCCTAGAACCAAAACTGTCAAAAAATTGCAGTAACTTTCATGTACTTCCATGAAGGAAGGTTATATACAGTCAGTATCATGGGCCAACATGAATACTGTTGGCCCGCTTGACCAAATGGTTGGAAGTCATCGATACAAAGACCTAATCTCACATTCCTTATATCTTTGGCGAAATCAGGATGATTCTCTTCAAAATGCTTCCAAGCTTTTGAATCTGATGGATGTCGCAATTCATCTTCTTTAGATTCATGTTCGGCATGCCATCTCATATCAGCAGCTGTAACCTCAGATCTATAATCTCTGTAGGCATGGAGTAAGAGAAAAGTAATGCATCCTCTTGTAAGGCATACTTGTCCTCCTACTTATACTAGCTCTCCCTTCATTGTTGGTGTACATCGATTGCTCACAAATCATACATATCTCAGGTCTGAGTCTTCACCCCAATATATCATACAATTGTTCAAGCAACAATCGATCTTATTGACTGGGAGCCCAAGGCCACGCAACAACTTCTTCGTCGAGAAAAACAGTATGCTATAACATTATCATTTGGCAAAACTTTCTTTATTAATCCAGCTACAGTATTGAATGCCTTTTCTGATAATCGATGTTCTGCCTTAATATTCAACAACCAAGCAGCCATAGACAATTCAAAATGACTCTCACAACTAGGATATAATTCTTGATTTACAGAACACTGCATATCATAAAATTGTTGTGCATCTGGATTTGGTTCTTCCGTAAATGTTTTCTGATTGAATTCATTACCCGATGCATTCATCACCATTTCTTCATATCTGTTTAAATTCACACATGGTTCATCAACGGGAATTGAAACCTATTGTCTTGTGACAGCTGCACCCATTTCCTCTGTTTCACCATGATAGTACCAAACATCGTAATCTAGAATGAACCCTTTTTTACACAAATACACCTTCACAGTTTCAACATCCCTGTAGGCTTTATTCTGACACTTGTATAAGCTGTAGGGGCATCTAATCCTAGGCCCATCCATCCATTCAGGTTGGCTACATGCAAATCCAATAAATTCTTTCAATCCATTCAAGAAATCTGGATTAAGCAAGCCATCTTTTATCCTTACATACATCCACAAGCGAGGCCCGCTCATTTTGACCAACTTATACAATTTCCTGATAAACCATTAAAGAAAACCACAACATAAAACTATATTAGTATTAATAAATATATAACTAAATTATTTTTTTTACACATCTAAGGTAAATAATAACTACTTATTTAATTTATAATAATAAATCAATTTTATTTTTAATGATTGCAATCAATTGATTAGGCCATGCCCTGCTAAGGTCCTTACCCTCCAAGGCCGTGCCACGTGGAGTTCGTGAGACTTCACAAGTATGCAAGTGTCATAAATTAATTCCACCTTCATTCATTTCATATCTAAAAGATAAGACCCTATCCTATTCAAGATTATTTTCTATGATATATTATTTTGCTATTAATTATCATCGTTAAGGTTAAAATTTTAACAGCATTTCCTCATATGTTCTCCTAAATGTGTGGCATATATGCCACACTAGGAGAATGTATAAGAAAATACAAACTGCAATCTCAACCGACGATAACTAATAGCAAACTAACATATCACAAAAAATAATCTCAAACTGTCCACTAGGATAATTGAGAATTTGCAATACTAAGTCTTGCAAATTCTTAAACGGGTCTAAAGGTTATAGTGCTGCGAGAAATAATATTCAATTCCAAAAACAATTGAACTTATGCTTGTGAAAAAGTTTTCTTGACTATCATGTTCTTGTAACTTTGATCAAAGTCAAAGTCAAAACCATTTCATAACAAAAATAAGATGCAACAATATATGTAAGATGTTCACCAATAAACTACCATGCATAGTTTAACATGCTGAGAAATTCAACAATAATTATATAAAAACCACTATTAAATCATGACTTAATTAATTTAATACAAAAGCACCAATTAATCATTATGCAATTTATTTAATTAATTTACTATCAGAATCACTAATTAGCAAATATTATAATGATGTCGTATTGCAATCATTATTTATTAGAATACCATAATTTATTATATTATATTATAATATTATAAACTAATATATATTAATAAATATTATAAAATGATATAATTAATATTATTACATAATATGATTATTATGTAATAATTCTATTATAATTATTACAAAATTAATTTTTTTGGGCCCATGGTTGGGTCTTTTTTTATGCTCATGGACTTACCCATGGGGTTTGGCCAGGCCAAGGCTGTGGCCGGCCTTGGAGAGGGTGTTGACTCATTTATTGATTTTGATGATTAATAAAATATATGAGTATATTCATTTTGTTACTAATAAATTTAACAAGTGTTTCAGGGCTTAAAAATGTTTGATTAATCAAGAGGTATAAAGAAACGTATTTTGAATCAAATGCCTAAGGTATGTTTCAAAATTCAAAGCCTGGAGTCGACACCTAGAAGGTCTGGAGCCGACCCCATGGCCGATCAAATGCTTTCCTGATTTTTGGCACGGTCTAGAGCCGACACCCAGTGTTTCGGAGCCGACACCCAGAGTTTCAAAGCCGACACTTACAGTGTCTGGAGTCGACTCCAATGCGAAAACAGAAAGCATATTTTTTGGACTATCCTGGAGCCGACACTTACAGTTTTCCGGAGCCGACTCCCGAATGCGACGAGCCGACACTTACCTTTTTCAGAGCCGACTCCTCAATGAACTTTTACTTTCTATTTTTGGATACTCGACTTGGAGCCGACACCTAAAAAGTTGGAGCCGACTCCAACCTGTCAGGAATGGATTTTCAAATTATCAGAACGGCCTTCAATGGTAATATTTTCTCACCTAATCTCTAACGGATACTTTTTTTGTGTGTAGGAGGAATCCAAGGACAGAAATAACGGTTAGTTTTTCACCTAATCTTGGATTAAGAAGAATCTATAAAAGGGGAGCCCGTTCATTTGAAAAAAAAGGCAGAAAATAGAGAGAAAACAACTTGAAAAATCAGAGAAGTCTTGAGCAAAAAATCAAAGAGGAAAGAGTCAAAGTTCAAATCCATCAACTCCAGAAAGCTCAAAGAGAAATCCAAGGCATTCAAGTTCAAAATCAAAGGATTTTCCAAAAGAAGAAAAAGAGAGCCAAAAGCCCTATTTTTCCTAACTTCTCATCTGCATCTTTGTGAAGAATCCGAGCTGAGGCCTAATTCAACATCTCAAAGGAGAAGAGGAAAGAAGAAAAAAAGAAAAGCTCAAATCAACTCTGCTTCAAACAGGCTTTTCTAACCTTGTTTATTTATATTGAATATTTGCTCATTTGAGGAGCTGTTTGTTATTGTAAACTCTATTCTCATTTGTTTTTGCTAGTTCAATCAGGGGGATTAAATTAGTGGAGGTAGTATACCTCGGGTCAAGCTAGATTAGCTTGGGTTTGGGTTTTGTGCTGATGAGCTCGAAAAACCAGCTGGGTTCATTGTGATTCCAAGGAAATAACAAGTTTTGAGTTGGAGCTTGTAAAACAACTCGGCTGTAATCTAGTAGATTATAGTGTGGACCCAAGTGGTACTTGGGAGTGGACGTAGGTGTTGGATACACCGAACCACTATAAAATTCTTGTGTTTGCCGTGTTTTGATTCTTTCTCTCTATCTCTTTGTTTGTGGTTAATATTATCCTGCACTTAATCTTGTGTATTCCAAAGCCAATCGTTTTAAAAGGTTAAATTTTTTAAGAACCCAATTCACCCCCCCTCTTGGGTTGCCATCTGGGCTAACAATTGGTATCAAAGCAAGTGCTCATTTGATTTTGGTCTAACGATCAAGAGATAAAGATCCAAATGGTAGCTCAAGCTAGTTCATCTTATTTAGAAGGTCAATCCACTAATCGACCTCCTTATTTAATGGAACTAATTATAGTTATTGGAAAGCTAGGATGAAGATTTTTATTCAAGCACTTGACTATGACTTATGGGGAATCATAGTTAATGGTCCACACACACCCATAATTAGAGTAGACAACATGGTGATTCCTAAACCGGAAACGGAATGGGATGAACATGATAAGAAGTTGGCTCAGCTCATGCTAAAGCCATGAATGTTTTGTATTGTTCATTGGATGCAAATGAATTTAATCGAATTTTTACATGTATTTTCGCAAAAGAAATTTGGGATAGATTAGAGGTTACCCATGAGGGTACAAATCAAGTTAAGAATCAAAAATTAATATTTTGGTGCATAATATGAACTATTTAGAATGGAACAAACTGAAACAATTACATGCATGTACACAAGTTTCACTGATATTGTAAATGGGTTGAAAAGTCTTGGTAAGCTTATACTAATTCTGAACTTATGCGTAAAATTCTTAGGTCACTTCCAAGATCATGGGAAGCAAAGGTGACTGCAATCCAAGAAGCTAAGGACTTAAACGTTCTACCTTTGGAGGAGCTACTTGGATCCTTGATGACTCATGAGCTGACTATGAAGCAACATCAAGAGGAGGAAGTCAAGAAGAAGAAAACTATTGCTCTCAAGGCTGCAGAAAGTGAGAAAAGCTGCAGTGATGGTGATGATGATGAGGAGACTGCACTCCTTGCTAGAAAATTTAAAAAATT
>UESW01003862.1:743630-765621 GCA_900491605.1 Calamus simplicifolius
GAGAAGACGGCCACGACCGTGGCCATGGCCGGAACCTATTTTTTTTTAAAAATAATTTAGTAGGAGGGGGAGCTTACCTCGATCGTGAGGGGACACCGCCGGAGTGGGGGAAGCTTCTGCCGAGGGAGATGACGGGGGAGCTGGAGGAGCGGATGGACGGCGGCGACTAGGGTAGGAATAGGAAGAAAAAGAGAAGGGAAGGGGGGGCCGGCCCGACCAAGCATTAAATAGTGGTGATTAGCGATGCAATTTATGCGTCGCTAATCACTCGCTATTTTTTTTAATTTTATTATGGATTAGCGACGCAACAATGCGTCGCTAATCCATCGTTAATTTGGCTTTTTTATTATTTTATACAAAATTTAGCGACACAACTAATTGCGTCGCTAATGAGTCGCTAACTTGGCGCCAATGTTCGGTGGGAAAATAATTTTTATTTTCTAGGAAATTGCATCGCAAATGCGTCGCAATATTTTTAAATATTTATAACTGATAAAATTTATATTTTCTGAAAATAATTGCGATGCAAATATTGTATCGCAATGTTTTTTTAAAATTTTTTTAATTACATTTATTTTTCTAAAAACATTGCAACACAATACATGCGTCGCAATATTAAAAATTATTTTCTCTAGAAAAATTAATTTTATTTTCTAGGAAACTGCATCGCTAATGCGTCACAATATTTTTTTAATACTTATAACTGATAAAAATTATATTTTTTGAAATAATTGCGACGCATATATTGTGTCGCAATATTTTTTAATTTTTTTATTACATTTATTTTTCTTAAAAATATTGCGATGCAATAAATGCGTCGCAATATTAAAAATTATTTTCTCTTAGAAAATTATTTTATTTTCTAGGAAATTACGTCGCAATGTGTCGTAATATTTTTTAAATATTTATAACTAAAATTTATATTTTCTAAAAAATTGCATCGCAAATGCATCGTAATATTTTTTAAATATTTATAACTGATAAAATTTATATTTTTTGAAAATAATTGCGATGCAAATAATGCGTTGCAATGTTTTTTTAAAATTTTTTAATTACATTTATTTTTTAAAAAACATTGCGACACAATACATGCGTCCAATATTAAAAATTATTTTCTCTAAAAAATTATTTTTTAGGAAACTGCATCGCTAATGCGTCGCAATATTTTTTTAATAATTATAACTGATAAAAATTATATTTTCTGAAAATAATTGTGATGCACATATTGCGTCGCAATGTTTTTTTTAATTTTTTATTACTATTATTTTTCTTAAAAATATTGCAACGAAATAAATGCGTTGCAATATTAAAAATTATTTTATATGGGAAAATTATTTTTATTTTCTTAGAAATTGCATCGACCGATCGGACCGATCGGCGACGTTCCAAGCTCTGATCCCGATCGGCCACGACCGATCTCGGACCGTGGTGATCGGTCTGATCGTCGATGATCCGACGGTTGCGATCGATCCAAGCCGTGATCCCGATCAGCCACGACCGATCTCGGACCGTGGCGATCGGTTCGATCGCCGACGATCCGACGGTTGCGATCGATCCTAGCCGTGATCCGGATCGGCCACGATCGATCTCGGACCATGGCGATCGGTCCGATCGGCGACAATCCGATGGTTGTGATCGATCTGATCGGCGACGATCCGATGGTTGCGATCGATCCAAGTCGTGATCCCGATTGGCCACGACCGATCTCGGACCGTGGCGATCGGTCCAATCGGCGATGATCGGACGGTTGCGATCGATCCAAGCCCTGATCCCGATCGGCCACGACCGATCTCGGACTATGGCGATCGGTCCGATCGCCGACTATCCGACGGTTGCGATCGATCCAAGCGTGATCCTGATTGGCCACGACCGATCTCGGACTGTGGCGATCGGTCCGATCGGTGACGATCCGATGGTTGCGATCGATCCAAGCCCTGATCCCGATCGGCCATGACCGATCTCGGACCATGGCGATCTGTCTGATCGGCGACGATCCGACGATTGCGATCGATCCAAGCCCTGATCCCGATCGGCCACGACCGATCTCGGACCGTGGCGATCGGTCCGATCGCCGACGGTTGCGATCGATCCAAGCGTGATCCCGATCGGCCACGACCGATCTCGGACCGTGGCGATCGGTCCAATCGGTGATGATCTGACGGTTGCGATCTATCCGAGCCCTGATCCCGATCGGCCACGACCGATCCGGACCGTTGCGATCGGTTCGAGATCGCTGACGATCCGATGATTGCGATCGATCCAAGCCCTGATCCCGATCGGCCACAACCGATCTCGGACCGTGGCGATTGGTCCGATCGCCGATGATCTGACGGTAGCGATCGATCCAAGCCGTGATCCCGATCGGCAACGACCGATCTCGGACTGTGGCGATCGGTCCAATCGGCGACTATCCAACGGTTGCGATCGATCCAAGCCCTGATCCCGATCGTCCACGACCGATCTTGGACCGTGGCGATCGGACCGATCAGCGATGATCCGACGGTTGCCATCGATCCCTGCCCTGATCCCGATTTGCCACGACTGATCTTGGACCGTGGCGATCAGACCGATCGGCGACGATCTGACGGTTGCGATCGATCCAAGCCGTGATCCCGATCGGCCATGATCGATCTCGGACCGTGGCGATCGGTCCGATCGCCGATGATCCGACGGTTGCGATCGATCCAAGCCGTGATCCCGATCGGCCACGATCGATCTTGGACCGTGGCGATCGGTCTGATCGGCGACGATCCGATGGTTGCGATCGATCCAAGTCATGATCTCGATTGTCCACGACCGATCTCGGACCGTGGCGATCGGTCCGATCGGCGACGATCCGATGGTTGCGATCGATCCAAGCCCTGATCCCGATCGGCCACGACCGATCTCGGACCATGGCGATCGGTCTGATCGTTGACGATTCGACGGTTGTGATCGATCCAAGCCGTGATCCCGATCGGCCATGACCGATCTCGGACCGTGGTGATCGGTCCGATCGGCGATGATCCAACGGTTTTGATCGATCCAAGCCCTGATCCCGATCGGCCACGATCGATCTCGGACCATGGCGATCTGTCCGATCGGCGACTATCCGACGGTTGCGATCGATCCAAGCCCTGATCCCGATCAGCCACGATCGATCTCGGACCGTGGCGATCGGTCCGATCGCTGACGATCCGACGGTTGCGATCGATCCAAGCCGTGATCCCGATCGGCCACGACCGATCTCGGACCGTGGTGATCGGTCCAATCGCGACGATCTGACGGTTGCGATCGATCCAAGCCGTGATCCCGACCGGCCATGATCGATCTCGGACCGTGGCGATCGGTCCAATCGGTGATGATCCGACGGTTGCGATCGATCCAAGCCCTGATCCCGATCATCCACGACCGATCTCGGACCGTGGCGATCGGACCGATCGACGTCGATCCGACGATTGCCATCGATCCCAGCCCTGATCCCGATCGGCCACGAACGATCTCGGACCGCGACGATCGATCCGATCGGCGATAATCTGACGGTTGCGATTGATCTAAGCCCTGATTCTGATCGGCCACGACCGATCTCGGATCAATCGCTATTTAACATCATTAATTTTTTTAAAAACATTACGGCGCAAAGGGTTGCATCGTAATTTTTTAATATGATAATTATATTATATAAAAATTAATTTTATTTAAAATAATTGCGATGCAACAAGTGCGTCGCTAAATTAAATATAATTTTCCTAATTTTCTGATTTATTGCATCGCTAATGCGTCGCTATTTAACATAATTAATTTTTTAAAAATATTGCGATGCACTGAGTTGCGTCGCAATTTTTTTTTCTCATAATTATATTTTATAAAAATTATTTTATTTAAAATAATTGTGACACAATTATTGCATCGCTAAATTAAAAATAATTTTTCTAATTTTCTGGTTTATTGCGTCACTAATGCATCGCTATTTAATATAATTAATTTTTTAAAAACATTGCGAGGCACTGTGTTGCGCCACAATTATTTTTTCTCATATTTATACTTTATAAAATTAATTTTATTTAAAATAATTGCGATGCAGTTAGTGCATCGCTAAATTAAAAAATATTTTTTCTAATTTTCTGGTTTATTGCGTTGCTAATGCATCGCTATTTAACATATTTAATTTTTTAAAAACATTGCGACGCACTGAGTTGCATCGCAATATTTTTTTCTCATATTTATTTTTATAAAAATTAATTTTATTTAAATTATTTGTGATGCAATTGGCGCGTCACTAAATTAAAATAAATTTTTTTAATTTTTGGTTTATTGCGTCGCTAATGCGTCGCTATTTGACACATTTAATTGTTTTAAAAACATTGCGACGCACTGAGTTGCATCGCAATATTTTTTCCCATATTTATATTTTATAAAAAAATTAATTTAAAAATATTGCGACTCATTATTTGCATCGCTAAATAAAAAAATTAATTTTTTTGATTTTCTGGTTTATTGAGTCGCTAATGCGTCGCTAATTGCGTCGCAATATTTTGTTGTCACGGAGGCGTCGCAAGTGGTCGTAAATTAGCGACGCAATGATGCGTCGCTAAATTTGCGTCGCTATTTCAATATTTTCTTGTAGTGCATATAGCCAAGCTTAAATCTGCTCAAATATAGCAACCTAAGAGGGAGGGTAAATTGGGTTAAAACTATTTACAACCAAAGGATACATTGTTATAGGATGACATCGTATCAAGTATAGGTTGATGTATGTCATATAGGTTGGTTGTCCTTTTAACCAAGGAGTGTGAAGACACTGGTATGGCATACTATGAATATATGATATTTTATTGAACGTGACCCACCTACAGAGCTTCCTTCTGCCAAGTGTTGCTCGCGAAGGGATATGAATATAAGTATCCCTCGAACCCGAGATCACTATGGTAGCTTACAAGCAACTCACTGTGTTTTGATGCAGGACTACCTAGATTTCTAATCTAGTGACAAAAGGTATTTGGGTGTAGTCAAGTACTTGTGAAGTAGTGGTGGATCAAGATGGGATTGACCTTTCTAAATAGTTTGGAGTAAATGTCTCACTATGTCTCAACTTAGAAAAACCTTGGCTAGGGTAGTTCTTATGAGGAGTCACAGGACTTGTAAGGTTGAGGCACATTATGGATGTGCTGATTAAGGGTTGGCAGTTAAACCCTAAGTCATCCTGAGCATTATGAGGTCAAAAGAATGAATTATATAGTAACCATATGCAAAAGGATTTAAATTATTACTTTGTAATCTTCGACCTATCCGGACGTCGGGTGTCATTGCTAGACCACGACTTCGATTGGTGTTAGAAATATTCTGGTACTACCGACTTAGTGTTCAAACCTATGGGGTCACATACCATAGAAGTTTTTTTTTTGATCTAAAGGCTGATCGATGATTGAGTCAAGTCAAATATGTTTATTTTGGAATCCAATTGGATTGGACTTAACTATAAACTCTTTCTTTTTTTATTGCATTCGAATTTGAATTTCAAATTTAAATTTAAATTTTGCTGAAATTAGTCTTGAGTTTAAATTTGAAATTCTTTTTAAGTCTGAATTTAAAATTTAGATTATTATTGGAATTCAGAATTTAAATCTAGAACTAATTTGTAACACTTAAAGCTAAATAATATATTTTTTTTAACCCTCTCATAAAGTCCCTCCACCTTCCAAATGTAAAATCTCTCTCCAAATCTCTCCACCTTCTAAACCTTTTTCACTCTCTACAAATCCTTCATATTCCAAACCTCTTTCCCTTATGCTAGCCTTTATACAAGGGTTATAGTCGGTGGTAGCCTAAGAAGAATTTTAGGGGTTTTAACTTAGAAAATTGTTTTCTACCTTAGTGTGGGATTTTTGAGGATTAAGTTTTTGAATGAGTAAAGAGTAGTTTGAAAAAGGTTCCTCTTTTATCTTTACTAGTTCTTCTTTGACCGTCTTGCTGTCCAAAGAGAGAAGAAGAATATTAGCCTTCGTGGATCCTAAATAGTCGTCTTCTTTGGTACGTTTAGCTCGCCTTGGAAATTGTTGCCGTCATGGAACATGACTACTGGCAGCAGAGATATATATTTAGAAAGCGAAAATGGATCTTTCCGTTGATAATTTACTTGGAAAGGAGATTTAAAGTACGTTGAATGAATCGGTCAAAATTTTCCAGTTAAAATGGATATCGTCTGTGTCCAGATTTATCGAGCCCCTTTATCAGGAGGCAATAATGCAGTAGAATTTTCGGTTGTGTTTAATTTATTCACTGAATTTAAATGGATTCCATGTGAAATGCCAACTAGCTCCAACTTATAACGAGGCTGGCTTTGGTTTGTCTAAGCTTCAGGATCAACTGACTCGTTTTAAATCAGGTATCCTTGATCATTGCATGTCTGAGAGATTGCAGAAGGGATGGAAGCCTTGCGTCTGGATGGTGGATTCCCCGTGGACAAAATTTTGGCGAAGGCTGGGCTTGTTTTATATGAACTGTTGCTTGGATTGCTGCTTCTTTTGGCCTGGCTTTACTGGACATACCCTCCAATCATCGAGCTCAGTGCTTCCCTTCTTTTGTGCTTGATAAATCACATTTGACAACAAAGAAAACCTACGTTACACCCAATTAACAGCATTTGTGCAGTTTAAATGGTCAAGGTCATGGTCATTGAAAGAAAAAGAAATCATTTAAGACCTCTCTAAAAATACCATCACCTAAACTTAGGCATGTTTTTTTTTGGTTACAAACGGGCGATCATATAAATCTAGAATGAGTCAGCCCAGAAGCATCAGAAATTAAAATCTGCTGAAGGAGAATAGGACATGGGTCGTCTGGCTTCCAGTTCCAAGGACCCGCATGTTGAGCAGCAAACGACGCCACCCAGTCCACCGCCGAGTTAGCCTCACGATAAGTGTGGCGGATCTGGGCTGAATCAAGCTCCCGCATCATAGCCCAACAGTCCCTCAAAATCGGATTTGAGGAACCATCTATACAACTCTCCTTTGATAGCCAAGAAATGACAGTCATAGAATCCCCCTCAATCATGATCTTGGGAGCATGGAGGATCCTCACAGCAAAAGAGAGCCATGCCCAAGCAGCACCAAGTTCCGATAGAGGAACAGTAGAGTCCAGGGATCCAAAGCCTCCCGCAGCCAGTAGATCTCCCATCGGGCCCCGAATGATGAAAGCAGATCCAGCAGCTCTGTCCCGGATGCTCCCATCAAAGTTATTTTGATATACCCTGGAGGGGGGGTTCCCAAGAGATGAAAACCGTACGACGGTTCGCTGTCGAGACAGCAGGGGATCCCCAGAGGCCAGAGGAATCAAAATTAACACCATGAGAGGCACGGGCACAGTCGAAGTCAATGATCTAATCTGCCTCACAATCCTGTGAAAGGAAAACCTATCGTCGGAGAATATGATTTGATTCCTCGACAGCCATATAATAAGCAGTCACAGACCAAAGACCACGCTTGCTCATAGGACCACTACGGATGTCCTGAAGGAAAAAAGAACGCGAGAAAGCCATAACCTCCATATCCCTAGGATAGCCCATAAGAGTCCAGATTCTTCTCGCTCTGGAGCAACAAAATATAGCATGGTCCAAAGTTTCATCCACCTGCCGCATAGAGGACAGATCGGCTGAATAGGCAAACCCCGTCGAGAGAGAAGGAAGCAAGTAGGAAGGCAATCCCAGAGAATCTTTCAGATGAATAACTGAACCCTGGGGATAACAAGAAGCTTCCAAATCCAAGCTGCATCCTCCGTATGCTGAGCCTGCGGTCTGTATATATCCATAAGGTCCCGAATAGGAGCCTTGGGAAGACAAGAGCGCTGCCAAATCCTGAAGTCACCAGAGGAGTCAGGTAGAAGAGGCATCGAGAGAATCCGACGAGAAAGCTCCTCCCCAAAAAGCCCAGTCACCGAGGGTATGTGCCATGAGCGGGGTTTAAGGAGATAAAATCCTTAACCCTAAGGTTAGGGGGAATATCCATGTTGATAAAGGAGGGCCACCGCATAATGGGGAGCTCAAAGATCCAGGTATCATTGACAGCATCAATAGATCAGCCATCACCAATCATCCAAGAGATATTGTGCATAATGAGTTGACTGTGTCTACACATCTCCTTCCAGTAGGAAGAGGATCCACGGGGCGGTATAATAATCGAACCAGAAATCCAGTCACCGTATCTAGCATGCATCACTTAGGCATGTTATTATTCCATTCAATACTTTTTAAGGAAAATAGGTGGCCATGTTAAAAGCATCATTTAAAAATTATAGGTATGCATTTTTGAATTCAAATATTATTTATAATTTACATCTGTGTTTATCAGACAAAAGCATACATGGATATGGCTGCATTGATATAAATTCTATATATGTCTATTCTATTTTCAACCTAGTAATGATTTATTTTTTAGGTTGTATTTGAAAGGAGGATATTAAGAAGGGATTTCATTAAGATGGAGTTTTAAAATTTTAAAACAAAACTCTCTATTAAGAGAAATTTCTAAAATTCTATAAAATTTTAAACAAGAATTTGAAATATCCAAAATATCCATTTATAACCTATCTTTGAGGTGTAATCACAAATTCTTCATAATGATGGTTTATAAAAATGTAGTGGCATTTCTGTAAATAATGAATGAAGTTATTTCTACTCTACATTTTTTAAAATTTTTGTAATAATATTTTTTACACTATTTTGTAAATAAATTTATGCACAAAATTTTTACAATAAATATTTACATCGCATTGTAAATATTTACATTTTTATACTTTATAATTTACAAAATATCAACAAGTTATAATTTTAAAATATTTTGAAATTATAAATTCATAACAAAATTATAATATTGTAAATATATTTGAAATATTATAATAAAAAAATATTTATAATTTATAATTATAAATATTAATATATTTATAATATAAATTGTGTAAATACTGGCAAAATTTTTTGGATATGTAAATATTTTTATAGTTTTTATCTTACCTAACCCCTATGACTATAATAGATTTACAAAAATAATGTTAGTAAATAACAAATTATTTATCGAAAACATGGTATTGCTTTTGCAAATAATTTTTTAGTTTTTGAAATTCCCATTTGTAATTTTAGAAACAAGGTTAGGCATTCACATGTAACCCATCTAGAATCAAAACAAGGAATTTAATTGAATTCCTTTATTTTTAGGTAGTTCATTTGTTTGGGATGCTTTTAAGGTGAATGAATTCAATTGAATCAAATCACAAAAAGCAAATATTCATACTATTAGAATTCACTGCAAAATTGATGTGATTTTGGGATGCTAAAATTTATTTAGTGGGATCCATTTTAAAAAAACTAAATTACCC
This sequence comes from Calamus simplicifolius, assembly GCA_900491605.1. Lineage (NCBI taxonomy): Eukaryota > Viridiplantae > Streptophyta > Magnoliopsida > Arecales > Arecaceae > Calamus > Calamus simplicifolius. The sequence goes on from UESW01003862.1 coordinate 752,979, forward strand.
CTTCTTGATAGTTACTCTTCTTCCCCTTTTATGCTAGAATGATAGATGTATGTTTAGGCCTGGTTTGATGAAACTATTGGCAATAGAGCTTTTAATAGTAGGGCTTTTAACAGTAAAACTGTTGAAAATAAAGCTTTTAAGAAAAGTTGTTATTATTATTTAATAATATTTTAAAATAAACTAAAACTTTAACGACTATTGAGTAAATAAACTGAAAAAGTGCTTTAAATAAAATGATAAAAGATATTGCATAATACTTTCAATTAGCTAACCTATTAATTCATTATTATAAATTATTTTAATATCATTATAATATAATATCATACTATAGTAATATTAAAATATATCATATTATCATACTATGTTATAGTATATTAAAATATAATAATGATTATAATATAAACTTATTATGATATATTATTTTACTATAATTTAATAATTATATTATAATATGTATTAAAATTTTGATTATTATTATAATAACATAATTTCATAATATTATGATATATGTTATAATAATATTATAAAGTTATAATTCCATATAGTACAATAATATTATTTGCATCATATTATTATTTTATTTTATTTTATACTATTTAGTATATTATAAATATAATAGTATTTTATTCAGTTATAATAACTATATTTATTTTTAAGATATTAAAATAATATTAAAATAAATACTATAGTATTATTTGAATGCATATATTATATTATTATAGTCATACTATATTATTGTATTATAATATTAAATATTTTTATTCTCTAGGTTGGTTACTATAATATGGTATAAGAAAATATAATATTATTCTAACATAATAACAATTATAAAGTAAAATTATTATTATATTTAAATATATTATCCAAATTATGATAATTATTTTCTAATAAATAATATCACAGTATTGTGATATATTATTACTTTAATTTTACAAAAAATACATTATATAGTATAATATATTATAATTATGATAATAATTTTTAAATATAAGATATTATAATATATTATTATAATCATAATTATTATTATATTATAATACTAAATATTACCATTAGTTCAAATATGTGAACTTCAAATCTAATAAAAATAGCTTCCTAATATTCTATAAGTAAAGCTTTTGAGCTTTTGATAGAACTACAAAGTGTTTTTAAAACTTCTATTAAACACTATAAAATAATTCAAAAGCACTGTTAGGTTTCTAAAAGTGCTTTTAGATCCTCCAAATGGGGCCTTACTTGATTTTTCATCTCTTGAAAAGTGAATTTGATAAATCTTAGTACGAATGAGTCCTTTTAGTTTGGATCGATGAACTTTTTGTTTGTGAGGTGTTTGAAAGATTTGGCATATGAGATGTGTGACTTCTTGAGCTAGATTTAGTATGAGATTTGACATATGAATGGTCTTCTTTCAGTTATTTTGCCCATGCAAAGCCACTAGAGCCAGACATCTACAAGAGAGACCTGATGATGGAATATATTTTTGATAGGTCTACTTTACATATCAACCATCATATGGGGGATTAATTGCTGGTACTAGTCGTAGATCTACAAATGGTCTAATACTATTTAGTTGTTTAAAGGTCCACTACAATAATCCTTAGAATAGGCATAGCTGAAAAAGTCATTTCTGACACTAAAAAGCATCAAAAAAAAATATCATGAATCATCAGAAAACCAGGAGTGGAGGCAAAATATCCAGATACTTTTTAAAAGCGTCAAGAAATTTTTGACACTTTTAAGTGTCAGCAACATTTTATCTTGTCGACGCTTAAAAGCATCGCAAGAGTCAAAATATCCTGATGCTTCTAAAAAGCATGGGCTGCTTTGGAATCTTGCTTACGCTTTTAAGCATCGACAATATGGTTAAAATAAGATAAAAGAAAGGGTTAACTAAGAATAAAGGGTTCAAAATAAAGACCTCGCTCTTCTGTTTTGAAACTAGACTTCCACTTGCCGGGGATGAAGATTTAGTTGCTTGGCTAAAGCAAGCTTTCCAAGCAAGCTTTTACTTCTGAAAGATGAGAACAAAAGAGTAAATTAATCAAAATTTTTAAAAAAGTTTAAAATTTTATCAAAGGTTCAGCTTTCCTTTTTTTTTCCTTTTGATAGGAATTATATAATGTGGCAAGTGTTGCTGGGTTGAGGGTGTTCTGTTCTTTTAAGTTTTCTTCAAGGAAGGCAGACTGCTCCTTGGAGAGACGGAGCTTCTTCCTTGCAAGCTTGTTCTCCTCCTCGTCACTAGTACTGGCCTCGAGGAGGCTCTCTCCGCCTCTCCTTTGCTCCTGCCATTATTATGAACTAGATCTCCTAGTTAATTCAATAACATCAGGTGGTGTTCATTGAATGGAGCCTATTATATGGTATTATAATAGTTTTATAATACAAATAAGTCTTGTATACTCAAGTTCTATAATTCAGTGTTTTGTGTATAATATGAGTCATATATTTTAATAATCTGTATGACACATCTATTATATATATATAAAATAATATAATATATAATAAGTTCGTTATATATTACACATATTATATAATGATTTTACACATCAGATATTAAGGGCTGAACATGTATTATAATAATAGGTGTAAATTTTCATAATTATATGTAATATAGAGATAGTATATCTAATATGACACTTAGCTAAGTGTTATATGGCATGTTATAAGACATGCCATATAACACTTTATATATAAATTAATTCAATAACAAGTGTCATATAAATTTATTAATCCTAATATATATATGTAAAGTGTCATATAACACATTCTCTTAAGGATTTTACACCTCTAATATGACATACGCAGACCCGCATGGGTGTGCACTGGCCCACACAGGCGCATGGGGTGTGTGGGCACGGTGCAGGAGGCATCGAGCGCGCACATATAGGTGTGCGTAGGCAGGGCACCAGGAGTGCATAGATCATGCCGGGCACACGCCGATGGGCATGGATACCAAAGATGGCCATGTTGAGATGTGCAATGTTGCCTGGGAACCCAGGGTGGACTCTAGCCGAATGTCTTGCAGGTATTGTATCGGGAGGGTGAGTGAGAACAATTCAGTGGGCTAGTTTCCTTGTGGATCTTACTCATAAAGATAATATCAAGTGTGTTGATTATATCTTTAACTAGATCTTTTCTAATTTAGTAGTTAATAAGTGTGAAAATAAGGAGTTATTTCAGAAACATACTTATTAATCAAGAAGAGTCTTGGTTTAACTAAGTGTGCAAGCTAATGTATCCCAGAACAACAAACTTGTACATGGCTAGTTGAATTATCGAGGGAATAGAATTTGGGTTTTTTTATATTTTTTCTAAATTATTTATTTTTTTTAAAATATCTATTCTAAAAACTTATAAACACTCACTTTACGATGAACTAATTTTTTTAAAAATGGTCCTAAACAATCCCATTGCTTCTTTGTTTTCTAGTAATACCCTAACTAGGAAAAACTATCTCAAATAGAAATTAGATCTCAACATCATTCTAATTACTGAGAACATCAAATTTGTTATTACTAAACCATGTCCTGCTGAGCCAACTTTTGCTACTGCTCGTAATGTTAGAGAATATTATGACAAGTGGCAAGTTGCTAACAACAAAGCCAAAGGCTACATTCTCGCCAGCATATATGACACGATTAAGCAAAAGTTTGAAGCCAAAGAAATGGCTTCTAAAATTATGGAAGGTTTGCAGGACATGTTCGGATCTAACTCTAAACAAGCTCGACATGAAGCTGTCAGAAATTATATGAACATAAGGATGATTTCTGGCGCACACGTTCGGAATCATGTCTTGAAAATGGCCAACTTCTTCAATGAAGCTAAGCTTCATGGAACTCTAGTTGATGAAACAACTCAAGTAAGTATAATTATCAATTCTTTACCTAAGGAGTTTGTTAAAATTAATTTTTTTTTTATAAAACTGCTATTAGGCTAGCTATACTATATGGAAGAGAGTGTTGACCAATATTGAAACAACATGTGAATAAATTAAGTATAACAAAAATGTGCATGTTAAGATTGATATATGATAAAACTTTAAAAGATTGAATTAGAAATAACTTTTAAGAGAAATAATAGGAGTAGCCTCGATTGAAGATAAAATGAGAAAAAAATTGATTACAATGGTTTAAACATATACAATGAAGAACTTTAGATGCTTCAGTTAGAAAGAGTGATCTTTTAATAATCCATGGTAAGGATAGAGATAGAGGTAGACATAAACTAACCTGGATAAAAATAATTAAAAAATATATAACTATTTATAATTTGAATATCAACTTAGTTTTGAATACAACAGAGTGGAAAAAGCAGATTCATGTAGCCGACTGATAAACACACAAATAATCATTATAAACCTATTAATTAATAGGTTAAATTACTTTTATTATTTTATATTTGATTATTTTATATAATATTTTTAGGTAAAATCCTATCAACTTAAAGAGTTATATTTTAGGAGTCCAATGATGCAAACAACACTCAAATCGGACTTAAAACGAGCTCAGAATTAAATTTACAAGGATTTATCTTTATTTGCACGAATCTCAAAGCAAACTTGGCAAACCAATTGCTGAGTTCATCGTATTTTTTTCAAACTATCACCGTCTTTCCTTCTTCTCTTCCGATTCTTCCTCTCCTTCGATTCCATCGATCCACCAACTAATCAAGGAATAAATTGAATTGAAGACTCTCAAATTGGAAGTGTCAATATCAGATTGGAAGGAAAATCAATCTGCGTTCTCCTCGCATCCATGTCTTCTCTGCATTTGCATCCTCTCTGCATCTGGGCATCTAATATAGAAATAGGGGAAGTAGAATCTTCTTTGCATTCGGGCATCTATAAAAAGCTCCGGATAAAGGTAGAAAAGAGGGGAGGAGATTTTGGGAGAGAGAGAGAGTCCTTGAAGGCGTTTGTGAGCTTGGAGGCGTTCATGAGCTTGAAGGTGTTCGGCTCGGTAGAGGGAGAACAGCGAATCAGTCTTCGGTTCAGGAAGATAGGGAACTGGTTTAGCCCATCTTCGGTTCGGTTCAGCCCGTCTTCAGTTCGGTTAAGAAAGAAAGACTCCTGGAGAGTTTGGCCTAGAAGCAGATCCAGAGTTATCTTTAGTGCTGTTGCCTTCTTGATGTCAGGAAAGAAGAAGTTTTAATATTAATTTTAATATATTCTTTTGGATGCTTGAAATAAAATATTTATTCATATTTAATTTTTATTAAATTCTCTTTAAGTAGAAATAATCTTTGATTGGTCTATTATTAAAAGAGATAGGTCTGGATCCATGGGTATGAGCCGTGCTCTCATTAAGATAGATCATATCTTAATTATTTTTATAATCAATTGTCTATTTATGTAAAATTTTAATTTCAAAATAATCACTCAAAGTCTCGGCGGATTCGACTCCTTACCCTAGCTACTCTACCTCATATTAGTGAAATTAAAGTGCTTTAACCATTGCACTTCGACACATCAAATTTTGATGCCATTGCCGAGGACTTAAGTGCAGTTATTTTGAAAAAATTAAAAATTATAAAAAAAATTATCACGAATTTTCTCTTAATTTTATTCTTATTTTTAATTTTGAAATAGTTATTGCTCTCTTTATTTTATTGCTTTTTTTAGTTACCTTAATTGTTAGATTTTCTTATTTTTTTTAACATAAAAAAATTACTTTCCTTCTAATTACAAATTCACTTTTAACCTAACCAACTTTTCCTTTTAATTAACTTACCTTAAATAACCTAAAAGAAAATCCTAAGACACTTTCCATAAAATATAATTAATTAAAAAATAAAAAATATAAAAAATTATTTTATTTCTATGCTTAGATTGACTTAGGTAAATTTATTTTCTGCAAAACTCAAAATTTTTCCATTGACATCTCATAATTTATTAGTAAATTAGAAACTTAATTAAAAAAATATAAAAAAGGTAATTAGAGTAATTTTGTTTGATAACTTTAAGAGCTTGACATCTGCTTATTGCATAGCATTTTTATAATTAACTTTAAGGGCACAAACCCTTAATCAAGATATGGTGGGGAGTTGATCACCCTTTCTTAGCCCATAAACCCTATCCTTCATTTTGCATTAACCCAAACCTTTAACTCCAAAATTGACTAGATGTCAGTCCCTAAGAAACTTGAGCTCAATAGGACAAGGCACCCGAAAGAGTTGGACTAGGTCAGGATTGACTACTTAACTGATGTTTAGAAAAAGAAATGAAAGTGATTACTTAATTGATTCCATTCGCTTACCTAGTAAGCAACGGGGAGATCCCCGCTGACCTTACCCTTAACTGGCTAGTTGATCAGTTAATTTTTGACTTAGAGGGCTCCAAGACGGTCTTAAAAGTTATGAGCTATCTAGATCTAGGTTAAACCTAGGGTAGAGAGTCTAATCTTTGTTAACTTGATTGCTAATAATTATTAAACCCTAACTGAATTATTCTTCATTGCTCTTAGTTCTAGGAATCTTTTAGGATATTTTCTTTAGAATCTTTTTCTTTCTCTTCTATTACATTAGTTTAAAAAAACTAAATTATTGTTTGCTTTAGAGTGTATGGTAAGGTGTATGTTTGGTCGCCGATCGTTACAACCCAACCTCATACCCCTAGATCTTGAAATAGAGAGAACTTGTAGAGCAAACAAAGCACGCATTATGGAACTTAATCAAGAAAATAATCTACCATGCCAATTAAAGGAGTACTTTGCCCCTTCACAATATACATATTCACCATGCATACAAGTACCCCCAGTAGAGGCTATCCAATATGAAATTAAGTCGAGTGTAATCCAAATGTTACAATCTTTCCATGGACTTACAAATGAGGATCCCTACAAACACTTAGATGAATTCTTGAAAATTTGCTCAACTATCAAGATTCCAAATTTCTCTGATGATGCACTTAGGCTTAAATTATTCCTTTTTTTCCTAAATGATAGAGCCAAGTATTGGTTAATTTCACTAGACACTATTATAATTTCAACTTGGGATCATCTTCAGAGAGAGTTTCTTAAGAAATAGTTTCCTATAGGAAAAATGAATCAAATTAGAAATGCCATAACAAGTTTTTCCAGACAAATAGAGAGTGTTTCACAAGATATGGGAGAGATTAAAAGAATTGATTAAAAAATATCCTCATCATGCCATACCCAAATGGCAACTGGCTCAGTGCTTTTATAATGGTTTGATAGAAAAGCACTGGCAAATGATTGATGCTTCATGTGGTGGAACATTTATGTTGAAGAATGAACATGAAGCTTTGCAGCTCTTTAAGACATTGAGTGAGAATTTATTATATCACATGCCAGCTACTCGTAGAGACCCTCCTATAGGACTTAAAATAGGTGGAATATATGAAATATGTCAGTCTATAGATATTTATACTAAGGTAGATGAATTATCCCAGAAACTTGACCGAATTCTACAAGTTGAAAATACCTATTCCCCATCTACTCAATTATATGAGGTTTGTATAATTTGTTCAAGTCCAACCCATTCTATAGGTGAATGTCTAGTTGCATACCAATTTTCTAAGCTTATTCAAGAGCAAGCCCACCAAGCCTAAACCCGAATAGCTCCTAAAACAGGAAATGATCCATATTCGAATACTTACAATTTTGGCTGACAAAATCATCTAATTTTTTTTGGAAACCTTAACCTATAATCAATTGATCATCAATCACACCTAAATTATCAGGAGACCAATTTTAGAAGCATGCCATATTCACAATACCCAAGCATCCCACAACCTTCTCTGAGTAATCATGATCCTACTTTTGAAGACAAGGTGTTACAAGCATTGAAAGGGCTAGAAATGAATACTCAACTCCTTCATTCCCACATACAATTCATTGCAAAACTAGAAATCTAGATAGGTCAAATAGCTACAGCATTCGGTTAAAGGGAGGAGGGTAGGTTACCCAGTCAACCCATTAGTAACATGAAAGGATAATTCATGGCTGAGGGTTCCACTAGTCCTGATAAATTCTCAGAACATGCTAAATCAATCATGACTCTAAGAAGTGGAAAAATATTGAACCCGCCTAAACCAACCCATAAATCAGAAGTGGCTAAACCAAAAAGAGAAGAAATGAAGAAGAAAAGAAATTCAATGATCAAGCACTCACACCTAAAGCCCCATTCCCTAGTGCTTTAGATCCCCTTTATTATTGGACAAGAAGAATATAAAAATGAATGAGTGCTTGAGTTATTTAAGCAAGTCCAAATAAACTTACCTCTTCTCGATGCTATCAAGCAAGTTTCGGCTTATGGCAAATTTCTGAAGGATCTATGCACACACAATAAAAGCCAAGTCATAAATACCAAAAAAGATCCAGTTGACTGAGCAAGTCAGCTCAATTGTTCAGCAAATAGCCCCATCCAAACTAAAAGATATTGGTACCCTGATTATATCATGCCATAGGGAACTTCACGATCAAGAAAGCATTACTAGAGTTGGATGCGAGTGTAAACCTTCACCCAAGTTTAGTGTATGAGTTATTCATATTCGAATAATTGAAGCCCACAATGTTAACACTATAATTGGCAGATAGATCAATCAAAGTACCTCATAGAATATTGAAAGATGTATTAGTGAAGGTAGATGAATTTTACTTTTCTATTGACTTTTTTTGTGTTAGATATGGAATCTAGTGGTAATCCTAACCAAATTTTTATCATTCTTGGAAAACCTTTTTTTTTGCTACTGCTAATGCATGTATAAATTGCAGAACAAGTGTTATGGATGTATCTTTTGGAAATAAGAAGATGATATGAATATTTTCAATGCTTTTCAAGGACCACCTGTGTATGATTTAAATGAAGTAAACATGATAGAGGAAGTGGTAGATAAGAAATTCTAAAGTTTGCTTGATTTGGACCCTTTACAAACATATCTTACACATTTTGGAATAGATGACTTTGATATTGATGAGTACACCAAAGAGATAAATCTATTATTAGAACCACCTAAGTTTGACACCAGCCCTCCCTGGACTATAGAATATGAACCACTTCCAACTAAATCAAAACATTTAATACCTTCCTTGGAAGCACCACCCCAACTAGAATTGAAACCTCTTCTTGCTGAATTAAAATATTCGTTCCTTGGACCCAATGACACCCTTTCGGTAATCATTGCATCTACCCAAACTTCTGAGTAGGAAGATAAATTGATAGATGTACTTAAAGAGCATAAAGAGGCAATTGGATGGACAATAGCTGATCTTAAGAGAATTGACCCTTCCGTTTGCATGCACCACATTCACAGTGAAATTAAAGCCAAACCACATAGAGACATGCAACGGAGGTTAAATTTAAACATGAGGGATGTTGTTAAGAAAGAAGTAGTAAAATGACTTGATGCTGGTATCATTTATCTAATTTCGGATAGTCAGTGGGTCAGTCCAATCTAAGTAGTACCTAAAAAGTTGGGTATTACTGTGATTGAAAATGAAAAGGATGAATTAATTTATACTCGTATATCAACTAGTTGGAGAGTGTGTATAAATTATCGAAAGTTGAATGCCGTGACTAGGAAAGATCACTTTCCTTTGCCTTTTATCGACCAAATTCTGGAATGACTAGCTGGGAAAAGTTTCTTTTGTTCCTTAGATGGATATTCAGGATACAATCAAGTCCCAGTATTTTCTGCAGATCAAGAAAAGACTTCCTTCATCTATCCCTTTGGAACATTTGCCTTTAGACACATGCCATTTGGTCTCTGTAATGCACCAGTCACTTTTTAATGATGTAGTTGGCCATATTTTTTGATATGATTGATCAATTTTTGAAAGTATTTATGGATAATTTTTTTAGTTTTTGGTGCTTCATTTGATAGCTGTCTCCAAACTTGACTAAGGTACTAAAACGATGTATGACAATAAATTTAGTCCTAAGTTGGAAGAAGAGCCATTTTATAGTTCGTGGGGGAATTGTGCTTGGGCACATTGTTTTGGAGTGAGGTATTGAGGTTCATAAAGCCAAGGTTGAAGTGATCTTAAATCTGCCACCCCCAACCTCAGTTAAATAAGTATGATCTTTTCTTGGCTATGCTAGTTTTTACAGATGCTTCATCGAGGATTTCAGTAAAATTTCTTGACCCTTGTATAATTTGCTAGCCAAAGATAGTTCTTTTAATTTTGATAAAGATTGTCTAACAGCCGATAACATCCTTCGAACTGCTTTGACCATTGCACCAATTATCAAGACCCTAGACTGAACCATACCCTTCAAAATCATGTGTGATGCTTTTGATTATGCTGTTGGGGTAGTTCTAGGATAGAAACTCAATCGAAAATCCTATGTAATTTATTATGCTAGCAAAACTCTTTTGGATGCACAAATGAACTATATTGCCATGAAAAAAGAATTACTAGCAGTTGTATTTGACTTAGAAAAATTTAGATCATATCTGTTAGGATCTAAGATCATAGTTTACTCTGATCATGCAGCGTTGAGATATCTGCTATCAAAAAAGGATACAAAACCTAGACTGATTAGATTGATCCTTCTACTACAGGAATTTGACTTAGAAATCTTAGATAAGAAAGGTTCCAAAAATATGGTAGCAGATCATATCTCTAGGATCTTGGTAGAATACAATAAAGAAATAATTAGGGATAGGTTTTCTGATGAGCAACTGTTCTTAATTTCTCATAGTAGTCTTCTCTGGTTTGCCCACATTGTGAATTATTTGGCAATAGAAAAGTACTTTCCCTTGGACAAAATAAGAAAAAGATAGATTTTTCTCACAAATCAAATATTACTTTTGAAAGACCCTGAATTATTTAAATACTATTCGGATCAGGTGATTAGGCGATGTATTCTTGAGAGCGAACTCAAAAGCATACTTAACTTTTGTCATTCTCTTGCCTATGGGGGACATTTTAGTAGAAGAAAAACTACAGCAAAGGTGCTGCAAAGTAAATTTTATTGGCCAACTCTCTTTAAAGATGCACACGAATTTGATCGTAATTGTCTCCAATGTCAACAAATAGGAAATATTTCTCGAAAAGATATGATGCCCCTTAACCCTATCTTGGTTGTAGAAATTTTTTATGTATGAGGTATTGATTTCATGGGCCCATTTCCTCCCTTTTTTGGATTTGAATACATTTTAATTATGTGTCAAAATGTATTGAAGCCATGGCAACTCAAACCAATGACCATAAATTTGTAATCAAGTTTATTCAGCATAACATCCTTAGTCGTTTTGGATGCTCAAGGGCTATAATTAGTGATGGGATACACATTTCATGAATAGATACTTTGAAGGATTAATGAAAAAATATGAAATTACTCATAAGGTAGCTACACCTTACCATCCCCAAACTAGTGGCCAAGTTGAAATATCATATAGAGAAATTAAACATATCCTTGAGAAAATGGTGAGACCCGATAGGAAAGATTGGTCAGAATGTTTGGATGATGCATTATGGGCTTATCGTACTGCATTTAAAACTTCTTATCGTCTTGTATTTAGAAAGGCCTACCATTTACCTATAGAATTGGAACACCGTGCATTTTGGGCCATCAAGCAATTTAATTATGATATGAAGAATGCAAGTGATATAGGAAACTTCAATTAAATGAGTTAGAAGAGATACGAAATGATGCATACAAGAGTTCAAAAATTTATAAAGAATGAACCAAAGCATATCATGACAAATTTATTAATAGAAAAACTTTTAAACCAAATCAAAAAGTATGGCTCTACAATTCAAGATTACATCTTTTCCCCGAAAAACTTCTCTCACGGCAGAATGGACCTTTTATAGTAACTCAATATTTTCTCATGGAGCCGTAGAACTTAAAAACCCCAAGCAGGAAAATACGTTCAAAGTAAATGGCCAACATTTGAAACCATATATAGAAGAAATTAATGATAAAGAAGTTGTTGAATTAATTGATCTTATGAACCCAACACTATTATAATGAATAGCATGGTCTGGCTAAAGACTTTAAACTTAGCGCTCTTGAGAGGCAACCCAGTTTATTCATTTATTTTTAACTTTCTGTTTTCTTAGTATGACCAGAGAGGAGCAACAAAAGTCAATTGAGAGAAGTGTATGAAATCTCCAACCCTCAAATACTTGACTAGATAGTATCTTTCTTTAAAATTAATTTCATTTTTCTCCATTAGGAACAATGAAAATTAAGTTTTGGGGGGGGGGGGGGGGGGGGGGGGGGGAGAATAAGTAAATCCTCGAGTAAAATATTAGTTAGTATTTAGTACCAAATTCTGTCTTGATTTGAGAAGTTCATCGAGTATTCTAATTAATGAAAGATTAATGGTTAGATCATTTCAGAGATATTGAGGAACAAATTATTAAGAAAACCTAATAAAAGATAGGGTTTAGCCCAAAAATTATTTTGGAATAATTCTAGACCCTCCCTACCACTGATCTTAATAGTATAATCTACTTGATAAGGGTATGGATGGAAATATCATTCAACAAAAAAAAGGAGTCCCTCTTAAAGTCAATAAATTAGGTCTTCTTAGAATCTTTCACTTAATAACCAGATCCCGTCACCTAAGCAAGTGATGTTGTTCGCGTAAAAAGGTAAAACTGTGAAAGAACCTAAGTACAGTCAGTCCTACCTAAAGCCTTTTTGACTCGAGTCAGTAAGTCTGAGGGTT
>UESW01003862.1:765838-788368 GCA_900491605.1 Calamus simplicifolius
AAAAAAAAAAACTACTTTTTTCATATAAATTTTGAGGAAGAGTTTGTGGGTTATATATTTTATTCATAATTCTACTGCAAAAAAATGTGTCATGCACAAAACTATCGGACTTCAAATATTTTTTTAAAATTTTATTTTAAAAAATATCTTAAAAAATCTTTAGTAAAATTAATGATTATTTAAAGTACATCAAATTTATTAAATAAAAATGATGTTGTTTTCATATAAGTATTAAGGTAAATATTTTGCAGCACGTAAATTAGAAATAAAGAAAAAATAAATAATGCACTCACACTAGCGCAAAGGCCTGCAACCATAAATTAATCTCGACGTCTGCAGGGTAAATCCGAAACCGAATGCAGCCCTTTTGCATCGCGAGTTAGCATTTTTGTGACTTGGAAGGCTATATGTTCTGGTAAAGTTGTTGTCGAACGTTTTCGTCAATTTAACCAATTGTGACCAAAATAAAATTTCAACTAAGAAAGCTGCATCCCCACATTTAGCTGGCAACAATGGTTCAAACCAATTGTTACTCATTTAATTTATATTTAATAATATATTTGCAAAAATAATATATTATTTTTTTGTATTCTGAATAGAACAATGGTAGCAGATACTGGCAAACTGAAGATAAGTTTGTCTGTGGTGCTGTTAGTTACCCATACTACGGAATTTTATCATTGTTTGGCACCTCATAACGGTTTATTATTGGAACACCCAATAGTTTTCTCTCCATACATGAAAGGATAATCGATTGTTCTTTCTATTTATTGAATCTCAATAACTAAAACTGTAAACTATTGATCAATATATATAACTTATGGTCTGTTTTGCAGCATTTTATTTCTGTTGATTTGTCTGTCAACAAATAAATTTTTATAAACCATTTTGTGTTTTTTATCTGCAAAACTTATTTTAGAATTTTGAAAACATTTTTACTAGAAAATTTCTTTGCCTAAATTTTTGTTTTTCTATTTGCATAGCTGCCCCAATTACTGCCCTCACTATCAGTACCTCTAATTATTGTTCATCTAGCAAATTCGTGTTCATCTTTTGGATGCGAACTTCGTTTTTCTTTTCGATCATTTGAATTTTAATAGATAATGGCTGATCAATTTTTTTATCTAACCAGCTAAGCTGTCTTATTTATTTGTTTCATGTAACAGAATCAAAGTTTGTCATAACGACCTATATTATCTGTACCATATCATATCATATTTTGACTCGATATAAAATGAATTGACCTGAGCCAAAATGAAATCATCTTTTACCCCTCGATATTGATTTGTACCATTCAGTATTAAATAGTATTGTAGTTAAAGATGAAGAAAAAAAAATTGGCATCTTGTATCCGTATGGGGTGCATATTGTATCGAACTAGTAATATGAAGGTATGGTTATTGGTACAAATTTTGTAGAACTGGAATAGAATGTTTGCTTATAAGTCATGCTGGAAAAAGTTGTATGCTTTGGCAGTTGAGGGTAGAGATGGGCAACGAGCCGTATCAGCCCATGACTCGGGCCATGCCTGGCATGACTCAGGTCGTGCCCGACATGACTCGGGCCGTGCCTGGCATGGTTCGGTAGTGCTATAGTATCGAATCGTGCCACCGTGCTATGCTAGACTCGAAAAAAGGATTTTCCGAGCCTGGCACGATACGGTCCATGACGGGCCTGGGCTGGCCCATCATGCCGGCCCATCGTACCAGCACGGCACAGCCCATCGTACCGGCTCGTGCATATCCGTTGTGCCGTGCCGGTCCATCGGGCCAGCACGGCCCATCAAGGCCTAATAATTTTTTTTTAAAAAATATTTTTAAATAAATTTAAAAATTATTAGGATATGAAGCCATAAATTAATATGAAGCCACCTTAATGATGGAAGGTTTGTATAGACCCATACCAGTTTATTAATTTAAAATCAAAATGGTACATGAAGGAAGGGGGGCTAGGCCTGACCTCCAGAATACAATAAGAAAGGAGAAAAAATAGAGATGACTCACTTTAACAATTAAAAAAATATATATTATTAGAAGTGAAACTTATATATTAGAAGTGACCAATTCAAGCCTCAGGAAGACATCAGGCACATGCAAAAGGCCTTGTTAAAGCACACTCGATGTTCCAAGAACATCAATCTCAGCTTTTCTCATATTAAAAAAGACTTTGTGCATCGATCTTCAGTGCACAAAATGCACACCGAATGCCAGCGTTTGCAAGTCTAGTCCTCATGCTAGTCCATAAGGTGATTCCTGGGCCTATTGTGCTCTCTGGCTGCTTTCGCTCAACAAAAGCACGGTTGACGTCAAGAGACCAGACTTTCTTATCTGACTCATTCATGATGCGTACAGTGCACCAGACGACCTAGTCTTTTTTTATAAATTTGATTTTTCATAACAATATCTAAAGATTCTAAATTTAGCAGGTCTTGTTCCTTTTTGTTATTTTTTTTCCTTCTGATGCCGTTAAATTATGAATAAATGGACAAAAGCTGAAGAGGGTATCATTCAAACGTGTAGCACGCTTTAAATATAATAATGCAAATATAACCAAAAAGAGATATACTAGTGATGTATTGCTACAAATGTGACTCACAAGTTATAGTCAATTACATACAATAGTTAGAACTAGACCTGCAGACTTTAACACACTTAGAAGATTGGACTAGTAGCTCAATGATCCAATAGATGGATCAATGGTTGAATAGTGTAAATAATCAAAAAAAATAAAACTAAAAAAATGATTCATGAGGATAAATAAATAATTTTTTAATAAAATTTAATTAATATGATAGCTAAAAAAAATTAAATTATTTAAACCCTAAATTATTTTAATAGAATTATATATTTTTTACATTGATAAAATTAACTTCATTCTAAAGATATGAGAGTCAAATTTGCATTTTTTTCATGCATGATCACATCTAATTACATATAAGAAACTATTTTTAAAACTATTTTTTATGCAACTAAACATATAAAAAGTTAAAAACGGCCTTTGGATAACTTTTGCTTAAAAAATTATATTATTTAATTGTATGTATGATCACTAGAGGCCATGCCTGGCATGGTTATTTTTTAAAAAATAAAAAGACTGAGCCAACAATTTTATAAAAAAAATTACCCATGCACGGCCCACCATGGGCCATGCTTGGCCCGGCATGGATGGACCGTGCCTGGCCTTTGGGCCATGTGTTGTGTCGAGTTTTAGGCCACGGACCGTGCCAGGCTGCCAAAATTTTTTAACAGGCCATGCCTATTCGTACCTGACCTGGCATGGCCCATGGCCCAATGGGCCACGTGTCGTGCCGGGCTGCCAAAAATTTTTAACGGACCATGCCTGGCATGGCTCATTAATTTAGCCAGCCTAGTGGGCCTGGGCCGTGCCGTGCCAGGCACGGCCCAGTGCCCACCTCTAGTTGAGGGGTTTTAGTTGTATAATTCTCCATGCTTCTCAACTTATATTCCCTGATAGGTCTTTCAACTCTCGTGGACTAGAGTAAAAATAAACTACAACAAAAGGTACTTGTTATGGTTGTGAGCGTTCGAGTGCAATTATGAGCGTCTGAGTGCGATTGCTTTAAGATTTGGAATCCGTCTTTGTCTTCCTTGATTTCCCTTGTTTGTTGCTGCTGCTTTCGATCAACCGTGCCCCGGTGATGGGCAACCTCATTTGCCCAGCCTCCGATGGGACCTGATGTCCCGAAGGACACCGGAAAGTCATGGACCAATGCCCATGCAGGCTATTTCGAGTGGGTTTTCCCATCTCCATCTCCGGTGATGGTGGTTGAACTGGAGCGGCTTTTCCTTGATATCATCCAAGTGCCGATGCAGTCCTTGGAGGAGGAGATTGGGAGGTGGAAGAATCAAGCGATCCTAGCTCGCAGCCTTGCTCGATAGATCCCGTCGGAGGTGCTAGTGCGTGAATTCCGTCGTGCCGGTGTGTCAGGTGAAATCGAAGTTGTAGCATTGGCGCACCGGCACTACATGTTCCGGTTTGCTGATGCTCATGCCACAGAGCTTATCCTTGGAAGACCATGGATGGTTAATGGCCAACCCATTGCTGTGTCACAGTGGCAGTTGGAGTTTATTCCATCGCAGAGCTCTCTCCTCCAAGCTCTTCTCTGGGTCCGACTGCCACTGCTTCCCATTGAATTCTGGTCGGAGGACATCCTCTCTTCGATACTCTCAGTGACTGGGGAGTTTCAGTTCTCGGATGATTCGACCATGTATCGGAAACGGGGTGGCTTCGCTCGTGTTTGTGTCTGCATCGACCTGAGCAAGCCTCTCCATCCGGGAGCTTGAATCAGAGGGTCTGGATCTCTATTTTGGCAGCCATTTGTTTATGAGCACTTGACGGAATCTGCAGTGCATGTGGATCCTTGCATTTATCAGGGGATTGTGAATCAGTGCCAGATTCCTCTTCTCCATCTTCGGCCCTTCGGTTCGGGCCGTGGATGGGGTGTTGAGGAGGAGGAAGCCACCCCCTGTGCAGCTGTCTGACTCTCTCAGTCCCTGTTCCAGGTAAGGCAGCTCCTCCTTCTCCTATTTTGAAGGATGACTGGCAAATCCCTAAGAAGCTGGCATGAAGGTAGGGTGGTCGGGGGTTGTCCGCTGCTGTGGCTCCTCGGGGTCTGTCTTCTTCTTCTCTAAAGAATGGTCCAGTGAATGGAGGGGCTGCGTGCTGGTTCGGATCCTGCGTGCCAATTAATGCTGGTGACTTACCACTGTTGGCTGATGCTAATCCAGAGATGAATGTGATACATATTCTAGTGAAGATTGCATCCTCTAGCCCCCTGAGTCCATCGGTTCAGCCCAGGGTATAGCGTGCTGGTCAGTGGGTAGTGTGCCGGTTGGAGTGGAAGGGGGTCCCTAGGTTTTTGAGACTGCCTTCGTCTCTATCCCTGTGTTATCTGAGGTTTCAGGGACTATTGTCACTAACCCTTTTGTGTCTGGGGCCAAAGCATGGGGACCACTCACTCTCAGTCTCGTGGTGATGGCTTATCTAGCCCATCGAAGCGGGCTCGGCCTGTGGAGAATCTGTCACAGCGGGTTGTCTCCAAGGCTTCTAAGGCAAAAGGGAAAGGCTCAGTCAGGGGGAAAGCTAGTGAGAATGGTTCATTTACTTTCTCGGCATCGCTCGAGTCCCCTAGGAGTTTGGAGGGCCTTGTCGGGCTGAGGCTGCAGAAGGCCCGCCGCAGAGAAGGTCTGGCACCGGGGTCCGCCTTAGTGTTACCCCAGTCGGCTCCGTTGGTTGGACCAGACCACGAGGTGGCAGTCACCCTTCTTTAGGAAGACATTCAGAAGGATGGTTTAGCCGAGCCTATGGATTCATCCTGGGTGGATGAGTGTAGTGGTCAGGGATTTGAGGGTCCCCGTTACTTAATGATCACCTTGATGAGCAGGTGTCAGGGGACACTGCTGGGATCCCTCCCTCTCTAATTTATAAATGAAGATTCTAGCTTGGAACATGCGAGGGGCCCTGAAACCCTCGTTTCGGTCCTCTTTTGGGAGGCTTCAGTAGCTTCATGCCTTTGATATCTGTATCCTGATGGAAACTCGCCTGTCTGAGGATAGTCTGGCTCGGCTTCAGAGACAGATCTCTAGACTGTGGGACTCTTATGCAGTGGAGTCAGTTGGTCTCTCTGGAGGTATTTTGGTGTTATGGAGACCAGATAAAGTCAGAGTGGATGCCTTCCATGGTTGTGGCCAGCAGCTGGCTTTGGTCATTTTGGAAGGGTCCTCTGCTCCTTGGCTTCTCTCAGGGGTTTATGCCAGCAATGACTTTAGAGCTCGTCGTGTTTTGGGATGAGATCCTCTCACTTCTTGGCCAGGGTTTTCCCTCTCTCATTGTAGGTAATTTCAATTGTATTGTGGGGGCCTCTAAGAAGAGAAGGGGTAGACAGTTTGTTAGCTCTCTGAACATTGTTGAGTTCAGGGATTTTATTTCCTCGGCGGGTCTTTTGGATTTGGGGTTTACTGGATCCCAGTTGACCTGGTGCAATAACTGCTAGGGCTCTGCTAGAGTTTAGGAAAGACTGGACATGGCTTTGGCTTCTGCCAATTGGTTGCAGCTCCTTCCTTCTGCTACTGTCACTCACTTGTCCAAAATTGGTTCTGATCATTGTCCCATCCTCATTTCTACTGATGTAACTCTTCAGCGGTCTAGACAGTGGTCTAGACAGTTCAAATTTGAGAAGTTATGGACATTTTATTCTTCAGCAAGGCACATCATTTCTCAGGTTTGGCGGTTTCCAGTCAGGGGGAGTGCCACTTACAAACTTTCTAGACGGTTGCTTCTTGCAAGCCACAGGCTCTCTAGCTGGTATAGGAGGGAGGTCGGGGATATTATGAGGCAAGTTGAACCGGCGGAGTCTATTATCTCTTCATTGCAAACCAAGGAGGATCAGGAGGAATTTCTTCTCGATTCGGATCTGTCCACCCTCAAATCTACTTTGGTCATCCACCATTCTCTTATGTTGCAGCAGGAGACTTATTGGCGGCAAAGGTCTCGTATTCAGTGGATTAAAGAAGGGGACCACAATACGAGGTTCTTTCATCAGGCTACTTTATATCAGCGGTCGGCAAACTGCATCAGGCGTTTAGTTGATGACGAGGGTTAGTTTAAGGAAGACCCTCAGGTGATCAGGGATAAGCTTCTTGATTTCTTCCAGTCTAGGTGGACCGAGTTGTCTGGGGATAGGGTCCCTGTTCCTCCTGTTTTGCCTTCCTGTAAAGTCTCTGATGTGGAGAATTGTTGCCCAGATGTAGAAACCCAAGAGGGGGTGAATTGGGTATTTACAATTAATTACTAGCGCATATATGTGCTTAATCACTAGTTAAAAATTAGTTCGCAGTGGTGTAGTGGAGTGCACGAAACAAAATCACACAGAATAAGCAATCACAAACACAAGAGGGTTTATAGTGGTTCGATGCCAAACTCGGCTCCTATGTCCACTCCCCAAAAACTCTTTGGAAATTTCACTAATCGTATCACAACGATTACAACCCCTAGCCTTCCCGGCTAGTCCTCTTGTTTCATGGCACAAGGCAGCTAAACCCCTAGCCTTACCCGGCTAGTCCTCTTGTTTAACGGCATAAGGAAGCCAAACCCTAGCCTTACCCGGCTAGATCTCTTGTTTAACAGCACAAAAAAGCCAATCAACAATCTAGGGTTATCCTTAACCCTATTACAAGAAATTTCAGAATAGATAACAGATAGCTCCTAACTTGAGCAAATATTCAAAGAATACTTTACAAATTTGAAGCAATTCTTTAGCAATGAATGTGGATCTCCGAGGTAGCTGAAGCTTTGAATGCTTTACCGGATCTGGACGACTTGAGCAGTGATTGAGATTTGTCAACTTTAATGCACAAGAACTTGCTTTCCAACACTCCGAAAAATATGCAATGAACACTCTCTTTCTTGATTTCTTTCTCTTCTTTTTCTTTTTCAGATTTGTCATTGTGTTCCTCTGATCTCAGCTATTTAAACAAAACAAAAAATGTCCGTTAGATACATTAGTAATAAGAGGAAATTAAAACAGGAGAAAAATGTAACAGTTTGAGATTATTTCCCTAAGCATTGATTGCATTTAATCCTTTGATGAAGAAAGATCTCTGTCAAACACCAAAAGATCAAAAGTCAGTAATCATGAGAATGAAAATATAATTAAAGAAAGAGAGAGAGAGTGAGAGCATGTAAGAGTGCAGAGTGGTGGTTGGCTGGAATTAATTTTCCAGCTAGCTTCTTTGAAGACGTCCGGCTCCTGTAGAAGGAAGAAAAAGGCTCCAAACTAGCTAAGCATACAAATCCAGCTAGCTATCTAGCCAAGCTCATGGCAAGAGGAAAAAATCAGCCATAAGAAGGGGAAAAAGCAGTTAGCTTGAGAGGAAGAAATCAGCCATAAGAAGGGAAAAAAGCAGTTAGCTCTCAAGCTAACTCTTCCCTTCATGCACACGGCTAGGATTAGCTTCCAGGAAAAATAGTTAGCTCTTTAGCTAACTTGTTTTGACAAGTGCATGGCTTGGAGATGAAAAATTCTGCCACAGATAAAATAGTTAGCTTTCTAGTTAACTATTTCAAAAGTGCATGAGGCCAGGAAAAAAGTAGTTAGCTATTCAGCTAATTAAATTTAAATTCATGCGGCTGGGTGAGATGAAAAAAATAGAATAGTTAGCTCTCCAGCTAACTAGATGAAAAGTTAAATGCATCATGATAAAAAGTAGCTAGCTTCCTAGCTAACTGAATCCATCATTCACACGCCCAAAAGAGAAAGGAGTTAGCTTCCCAGCTAACTTGATTTGAATTTCATGGTGCCGCCCAAAGGAGTAGCTAGCTTTCTAGCTAGCTTATTTCCTCATCCACACGGTTTTGAAAGATCTGCAGAGAGAATGGTTAGCTTCAATTGCAAAGTAGTTAGTTCTCCAGCTAACTTAATTTAAATGTCATTCGGCCAAGAGAAAATTTGCAACAAATAGTTAGCTCTCAAGTTAACTCTTTTCAACCATCATTCAGCCAAGGAAGAAAATGAAACGAAATAGTTAGCTTCTCAGCTAACTGCAGCAAGCTTCCACACGCCCATAAAGGAGGAAGTTAGCTTCTCAGCTAACTAAATCCAAAGACTGTTCGGTCAAGAGAATTCTGCATGAAATAGGTTAGCTCTTTAGTTAACTAAGAGTGGAGGGGAGTTAGCTAACTAGCTAACTTATTTCTCCAACCATTCGGCCAGCATTCCCTAGGAAAAAATAGTTAGCAAGGAGTGCAAGTCTAGGTAGCTAAAAGGAAAGACAAGCTAGCTAGCTAGCTAGCTCATGAAGTCATGCAAATGCCCTGGGAAGACTGAATCATTTAGCTATATTCAAGACAAGAGAAAATAAGTTACCATGTAACAAATAAAATTTCTTTGGATATGACTCACCTGTACGATATTTGTACGTCCCTGCATTATTCTTAATTTTCATAACAAACTTAGTCTTAATTGTTTTGGAAAATCAAAATCAATCTAGGGGCCAACAATCTCTCCCTTTTTTATGATGACAAAACCATTAAGCATGCAAAAAATATGTAATCTCCCCCTGAATATATGGAGTGCATGACTTTCTCCATAATTTCATTTTACACATTATTCTTCTCCCCCTTTTTGTCATTGATCAAAAAGATGATTTGAGGAATATGCAATAATCCAATGCATAATTCATAAAGATAAGATGCATACAATATTCATATTAAGTCAAACATAATACATTGTCAAGTCAAGCATAAGATAAATATTACAAACCATTATCCTAAACATTCATCACTCATAGGACAAATATTACAAGCATCATACAAAACATAGAACAAACATAATGAAGTCATTTATCATCATCTGAAGAGATAACTTTTGGTTGCTGAGAGGATTCGTCCGGTCGACTGGATGGTCCAGGGACATCATTTGACTGTTGCGGAGGAGGCATCCATAGGTTTGGATGAGAGAACAATGCATCAGGAGCTGAGGCAGCAGAGAGAGCAATGTAGGTTTCTACGAGACTGCTAAGCTTCACGGTAGATGCATTCAGGTGATCAAAAGCATTCGTTGCATCCTTCGTTCGGCTTTCATTAGATCGCATTTGATAAGTCACCTATTTAGCTTTAGTTTCAAAGTTTTCAAACTTGGATTTCAATAGGTCGACTTCTTTTAAAATACGATCCATCAAAGAATCATTGTGGTAGAACACTCGGCCATTAAGAACATTAACATCATGGACAAGTTGATTTTGAGTCACAATTAATTGGGAAAGAGTTTCAAAAACTGAGGAGATATGGGATACTATAGTGAAGTCATTAACAGATGAATTGTTGTCACCAGTACTCCGACTCAATTGAGCAATGGAAAGTTCACGGATAATCCGCTGAATCTGTTATTCACAGATTCGCACAGTAGGAAGAGTAGAAGTTAAGTTGTCATGCCGATTTGAAGATTCGGGTACATCAAGAGGTTCAGTTAAAAATGGATTTGGTTCAGTCATTGCAGCTAAGAATGGATTGGGTTGATGAAAATCAAAATTAAAGAAGTTTGGAGGAGAACAAGCAGGTGGAGGTGGATCTGAAGGTGCTAAATTTGTTGGTTGAAGAACGGTTTATCACCAGTTCTAGACCTAACTTTGGTCCATATACCATTTTGTTTAGCATAATCCATACGGTGGAGGGAATGAGCATTAAATACATCAGTATGATGCAATGCTACACTCGTTTCTCCTTTGAGTTTCACATGGTGAAATTCAAACACATAGGCGAGAAACATCCCGTATAGTAATGTAGCTTTAGATCTACCTACAGCTTCTTTCATTATTATCATCATTAATTTAGAAAAATTTAAAGGAGCTTCTTCTAATATTTCAAACATTATACATATATCTCTATCAGTTACAGCATTAAACGATTCGGCACGAGGGGCAAAAATCTTTGCAATAATGCTATGTAGTAATCTATTTTCAACAGATAACATGTTTGCATCAAGATTAACTATATTAGCATCATCATCCTCTAAGCCTAAAATCATTACAATTTTATAGTTTCTTTCACTTGGGAAGTTTTTTAGAATGCCACTTGACGGAATACCTAAGGCGGAACCTAGCATTTTACTATCAAATTGGATTTTAACATTTTTGACAATTGAGGCTATGGTTCCATCACCAAAATTTATATTTTCATAAAACTCATGTATTAAATTTGGAAAGATAGGCTTTTTAGTAAATAATAGATTTGACCAACCTTGAGATGCGAGTAGTTTTCCTATCTTAAACTCTTCTTGTTCTAGGAAATTAAAATCTACTAACCTTCTATTAGCTATTGATCTAGTGGTAAGGGTTGGAAAGATACATCTTGAAGAAGAAGAAGGCTTCTTTGAAAGATCGGAGGACTCCTCTCTTGAATGAGTTGGTTTCTTCTTTGGAGCCATTCCCTTTCTTCTAGATGTGGAAGGATTTGAAGCTTGAAGAAGAAGAATGAAGGAAGGAGTGGAGACGATTTGGAGAAGACATGGAGAAGAAGAGAAGAAGCCAGTTGGAGACAAGTTTTCTTGGTGAAAACGTATGAAGTGAAGAGGGACAAACACTTTTATATGAAAATCTAAAGCGGTTAACTGATCAGGTGGCTGGTTAGTTGCCTGGTCAGTTAACTACTTTAAAGAAATCCAAGAAAAGGTAAGTGGTCGGTTGAGTGGAATTAATTGAAGTAGATTTCATGGTAGGGAGATGGCCAAAGCCGGTTAACTAGTCAGCTAACTGACACACTAAAAGACGAAAGCAATGATTGCAATTTAAAAGATATTTCATGAAGGGATTTGATTGATTAGATTAAGATTAGTCAAGCAACACATGCTAACCATGATTTTTAATCATAAAGTCAAGTACCACAAGCATAATTAATTAAATAGATGGATCAATCATTCCAAGTTCCCTTCTAATTTATAAAATTTTGATTCTTCTAATGGTTTAGTAAAAATATTTGCAAGTTATTTTTCAGTACATAAGAATTCTAGTACAATGTCACCATTATTAACATGATCCCTAATGAAATAATGTCTAATTTCTATATGTTTAGTTCTTGAATGTTGAATGGGATTCTTAGTTAAATTAATTGCACTAGTGTTATCACATTTTATTGGTATGCCTTTCTGTTTGATACCATAATCCTCTAGCAGCTGCTTAATCCACAAAATTTGAGCACAGCAACTTCCAGCTGCAATGTATTCGGCCTCGGCCGTAGACAATGCTACTTAAGTTTGCTTTTTGCTAAACCATGAGATTAAGTTAACACCTAGGAATTGGCAAGTTTCACTAGTTGATTTTCTGTCTAATTTACATCCAGCAAAGTCTGAATCAGTGTATCCTATTAAGTCAATGCTAGATTGTCTGTCATACCAAAATCCTAAACTTTTAGTTCTATTTAAATATTTAAATATCCTTTTAACAGCAAGCAAGTGTGATTCTTTAGGATTAGCTTGATATCTGGCACACATGCAAACACTAAACAAGATATCAGGTCTACTAACAGTTAAGTATAATAAAGATCCTATCATGCCTTTATAAAGTTTTAAATCAACAAATTTTTAGAATTATAAGATTCAAGTCTACAAAATGAGCTCATAGGGGTACCGATACTCTTAGATGTCTCCATGCCAAACTTTTTGATCATTTCCTTGATTACTTGGATTGGCTTATGAAGATCCCGTCTTTGCTTTGTTTGATCTGAAGTCCGAGAAAATAATTTAATTCTCCCATCATATTCATCTCGAACTCTCCCTGCATAAGCTTAGCAAAGTCCCTGCATAAAGAATCATTAGTGGCACCAAAAATGATATCATCTACATAGATTTGAATAATTAAAATATCATTATTTTATCTTTTAATAAATAGAGTTATATCTACATTTCCTCGAATGAAGTTATTACTAATCCAGAATTTGCTTAACCTCTCATACCAAGCCCAGGGTACTTGCTTCAAACCATACAAAGCTTTGTTTAATTTAAATATGGTTTGGAAACAAGTGGTTTTCAAAGCCGGATGGCTGTTCCAAAAAAACTTGTTCAGCAATGTATCCATTTAGAAAAGCGCTTTTAACATCCATTTGATATAGTTTAAAATTCATAAAGCAAGTAACAACAAGAAGTAATCTGGTGCATAAGTTTCATCAAAATCAATTCCTTCTTCTTGATTATAACCCTTAGCTACTAGTCTTGCTTTATTTCTAATTATGTTACCATGTTCATCCAATTTATTTCTAAAAACTCATTTAGTTCCTATAATTTGATGATCATGAGGTCTATCAATAAGAGTCCATACATTATTTCTTTCAAATTGATTAAGTTCCTCATGCATTGCATTTATTCAATCAGCATCATTTTTAGCTTCATCATAGCATTTAGGTTCAATTTTAGAAACAAATGCTAAGTTATTATAAGTATCTCTAAATGACGATCTCATCCTAATTCCTTGAGATAATTCACCAATAATTTGATCTTTAGGGTGACTGTGAACATACCTCCATCCTCTTTCTAAATCATCATTACCTTGTGAGGCTTCAGGTGGATTAGCGTTGCTTTCTTTATTTACCTCTTGTGTATCTAAATCCTCCTTGTCCTTCAAGATGATATCTTTAAGTTGATCTTCAATTTTATCTGCATCATTTATACCTTTTCTCTTCCTTAATGGAAGATCATTAGATTCATCAAAGATAACATGAATTGATTCTTCAACTACTAAAGTCTTTTTGTTAAAAACTCTAAAAGCTCTACTATGTAAAGAATAACCGAGAAAAATTCCTTCATCAGATTTAGCATCAAATTTATCAAGGTTTATTTTTTTATTATTTAAAACAAAACAGCGGCATCCAAAAAATGAAAATAACCGATGTTAGGTTTTTTTTCTTTCCAAAGTTCATATGGAGTCTTTTTCAAAACTGGTCTGATTAATGCACGATTTAAAACATAACATGCAATGTTGATAGCTTCAGCCCAAAAGTATTTTGGAAGATTACTCTCACACAACATGGTACGAGCAATTTCTTCTAAAGTTCTGTTCTTTCTTTCTACTACTCCATTTTGTTGAGGTATTCTGGGTGCAGAAAAATTATGTTCAATTCATTTTCATTACAAAATTTTTTAAAATATTGATTTTTAAATTCTTTTCCATGATCACTTCGTATCGATAAAACAGAAGAATTCTTTTCATTTGTAATTCTTTTAAATAATTTTTGAAATGATAGAAATGCTTCATCTTTACTAGCTAAGAATAAAACCCATGTAAAACGAGAGAAATCATCAATCATGACAAAACCATATCTTTTTCTTCTAGACTAGTTGTTCTTGTAGGATTGAATAAATACATATGCAAGAGTTCCAAAGGTCTAGTGGTTGAAATTACATTTTTCGATTTAAAAGATACTCGGGTTTATTTTCCAAGTTGACAAGCATCACAGATTTTATCTTTTTCAAAAGTAAGTTTTGGCAAACCATTTACTAAATCCTTTTTGATTAATTTAGATAACAAATTCATGCTTGCATGAGCTAACCTACGATGCCATAACCAACTATTATCAATTTTATTATTCATAGCAACTAAGCAATCAACATTTTGATCATTTAAATCATTCAAATCAACAATGTATACATTACCATGCCTATGACCAATAAATTTTATATTTTCATTTGTAGGATTTTTAACAATGCATAAAGATGATTCAAATGTACCTTTAAATCCTTTGTCACATAATTGACTAATGCTTAGTAAATTATGTTTTAATCCTTTCACAAGTAAGACATTATCAATAAAAGCATGAGGTGTGATACCTATTTTTTCAATGCCAATAATTTTTCCTTGGCCATTATCACCAAAAGTAACAACACCTCCATCTTTTGCCTCCAAAGTGATGAATTAAGATTCATCACCCATCATGTGTCTTGAGCACCTGCTATCCAAGTACCATTATCTTTTAGTTGCTCGGGTAGCAAGACACACCTGCATACACAATTTTAAGTTTTGCTCTTAGGTACCCAAGCTTTCTTGGGTCCTTTTGAGTTAGTTAAAATAGTTCCTTTTGGAACCCATATTTGTTTAACTTTGTGTATGTGACAAGTATATGCTTTGTGTCCTAATTTACCACATTTAAAGTGTTGGAAATTGTATCCTAAAGCCAATCATTTGATGATTGAGCTAATGTAAACAGCATATAAATTGATACATTAATAAAAGTTATTTGGTAGTTTATTCATTACAAAAACATCTTATTAAAACTCCTAATAGTAATGAAGCCCTCATAATCTTCCTTCACGATAAAGAAGGATTTATCTTTGAAGGTCCTCAAAAGAGTTCGCGACCAAATGATATACTATGACAAGGCCATAGTACTATCAATAATAGAACATTGTATATCATATTTGTTGGTTGTCCTCTTAACCAAGGAGTGTAGAGACACTGGTATGACATACAGGTAAAAGTGTAGGAGTACATTTCACCGAACGTGACTCATTTTCGGATACTCTGCTATCAAGAGTTAATCCGAGAAGATATGGATATAAGTATCCTTTAGACCTAAAGATCATAACCGGTGACTTGCAAGCAACTCATTGTACTTAGGTGCCGGACCATCTGGATTTCTAATCCAGCTACGAAAGGTTACTGGGTGCAGTCAAGTACTTGTGGTAGTCAGTTGTGGATCAAGATGGAATTTGACATATCCCATTAAAGGAGAAATTCTTGTGTTTCAATTTAGCAAGACCTTGGTTAAGGCAGTTCATGTGAAGGTCACATGATCACTAAAGTTGAAATCACTTTATGGATTTGTTGTTTAGAGTTGACAGGTTCTTAAGCCATCCTTAGCATTTGTGATCAAAAGGATGAATTATATGGTAACTATTTCTTAGGGTTTTTGGAGTTTGCTCGGCAACTCTTCGACCTATCCGAACGTTGGGTTTCATTGCTAAATGGGCGCATCGATTAGTATAGAAAGTTGTTTCTATGCTACCGGCTTAGGTTCGAACCTAGAGAGTCACACGCATAGAAGTTTCCTAGGATGATCTATTTGCTGATCAGTGATTGAGAATCATGTATGATTTAATTAATCAATTTTATTGATTGAATTATCTCAATTGGGTTAAGTACAAGTGAATCAGATTCAATTGGGTTTAAGTCTATTAGAAGGACTAATCAATTTCAAATATTGATTTGAAATTAGACTTAATTTGGATTTAAATAGATTCAGGACTAGCCAAATTTGATTTGAGCTAGGACCATGATCTATGTAGGTTTAATCTAATAAATTCAAATCAGCTTAAACCAAAACCCAAACCCAAACCCATATGTGAAAAGAGTTTTCTCGCATAAGGATCTCACATGATGAGATGGTTGAAATTTCATCTCATGAGAGATTAAATTCTCATGTAGAATTTAATGTATACATTAATCTTCTCCAAATGGTTCCGTTGAAATTCTAAGTGTTAGAATTCATGTACCTCCTTGAATTAACCAATGATGGAATTCTAAATGTTAGAATTCACATCTCTTTGGTTTTCACAGTACGTCGGAATTAACCAAACACTGCGTCTCTTTGGTTTTCACTGAATGTCAGAATTAACCAAACACTGCGTCTCTTTGGTTTTCACCAAACATCGAAATTAACCAAACGCTGCATCTCTTTGGTTTTCACCGAACGGCAGAATTCTAAGTGTTAGAATTCAATGGGCTAAAGACTACATTGAGCCTATAATTAGAGGACATTCTTCACCAGATGATTGAACAACAACGAAATGTTATGGATTGAATTTCTAAAGAGTTAGAATAGAAAATCCTGATGTGATTCTGGTGTCAGCGAAAGTTTGGTGGATCTTGGAAGAAGATTCAAGTGGGAGGATTCAAGGTCAGCAAAATTATTTTTTCGCAAGCTAG
Organism: Calamus simplicifolius; assembly: GCA_900491605.1. Classification (NCBI taxonomy): domain Eukaryota; kingdom Viridiplantae; phylum Streptophyta; class Magnoliopsida; order Arecales; family Arecaceae; genus Calamus; species Calamus simplicifolius. The sequence continues at coordinate 782,266 of UESW01003862.1, forward strand.
CACTCTCGGAAATCCGATCATTTGGAGACTTTGCATGGTTGATACTAGAGGCCGAACAATTGAACGGCTGCAGAGCACAAAAGGATTTACCAATTGCCCTTAAGGTAAGTGATATGATCCCTAGATCTTAAGGCATGCTTCAAGACAAGAAGTATGACTTCTTACCTTGAAGATCAAGATATGATCTTGATGATTTTATTTATATGCATATTTTAGATCAAACGATCCTATATATAAGGCAAAGATATGATCTTGATGCATGTTAGATAGATTAATATTTAATTTTAAATTCTGCATTGATAATTATTATTATTAAATATGCATGCCTCGGAGTTTATTTCTCCCTACAAATGGTATTAGAGCCCTGGTTTTGTCTTGATCTAATTTATTTCATATAAATTAGTATTCTTATTAATTATGTAATTATGGCTAAAATGATTCACATGGCTATTAATTCATAGATGGATTAAAAATCCATTTTACCCTATTCAACGAGGTATTCTATGACATATTGCGGTGTCGTTAAGGTTCTCTCATATTTGATGCTTAATCAAAAGATAATTTAAATTGATCTTTGGCATCAAAACACAAATTACACACCCTCTCAAGACATTTTATATTTGATACATATTGATGTTGTATAAAAGCATGATATTTGCATGTTTAGTATAAAAACATAGATATGAGATATGATGGCTTGTTGTTCATATTATGAAACATACAAATATTTATGAGTCTTATTTAAATGCCAAATATTTATTCATAATCTTTTTAGATATGATCTAAATATAGGAATTATGAGTAGTTAAATAACTGATGCATGATTCGAAATATATGACATGAAATATATTTAACCTTATGGGTTAGCTAAATCAGGTTCATAAAGGGTTAGACCCTAAGGTTTAAATCAAATGGACTATAAGTATTTGATCAAATCTAAATTAATTAGATTAGGTTAAGGATGCTCTAAATCAACAATAGTTGTAGTTGATCATGTCCTTGTCTTTGATTAAATCAAATGGAGGTAGATTAGGCTCCATGGTTGAGCATGAATCTCTTAGATGGTCAAATCAAAATTGGTTAACCATATGATGTCAAGGTGAGTTGGCAAGTTGCTCTAGGATTAATGATCGAATGATTTTTAATTGGGAGCTACTCGTATTGATGCGTCTTTAACGGTTAATGGCATATCCCTCCCATCAATCTCACTTACCTAGTCAATATGGTGAACCATTTATGATTCAAATCATTTACCTGATTCGGGTTGACCCATGCCTGTAAGAAAATCAGTCTGACTGATTTAGGTGCCACTTAATCTGACTTAATCTTGTTTCATTCTACCAATTTATAGATTCAGTGGAAGAACTTGATTAGTCCATTTGTCTTTAGATTATTAAATCCTCTAAAATTATTAGGTCCTTAAAATAAAATAGTTATATGATAACTAGATCATAGCCTCCCATTAAGGTGGATGATAATGAGTCCGATGTCTTGATAATCATTGGAGGTACTCCATGCCTGATGCTTGTCAACCATCGAAATTATCATTCATTATATGATAAGTCAGCATAATTATTAAATAAACAGTCAGGTGGGCCGAGCTTCACTCAGGCTTGGTTGTCTATTGATAGGTTACACTGATTATATCATTTAATGGTTGGACCTAACTAGAACTTTCAGTGGATGCACTCCATGCCTGCTGAAGAGGAACATGGGGCAAAACTGAACACTAATAATTGTTTTAAAAATAATTGGTTTTGAACCTACTCTTAGATGCATATGGGTTGGCCAAGTTTCACTTGGGCCTGTATGTAGTCTATGAAGATCTTAGTGCCCACTAAAGAATTAAGAATAATTCTTCGAATTGGGGTGTAGAGGCTGCCAATTTGAACAAAATAGTGGAAGAATCTTTAGACTAAAGTCCAAGTATTTAGACTGAATCAATTTATATACTACTAAACTTTAGTTTTTCCTTATGCAGAACATGGCCATTAATTTATCATTAAGGTCCCTATTGGATAGTGATAAGTTAAATGGTTTAAATTTCAATAGCTGGTTTAGAAAACTTAAGATTGTTCTTGAGCATGAGAGGATTCTATATATTCTGAATAATCTTGCACTTGAGATACCTAATGCAAACACCCAAAGTTCTGAGAGAGACACTTATCAGAAGTGGCTCAGTGAACCATTTATGATTAAGATCATTTACCTGATTCGAGTTGACCCATGCTTGTAAGGTAATCAATTTGACTGATCTAGATACCACTTAACTTGACTTAATCTTGTCTTTTCTATTGTCTTCATAGATTCAGTGGGAGAACTTGATTAGTCAATTCATCTTTAGATTATTAAATCCTCTAAAATTATTAGGTTCTTAAAATGAAATAGTTATATGATAACTAGGTCATAGCTTCCCATTAAGATGAGTGATAATGAGTCCAATGTCTTGATAATCATTGGAGGCACTTTATGTCTGGTGCTTGTCAACCATCAAAATTATCATTCATTATATAATAAGTCAGGGCAACTATTAAATAGATAGTCAAGTGTGCCAAGCTTCACTCAGGCTTGGTTGTCTATAGATAGGTTGCACTGATTCTATTATTTAATGGTTGGACCTAACTAGAACTTTCAGTGGAGGCACTCTATGCCGGCTGAAGAGGAACCTGGGGCAAAAATGAATGCTAAGAATTGTTTAGGAAAACAATTGGTTTTGAACATACTCTTAGATGCATATGGATTGGCCAAGCTCCACTTGGGCCTGTATGCAGTCTATGTGGATTTTAGTGCCCACTAAAGAATTAAGAATAATTCTTCGAATTGAGGTGTAGAGGCTGCCAATTTGAACAAAATAGTGGAAGGATCTTTAGACTAATAAGGTTTAGTTTTTTCTCATACAGAAAATAGCCACTAATTTATCATTAAGGTCCCTATTGGTAGTGATAAGTTGAATGGTTCAAATTTCAATAGCTGGTTTAGAAAACTCAAGATCGTCCTTGAGCATGAGAGAATATTGTATATTCTGAATAATCCTGCATCAGAGATACCTAATGCAAACACCCATAGTTCTAAGAAAGACACTTATCATAAGTGGCTCAGTGATAGAATAAGTGTGCATTACATCATGCTAGCAGCAATGAACGATGAATTCAGTTGTCGATTCGAGAATGCTCAGCCAAAAGAAATCATTCAAGTATTGAGTGAATCTTTCGGCATACCCGATGACATTGAAAGGCACAAGACTAGTTGTGCTATTTTTAATGCTCGAATGAGGAATGGATCTCCTGTCATTGATCATGTATTATACTGATCGAGAAAATAGAACTCCTAAGCAAGCTCAGCTTTTTTCTACATGAGCAGTTGGAAAAGATGCGATCCTGAATTTTTTGCCTCAATCCTTCTAACCTTTCCTTACTTATTATCGAATGACAAAGCCTGCAGTCAACTACCATGGTTTGTTGGGGTTGTTACTGAACTTTGAGAAGGATGATCAGCTCTCTAAGGGTTTGGTTAATGTGGTTGGAGGATCTAAGGCAGGGCGTCACCCTTTTGGAAAAGGAAAGAAGAAAAAGAATAAGAAAAAGGTACAATATGCTAGAACATCTATAGAGGGTCAGATGCAGAAGAGGAAAGTTGATAAAAGTTAGGTTGAATGCTTTCATTGCAAGAAGCAAGGGCACTGAAAGAGGAACTATCCTTTTTACATTACCATACTTGATCCAAATAGGCCAAAGAAGAAAAAGGAGCAAGATGTTGCTCAACAAGGTATTTATATAATAACACCATGTAATTTTTCTATATATGATAATCAGACTTAGGTATTGGATACCAGGAGTCCTTTTAACATTTGTAATTCGTTGCAGGGACTAAGGTCACTAGAAGATTTGAAGACAATGAAAGATTCCTCAATGTCGAAAATGGAAGATTAGTTTCAATTCTAGCATTAGGAGTTCTTGAAATAGTTTTCAATAGAAATGTCATCGTACTAAATGATTGTCATTTTTGCCCCATGTTCTTGTTGAACGTAATTTCTGTAGGCCTTCTGGCCAAAAGTTATTATCAATTTTTAATAAAAAATGTTACTTTGAATATCATTATGAATGAAGTCACTATAATGTCTGGGTATTTATCTAATAGCATTTAGATATTATCACAGCCTGTGAATGTAGTGTACAAATCAAGTAAGCGCCATAGAATAACTGATGTCACAGATGTTTATCTTTGGCACCATCGGCTGGGTCATATCAACAAGAACAGATTAAACATGTTAACTCAGGAGGGCATCCTTCAAGTTAATGATTGTGAATCATTAACTACCTATGAATTCTATCTTCTTGGCAAAATGATCAAGTCATCTTTTACTAAAAAGGTGAAAGAGCCAAAGAACTATTGGGTCTAGTACATACTAATGTATATGGACCAATAAGCACTTATGCCAAAGGAGGTTATTACTACTTCATTACTTTTACAGATGACATGTCTAGGTTCAGTTATGTCTATCTTATGAGACATAAATCTAATCGTTTGAAATGTTCAAACTATATTATAAAAAGTAGAAAAATAAATAGGATAGTGTATTAAGATCCTTCGATCAGATCGAGGAGGAGAATATCTTTCAAATGAATTTGTGACATATCTAGGAGAAAATGAGATTCTCTCCCAATGGACTTCTCTAGAAACACCGCAGCATAACAGTGTGTCGGAAAGAAGCAATTGAACCCTGTTAGATATGGTTCGATCTATGATGAGTTTTTGCAAGCTTGCCAATATTATTTTGGGGATATGCATTAGAATCAGCTTATCATATTCTCAATAAGGTTTCAAGTAAGTCTGTTCTTAAAACTCCATATGAGATATGGTATGAATGTAAACCGGTTATCATCTATCTGAGAGTCTGGGGGTGTCCGGCTTATGTGAAATATGCAAATCAGACAAACTTGAACCCAAATCTGACAAATATTTTTTTATCGGCTATCCAAAAGAAACCAGAGGATATTACTTCTATAATACTGAAGAACAAAAGTTGTTCGTCAGTAATAGAGCAGTTTTTTCTTGAAAAGGAGTTCCTTAGGAAAGGAACAAATGGCTCTAATGTTGAACTTAAGGAAGTTCATCAAGTAGAAGGAACAACACAAACCATTGAACCCTTAGAATCTAAGTTGATTAGATCAAACTCAAAACCTATTTTAGATGCACTATTAAGGCGATCTGGTAGAGTACCACATCAACTGATAGATACTTAGGTTTCTTGGTCCAGAACGAGGATCCTATTGAGCTCGATGAGAACAACGAGGATCCGATCATATATATGGATGCTATACAAAGGACTGACTCTGATAATGGCTTGATGCCATGAAATTCAATCTTGATGAAGGAAAATAATGTATGGACATTAGTTGACTGATAAACGCATAAATAATTATATTAAACCTATTAATTAATAATTTAACGTACCTATTATTATTAATATTTTAATATTTTATATAATATTTAGATAAAATCTTATCAACTAAAGAGCACGATTTTAGGGATTTAACGACGTAAACGGCACCCAAATCGGATTTAAGATGAGCTCAAAATTGATTTTTCATTGATTTATCTGTTTTAGCACGGATTTTAAAGTGAAGTCGGCAAACCAAGTGCCGACTTCATCGTTTTCTTACCCATTCTCTTTTTCCGCCGATTCTTCTCCATTCAATTTTTAACAGTTTCCTCCATCAATTAAGGAATAGATTAGATTGGAAGTTATCAAATTGAGAGAATTAAATTCCTTTAGAAGGAATTTGAATTTTATAAAGGATTTATCTAGATTTTTTTATGGCTTCCGCGTCCTCTGCTTCCGCTGCGTTTTTGTTTTGAAACAGGAATCATCGCCGCGTCAAACCCGCGTCTGGGCTTCTATAAATAGCAGCAGGGGGAGTCCAGGAAGCTGCATCCAGGAGATCTCTTCTTCCTCAATCTCGTGGTTTCGTGGAGTCCTTCTGTTCGTGGAGTCCTTCTGTCCAGCGCGCTGCAGCCGTGGAGAAGGAAGAAGCTCTGTTCGTGAGGCGCCCGTCCAAGGATCTGCATACCAGGAGACGGTCGTGGCTTGGTTCATCTCAGT
>UESW01003862.1:793532-835521 GCA_900491605.1 Calamus simplicifolius
AGTTAGTATATGTCTTACCAAGACTTTTCAAACCATTTACAATATCAGTGAATCTAGTGTACATGCATGCAATGGTTTCAGATTGTTCCATGCTAAATAATTCATATTTATGAACAAGAATATTTTTTAGATTCTTTTACTTGGTTGGTACCCTCATGGGTAACCTCTAATCTATCCCAAATCTCTTTACGGAATTACAAGTGGAGATTCTATTAAATTCATTAGCATCTAAGAACAATATAAACATTCATGGCTTTAGCATTAGCTGTGCCATTTCCTATCATTATCATTCCAGTCCCTTTCGGGCTTAGGAACAATAGTGCCATCAATAACGTGTGTGGGTGTACTAGGTCCATTAATATTAACACCCATAATTCATAATCAGAAGCTTGAATGAATATCCTCATTCTAGCTTTCCAATAAGAATAGTTTGAACCATTAAAAAGTGGAGGTCTATTCGTAGAATGACCTTCAGCAAAAGAACCAACTTGTGTTGCCATTTGGATCTTTAGCTCTTGATCGTGTGATCAAAATCTAATGAGCACTAGCTCTGATACCAATTGTTGGCCCAGATGGCAACCCAAGAGGGGGGGTGAATTGGGTTCTTTAAAAATTAGCCTTTTTAAAATAGTTTGCTTGAGAAAAAGGCAAATGCAAGTAACTATAATGCAGTGAATAAAATAAAGATAGAGAAAGAGACAATAGAACACGGCAAACACAAAGATTTTATAGTGGTTCGGTGTATCCAACACCTACGTCCACTCCCAAGATTCACTTGGGTCCACACTATAATCTCCTAGATTACAGCCGAGTTGTTTTACAAGCTCACAACTCAAACTTGTTGTTTTCCGGGATCACAACGAACCCAGCTGGTTTTCAAGGGCTCACCAGCACAAAAACCCAACACAAGCTAACCAAGCTTGACCGAGGTAAAACTACCTCCACTAGTTCAATCCCCCAGATTGAACTAGCACAAACAAAATAATATTGTTTTTAAATACAAAGCTCCTTAATGAGCAAATATACAAATATAAGAATAACAAGGTTTAGAAAAGCCTGATTTGTAGATTGGTTGGCTTTTGAGCTTTTCTTCTTTTCTTCTTTTCTTCTTCTCCTTGCTGGATTGAATCAAGCCTCAGCTCCGATTCTTCACAGTTGAAGCAGTTGAGAAGGTTGAAAAGCAAGAAACGAATCTCCTTTCTCCAAGTTGGGAAATCCACCAAGACTTTGATTTGAACGCTTTGGATTCCTCTTGAGCTTTTTGGAGTGGAGTGGATTTGAGCTAGAAGGTTTTCCTCTTAAGATTCAAGCTCTCGGATTTTTGAAATGGGATTTCTCTATTTCCGATTTCCTCTTTGTTTTTTAGATTTTCTCTCTTTTTCCGTTCTTCTTTTTGAATAGAGTCTTCCCTTTTTATAGATTTCTTTCAAGCCATTTTTGGAAGAAAACTATCCGTTGGAGTGTACCTTGTATCAAAATATATCCGTTAGAAATAAGGTAAAATAGAAATATTACCGTTAGAGCTGATCTGGCAACTTGATTTTTCGTTCCAGGTGGGTTGGAGTCGACTCTAACTTTTCTGGAGTCGGCTCTAGCTCGAGGCATCTCAAAACGATATTTCTGGAGTCGTCTCTGACTTTTCTGGGGTCGACAAGAAACTTTTCCGGAGTCGACTCTAACTTACCCGGAGTCGACTCTAGGTCGGGGCCAGAAAAATCGACTTTCTGCTTCTTCTGTGAGAGTCGACTCTAACAGTCTCGGAGTCGACTCTAACTCCGTGCCAGTTCCGGAGTCGGCTCTGTGATTCTCGGAGTCGACTCTAATGTCTGCAATTCTTACCTAGACATTAGATTCGATCCAGAACACTATGTAACTCCTGATTTTGATCATTCAATAGTCTTATAATCTGAAACACTAAATCAAAATCATTAGAGCCTCCAATAGTTATACTCAAGTAGTTTTGTTAATCATCAAAATCATCAATTGGGTCAACAGAACTTGACATCTAGATTTAATGGGAATGGATGTTGAATCTATCCAAGAAACTTTGTATGGATTGGGATGGGAACAGGGGTCAAGCTTAAATTCTTAATGGCTTTAGTGGAAATAGCATTCACACAACTCCCATTGTCTATAATGATTTTATAAACCTTCTCCCCTATCTTAACAAATGTTTGGAGTATATTAGTTCTTCTCCAATCCTCCTTTTCCTTTGTTTGGGTCAAAATTCTAACAACACCCAAAGTCTCATCATAATCAATCTCTTCTTCCTCTTCATCATATTCATTGATCAGATTGGATTCAGCCTCATATACCTCTTTTTCAAACTCTTTAGTATCTTCAGGGTCCTCTTCAGCTAGTTCTCCTATGTGTAGAGAACGGGCAGGGCATTGGTTGGCATAGTGTCCCTTCCTGTTACATTTAAAACAATGGACATTCGGGTTGTTACTCTTTTGAACTACAGGGCCTTACCCTTGTCACTCGTTTGACCGGATGGGATAGTAGGAGTGGGGTGATTTGGTCGCATTTGGTTGAACCCTGGTTTCTGAGTAGGGGTGCTAATCTTACTTAGTTCGGGTCTTCTGACTATCGGTCCCCTTTGAAACCTTTCACAATCTCTGGCTATTTGATAGGCTTGGTCTAGGTCAGTGATTTCTCTTAGAAATAATTCCTTTTGAATTTCTTCACGCAAACCGGCTCTAAACCTAGACAATGTTACAGCTTCTGATTCATCAATGTTACACCTCATCGCAAACTCATCAAACTTGGTAATATATTCAGACACAGTCTTATTGCCCTGGTATAATCTTTGCCACTGATCTAATAGTCTTTGGTGATAGGACATAGGGACATACTTTTCCCTAAGCTTGATTTTCATAGCTCTCCAAGTGGTTATGGGCATGTCTCCTCTTTTCCTAAGCATTCGCCGATATTCTCCTAGTATAACCTAGCCTGGCGGACTAACCTCAGTTTGGCAAACTTATACTTTCTCTCCTCGGTCATCTCATACCATTCAAAATATTGATCCATTTCTCCCTCCCAGTCAACATAAGCTTTAGGGTCTAGGCTTCCATCAAAGATAGGAGCCTCTAATCGAATGTTCCTCATGGCTCTTTCATCTTGATCTAAGTAATCCTGGTGAGGTCGCCTAGGGATACGATCAGGAGTAAAGTCAGGCCGATGGACTCGACGGGCTTCTTCCATGAAATCAGGATCAAGTCTCCTTGGATTGTATTCAGGGATGTGCACATGATATTGGGCTCTTGGACCTCGAGGAATTGACCTAGATGATTCAGGTTCGATGGGGATCCTTTGAGGCTCTTCAAGGGTCTCAACTCTATCTTTTACTTGACCTAATTCTTTGTTGATTTGCCCTAATTGCTCAGTTACAGTGTCTAACTTTTCAGTCAGGGTCCTCATAAAGAGTTCAAGATTAGGATCCATAGGTACAAACCAAGAAAGATAGAACTTTTGACCTATAAAACAAGAAGTACAAACCTAGCTTCTAGGGCTCCTAAACCTAGAAGTTCAAAATACAAGACTTGACTAGGTACTAGTTAAGGATGCAATTACCTTTGTCATTGGCCAGGTAAGAGGTGGGAATGCGGGAGGCCCCCCTTGCTTTCGCAAGGACCCAATTAAAGAACCGCAAGTCCGCTTAAGGCATTTGCCATTAGACCTCTAGTCTTAGACACCAGTTTCTAAGAATAATTACAAACTCAAATAGTGCTTTGTCTCCTCTTGCACTTGAACCCGACTTGTTGGTGTCCTTAATTTAGGTGCATACTTGATTTTAATTAAGGCTTAGGTCAATGCATAATGAGGATGGTTGTTGTGGGCTAAGGAAAGGTTATTAACTCCTCCCCTTATGTTATATTGAATGCCCTTAAGATGGTTTATGTATATATGGATGCACACAATTTCAGCAATTAACTAGCACAATCGACTAGACTTAGTACAATTAAGTGAAATTTAATCTAATTTTAAAATTCAGCAAATGCAAACTTAAATTGAGAAATTCAAATCTTGAAGTCTAGATTTCAGAAGCTAATTTTTTTAATTTTAAAATTTAGATTAAAATTTCATTCTTGGAGGTAAAAGTGGTTAAATAAAATTTGCAGCTTCTAACTAACCTTCAACTAACCCGGTTTTGAAAATTTGAAATTTAAAGTTTTAAATTTTCAAAAATTCAAAATGAAAATTGAATTAGTTAGATCTCAGAGTGAAAATCCTAGATTTTGAAATTTGAATTCAAATTTTTTTTTAAAATTTGGTTGAGGAAGTTGTTATGATAGTAGTTGCTAGAAGATTCTAGCAGCTTAACAAACTCTCTACTACCTATTTCAAAATTTAAATTTTAAATTTAAAAACCCCTCTAAATTCAAACTTTAAGTGGAAAATAACAGAATTTGAAGTCTAAATCTCAGATCTCAAATTAAAAAAATATTATTTTTTATTTTTTTAAAATCAAATTTAATGGAGGGAACCAAAATAGTCTTCCAGAAAACAACCTAAGAACTCAATTTTTTTTATTCCAAAAATCTAAATATATATTTTTTTTAATTTTAGATTTCGGAACCTAAAGTCCTAAAGTGCAGCAAATGAATTTTTATTTATTTTTTAACCCTTAAAAAAATTACAAAAAATTCATGAAAATCTCGGACTAAAACTAGAACAGAAATTCCAGCAACTTACAAGCTTAACTTAGAGACCAAAGCTCTGATACCAAAGCTGATGGGGCACAAAAAAATTGGTGGAATGAGGGGATGGTGATGTGTTCTAAGTGATTACCACCCTTAATGAACATTTGAGCCCAAGCTATGGCTGAATTCATGCATGGGAGAAATGAAGAACATCAAACGGAAGCAGAAATCTAAACACCCTTGTGCAAGCTTCTTTCAAAGAAATAAAAAGATTAGGATCTAAAGGTATGGAAACCTTCAAACTAAGTTAAGCCACCTTTAAAACTTCAGATCTAAAGGACCAAGAGGTTTTTTTTTTTCAACAATGAAGTAAGATCTTAAAGTGGAAGGGATGCACTCAACACTCAAAGAATTGAGGGTTGGTTGACAAGATCTACACTCCTTACTTAAGAACTCACCTTGGCACTTGATCCTTGACGTGGAGCCATCATCCTCAACTCTAACATCCTCAAGAGAACCTGCAAGTGATCAGAAGTAAGACCGTGGAGGCAAAGGAATTGAAGGAAATAAAAAAAATCGAACAAGGAAAGGAAGGATTTGAAAAATTTTGCTGAGACTTGGGTAGCACTTGTCCTTCTTCCTGAAACTATTATGGAACCTTGGTAGAATGGTTTAGAGTAGCAAATTGGGCCTCTCACCCTCTCCCTCAAGGAGTGACCTAGATCTAAGACTAGGGAAACACGAGCCTCAACTCAAACTAAGAGCATCTCACCCTCTTCATACTCAAAGATGAACAAGGCACTTGGCAAAAGAAATCAAATAAACTTGATTTTATTTCTCAAACTTCATATCTACAAGAGGGAAAGCTTGGCCTATTTATAGGCCAAAGGACTTCCAGAAATTTCAGCCCAAAAAACTAAAAGATCATAACAATCTAAGGATTAGTTATGATATAGCTAACTAATTACAATCAATCCCTAACAAATTTGGTTGCACCAGCTTCCATGTGGCACCTCCTTAGTTTGCCATGTGTCATCATCAGATACCTCCATGTGTCCTCCAAGATTTGACTTCTAAGTTGCCATGTGTCATCATCAGATACCTCCATGTGTCCTCCAAGATTTGACTTCCAAAGAGAAGACTTGATGTCTTGATAGCAGTGTTGACTCAAGGCAGGAAGTGTCGATACTTTGAGACTTGGCAGAAGTTGAAATTTTGCAGCATGAGTTGCCACTTGAGAAATTGAAACTCTTGGCTCGAGTAAGTGGAACCTGCGGAAAGTAGATTAACTACAAAACAAAAGAGTGTCAGTCTGCAACCTTTTCTTCTTGCTGATGTCCCCATCAGAACTCTACCTAAGAAGGGTACACGATTTAGAAGAAGCTTACCAAGTTGCTAGGGATTATGAACGTTTTCAGATAGGGACACCCTATCATAGATCAGAGGCTACCAAGAGCCCTAGCCCATATCCATGATCTAGCTAGGCCTATCCTAGTCATCCCAGACCTACTCAGTACTCAGACCCCAGCCAAACTTTCTCGAGTCGACCCAACACTAGCCCACCCAGTACAAGCCAAACTGAGTTGAGTCGACCCTAGAATAGTACCCTATACCCCAGAGAGAGGATAAGGGTAAATCTGTAGAGGTCCAAAGAAATTCCAACCCCCAGATCAAATGCTTTAGATGCAGCAAATCAGGACATATGATCAGCCAGTGCCCAATCATATCCCTTCATATAGATGTGTTACCTGAGACTGAATCCGAGTCCCTAGTTGAGCCTGAAGGAGAGGTCTATGAGGCTGCTACCCATCTGATAGATGAGTACGATGGAGAGGAGGAAACATTTGAGTCTGAAGACCTACTAGGAGTGGTTAGATGTATCTTGACCCAGACTCAAACTAAGGACCAGGAAAATTTGCATAGGACTAACATCTACAGACTTTTGTTAAGATAGGGGATAAGGTGCTCAAGATCATAGTGGATAGCGGGAGTTGTGTCAATGCCGTCTCTACCAATACAGTTAAGTCATTAGAATTGACCACAGTTCCCCATCCTAGTCCCTAAAAGGTCTCATGGGTAGATTCCACCTCTATCCCAATCAAGTCCAGATGCCAAATACTAATCAAATTGCAAAATTATGAGGAAAAGGTCTAGTGCGATGTAATTCCTATGGGTGTTAGTAGTATTATATTAGGTCGACCTTGGCTTTACGATCATGATGCCACCTTGTTTGGTCGATCCAATATCTGCTCTTTTAAACACAATGGGAACAAGTATGTGATACATCCAACTCCACCTAGGGACCCAATCAAGAAAGGATCTAGCAACCTTAAGGATAGCAAGCCAAGAGTTAATCTGATTAAAGCTAAGGAATTAGAAAAGGACATCACTGAGGGTAATCCTGTTTGGATTTTGATCACTAAAGAGATCTATGAATCAGTCCAAAAGGAGCGACCCTCAGAAGTAATTGAGATCCTAGAGGAGTTTAAGGATGTCTTCCCAAAAGAATTGCCTGATCAGTTACCACCCTTGAGAAACATCCAATATGCCATTGACCTAATCCCAGGATTCACCCTCCCAAACCTTCCCCATTATAGGATGAACCCCACTGAGTATCAAGAACTACAAAAACAAGTGGGAGAATCACTTAGGAAAGGTTTTATTGAGGAGAGCTTAAGTCCTTGTGCAGTTCCTGCACTATTAACCCCTAAGAAGGATGGTACCTGGAGAATGTGCATGGACAGTAGGGCCATCAACAAAATCACTCTCAAGTATAGGTTCCCTATCTCCAGACTAGATGACATGTTGAACATGATGGCGGGTGCCACTATCTTTTCCAAAATAGACCTTAAGAGTGGCTACCATCATGTTAGAATTAGACCAGGGGATGAGTGGAAGACTGCATTTATGACTAGAGATAGTCTATTTGAGTGGGTCGTGATGCCTTTTGGGCTGTCAAATGCACCTAGCACATTCATGAGAATCATGACCCAGATCCTGAAAGAGTACATGGAAAAATTCTTAGTGGTCTATTTTGATGATATATTAATTTATAGGAAGACCAAAGAGGACCATCTTAACCATCTCAGATTAATCTGTCAGACCCTTAGAGAGAATAGCCTATATGCAAACCTTAAGAAGTATGATTTCATGACGCATATGGTTATCTTTCTAGGTTTTGTGGTAACCCTAGAAGGTATTACAGCAGATCCTTAAAGGTTAGGTCGGTCGTAGAGTGGCCGGTACCCATGAACGTCCACGATGTCCGCAGCTTCCATGGCCTAGCAACCTTTTACAGGAGATTCATTAGGGGATTTAGCACCATCATCGCACCCATCACTGATTGTATTAGGAAGGGTAATTTTGAGTGGACTAAGTCAGCTAATAAGGCCTTCCTAGAGCTTAAGGATAGGATGACTCATGCACCCATACTTAGGCTTCCAGACTTTTCTAAGGTGTTTGAGATTGCATGCGACGCGTCGGAGTAGGCATAGGTGGAGTGTTAAGCCAAGAAAATCACCCCATAGCTTTCTTTAGTGAAAAACTAAATGAAGCTAAACTTAGATATTCCACCTATGATAAGGAATTCTATACGGTAGTACAAGCCCTTAAGTATTAGAGACATTACTTACTCCCGCAGGAGTTTGTCTTATTTTCTGATCATGAGGCACTTCGATTTTTGAACTCCCAAAAGAAGCTAAATTCTAGGCACGACAAATGGGTTGAATATATTTAGACATACACTTTTTTCCTGAAACACCATGCTGGTATAGAAAATAAGGTAGCAGATGCCCTAAGCCGTAAGTCTTTATTGTTGAGTACCGTTAGCACCAAAGTTATAGGATTTGATCAGATAAAAGATGAGTATGAGACCTGTCATGACTTTGGTAAAATTTATAAGATCCTTCAGCTAGGGCCATCAAGTACTAGTGGAGATTATACCATCCAGGATGGTAACCCTTTTAGGGGCAATAGACTTCGTATCCCTAGGACGTCACTTAGAGAATTCCTAGTCTAGGAAACGCATGCTGGGGGATTAGCTAATTATTTTGGAAGAGATAAGACTATTCTAGTGATAGAGGACCAATTTTACTTGCCAGGATTAAAAAGGCTCGTTGCCCTGATAATAGCCCGATGTCGAACTTGTGCCATTGCAAAACACAGAAGCAGAACACTGGTCTATATACTCCTTTACCAATGCCTGATCGTCCTTGGCAAGACCTCAGTATGGACTTCATTCTAGGATTACCTAAAACCCAGAAGAAGCACGACTCCATCTTTATAGTGGTCGATAGGTTCTCTAAGATGGCTCATTTCATCCCTTGTTCGCAAACCTTTGATGCGTCTAGGGTAGCCCGACTTTTCATAGACAGCGTGGTCAAGCTCCATGGCCTACCTAAGACCATTGTTTCTGATAGGGATGTTAGGTTCACTAGCTACTTTTGAAAAACGCTATGGCATCTGTTAGGGACCAAACTTAATTTTTTCATAGCCTTTCACCCCCAAACGGATGGGCAAACTAAAGTGGTGAACCGTAGTCTAGGAAACCTTCTTAGGTGCCTTGTAGGTGAACACCTAGGGACATGGGATTTATTACTGCCTCGTGCAGAGTTCGCCTATAATAGCTCAGTGAATAGGTCCACGGGCAAGAGTCCATTTGATATAATCCATGGGTACAAGCCTAATCGTTCACTTGATCTAATTCCTTTACCCCTCCACACACGAGTCTCAAAGTCCACACAAGCATTTGCACAGCATATCAAAGACTTACATAAGGACATTAGCCAGAAAATAAATCTAAGTAATGAAACTTATAAAAGACTGGCTAACTCCCGAAGAAGAGCCAAAGAGTTCGGTGTAGGGGATTATGTCATGGTTAGACTTAGGCCTGAATGGTTCCCACCATGTACCGTTAAGAAACTTCATGCTCGCGGAGCTGGTCCCTTTAAAATAATAGAGAAGGTAGGACCCAATGCCTATGTGCTAGATCTACCCTCGGATTGGGGCATTAGCTCTACCTTCAATATTGCAGACCTAGTAGAATATAGGGAACCGACAGTGATTCCTAGTGAGTACTTTGGACCTAACCCTCATTTCATGAGCGAACCTACCCAAGAGTGTTCACCACTAATTTTACCTAAGCGAGGAGAGCGGATCGAGCGTATCCTAGACGATAAGCCATTATGACCCAGAACCACAGTTATCAACACTACCTAGTCCGATGGCAGGGTCGCCCCGAATCTGATGATTCATGGATTACTCGAGAGGACTTGCAACACCTTGACCCAGACCTACTAGAGAGATATCAGAGCCAGAATGACCCATACTTGATGGGGTCGAGTTCTTTCCACCCCGAAAGAATTGGTGCGGGCACCAGGATCAAGCAGAGGATTCTTAACCCTCTGTAGATATCTGATTAGTTGTGATTCAAGTCTTGAGTTAAAAATAAAGTTTAGTTTATTTTGAGTCTCGTCTAGTTCATTTTATTCTAAATTGAGTCCTATCCAGTTCAGTTTATTTTAATGTGAGTCCTGTAGTAAGTTCATCAGCTTACAAAAGGAGACATCAGTATTGGAGCAGAAGACAAGGCCATCATAGTCAGATAGAGCAGCTGCTAAATTTAAGTTGGTGCCACACCTACTTCAAGCAGCCCACATGCCACCTAGCAGAGCAAGCAACCTTTCGGATCTGATGATCATTTTTCTCATCTGGATGCCATAGATTTCATGCCAAATCCAGCTACTGCTGATTGTATCTAAAAAATCACCTTTCTCATCTGGACACTGCATATTTCATGCCAAATTAAGCTTCCACTGATTGCATCTCAATCATATCTAGAAGATCAACTGCCTCATCTGGATGCCACAGATTTCATGCCGAATCTAGCTGCCGATGATTGCATCTAGAAGATCACCTTCCTCATCTGGACGCTGCAGATTTTATGCCAAATTGATTAGGGCGCCTTTTTTTTTTTTTTCTCTTTTCATATCTGTATTTTCTTGGGCCCCAAGTCTCTTGCTCTATAAAAGAGACCCTCTTGTATGAATGATGTATCTTTTATTATTAATCAATGAATCCAAGTTTTGAGTTATTGTAATTTTGTTAATTGGTTATCTAGTGCTCTTGTTTTCCCCCTCTTGTGCATGCCAACATCCCAAGTCTCCAGGAGAAACCTTGACCGCCACCTTTGTCTTCCAATAGTGGACGCCCAAGAGCCCTTGCTCGGCCTTCCCTTTTCTTTACTCATTCCTTGTCTCCTTGTCTCTATTCTAAATTCTCTATTATTCTTTAACCCTTGTATGGTGATCTTGCAAATCCCTCAGTAGCCACAAATCCAGGATTCAAGGTGATCGTCATCCAGGTTAGTGGATACTTGGCCGCAGATCCGTGGGCTCTAGGCTTGATCATCTAGGGCGCATCTTCTAGGCAGAGCAACCCCTTCAACACTTTGATCTTTCCCCTCTTGCCAGGTGCACCCTTCTAATCTACTAGTAACTTTATTGTAGGAGAGCAAGCCCTACCGGGGCTTTTTAGCCTCGGCGGTCCTTCTTCCTTATTTTTTTAGGAACTGTTTCGCGTGCGGATTTACTATGAATTTTTCTAAATTACTCTTAGGCTATTACTTTGGGAGAATAATCAACTGCAATTATTAATCATTAAAAAAAAATTACTTGCATATGAATCGGTCTTGCATCACTCTTGGTTTAGCAAAAAGAAAAATTCAGTTGCATTATCAACTGCTAAAGCTGAATATGTTGCAGCTGGAAGTTGCTGTGCTCAAATCCTTTGGATTAAGCGACAACTTGAAGATTATGGTATACACTTGATAAAACTCCAATTAGATGTGATAACACTAGTGCAATAAATTTAACAAAAAATCCTATTCAACATTCAAGAACTAAACATATAGAAATTAGATATCATTTCATTAGAGAACATGTAGCTAATAATGAATTTGTCTTGATTATGTAAGTACTGATGAACAATTAGATGACATATTTACAAAACCCTTAAGTGAAGAGAGATTTTGTTATCTTAGAGGAGAATTAGGGTTGTGATCCATTGGAATGATTTTAAATCTCTAGGAATGACTATCTAGAATTCAATCATTTTTCTTGAAAATTCTCTTGTGATTCTAAGAAAAATTTATCTAGATATTTAAACCTATTGATTCACCACATTCTAAGAAAGATTTGTCCAATGATTGATGATCATTTTGATAAGTTTCAGATTCTTTGAAACTCTCATTTTTCACTGAAACTATCTTGGAGCTGACACCGCTGATGTTGGAGTTGACTCTAATTTTATATGCTCTCTGTCTGTTTTTGGAGCCGACACTTGCCATTGCGGAGCCAACTCTATTTGGGTGGTGACTGTGTTAGCAACTTGGAGTCGACACCTCGCTTTGCGGGAATCGATACCTTGTGATCCCGTTTTGACTTTTTTAGGGCAAAGTCGACATCTTTTCATTTCTATTTGACTCCAATCCTTTCCAAAACCTTCTCCATTTGTCCCAAAATCCCTCAAATTCATACTCTCCTAGCATTTAATGGCACCTAAACACCGTGCATCAGCCTTTGGAGTATCAATGACGACCAGAAGGAAGACAGCAAGGCATCCAGCAAGACAGCAATCACCAAGCTCGTCTTCCACCTCGTCATCCTCAACTCTAAGCGTGATTCCCAGTCCACCTTCTCCCTAGATCGATCTCCTAGCCGGAAAGGTCATCGTCATGGCAAGAAAGGTTGATTTCAGTTTCTTTGATGCGGAAGGATTCACATTAGGATGGAAACTCAAGGAAATGAATTGGAAAAGGTATGTTCTTTGGACGTTCTGACCTACCCAGCTCTAGTAAAAAAAATTTATCATAATTTGACCAGAGGATGGAGGTATGATCAATTATGTTAGAGGAACAAGGATTCACTTAACTTTAGAAATATTGGAAAATTTGTTAGAAATTTCGGTTGTTGGTTTGACAGCTAATTCTCACACACTACAAGAGAAAAAAAATATTGCGACGCCCAAATGCTCCGCTAATGCATCGCTAAACATGCTATTGCGACGCAATTGCGACGCAATAACAGCGTTGCTCAGATGATCATCACGGTCTCAATTTGTCGCAATTGCCTCGCTTCACAGCGACTCTCTGCAACGCCGCAATGCATCGCAATATTGCGATGCATCATAAATGCATCGATAATTTTAAAACTAATTTTTAATATTTAATATTATTATTAAATATTGCGATGCATTCAGAGTCCGGTTGAAGACAAGTTCCAAGCAAGCTCAATCAGATGGTGAGAGCGGTAGGAGACCGCATGACCCATTTGGAGGGTATTGTGGGAGATCCAGGAGAGGGATCAACCATGAACCTTGTAGCTGTATGCACGGAGTTGAGCATACAGTTGGCTGAGTTGCGCACTTCGCACGACCAATTGACGGAGGCGCATGAGGGGCTGCTTCGCGACCTTGAACATCGAAGCATGCGGCAACGATATCTCCTAATCAGCCTACATAACCGATTATTTAGAAATAAGATTTGGAGAGGATCAAGCAGTGATTCAAAAGTGGCGTGCATAGAGATAAGGCCAAGGATGCCAAAGGGATAAGGACGGCAGCTTTGGATGAGGCGGTGGCTCAATCTTATAAATAAGAGGGAGGTCTTCGTGAGGGAAAAGGCAATCAACACAACAACACACGAAGAGGTATCAAAGGAGATCCTATCCAGCCGGCTATCAAGAAGGTGGGCGGCATCTTCTAGTCTCCACCACTTTGGGCGAGAAGGAGGAGAGATAATATACGATCGGTGCCGTTGAGGAGCTTCCTACGGGCGATCATCTACGGGTTACGGGGTGAGTCATCTTGTAGCCTAAGGGCAAGGTGAGGGAGAGATCGTAAGAGATTTCTTGTAGTGCTGCGGCACATATTCATCATGTCCTCCTCTTAGGATTGTATTAATCAAAGAGGTTGGGGTAGTGTTGACCCTGTACATCTTGGGTTTGGGGCTGAGCATTATCTGTATGGGCGCCGGCTCGCGCACGCGCCCGCACGCATCCAAGGGCCTGGGCAACGCGCCCAAGGCCTCTCCGCATGCCTAATGGCAGCGCTCCATCCCTAGAGTGGCCCGACCATTGCATGCTCCAGCCATGCTCCGAGCGGCCAAGGAAGGACCATAATTGCCTGCATTCCTGTCGCGGAATATCATCCTTCTGTGAATGCGGTCATGAAAAAGGAAGCCCAAACCTTGTATCCTGGACTTTAATCAAAATTATTATTATCACATAATGCATGGTTAAATTTCTTCCCACAAAACTATGTATCATTTTGGTTTGGAACCCCATTGGTGCAGGCGTCCCGTTCCCCACCCGCGTGGAGCGCCTGTGAAAGGCCATTTCATACCCTACCATCCAGCTTTTGACGAAGCGTAGGAATGAAAAATAAAAAGTATCTAACGAATATCTTAAAAAATGTTAAAATATTTAAAAATATTTAATATCCTAATTTTATGTAAGAAATAATTATGTAAGAAATAGGTTCGTAAGCAATCTTTACCACTAATTGGACTAAGAATATACTGTATAAATAATGCAATAACATATGTAATATAAAGCAATAAGTCAAATTTCATGATATAATTGCATAAAGAAATATTTTACAATAAAAACAACATACATACATATATATAGTTTTAATTATTTGTAATAGATCAGTTATTAGAGTTAACTCTTTTCCTTTTTAACAAACACATTTCAAAATTTATCTCCCACAACAAATATGGATACGACACACCAGTCTTGCAGCAATGCTTGAGACGTCATACTAAGTAAAAGTCTAAATATACCTTTTAATCCAAAGGCCTTTAACCAAAATCATATGAAATATTTCTTTTGTGTTTATGAGTGTGACTCTGCAAATCCTATCATATGGTATATCATATCATAGTTACATGATTATGAGAAAGCAGATTATAAAATATTTTTATTTAAAGAAAATTGATGGGAAAGAATCCGTGTACGAGCAAATACTAGCAGACCGTAATACGCAGCGGAATAATAAATATAAATGCGCAAACCACACAATCACAGAAACACCAAGATTTACGTGGAAAATCCCTTCAAGATAAAGGAAAAAAAAACCAAAGGCAAGCCAGAGAAGAAGATCCACTATAAATAATAAATATCCAAGTCTCAAAGTCCCTTGCCAGAACTTGAGAAACAATCACAAGAGAATAATAGGGATATAAGGATTACATCACCGAAAAATACGGTCTCCTGCATTATCTTCTTATTTTCTTCCTTCTCTTCTTCTTCTTCTCTTGTTTTTCTTCTGCAGCACCTTCACGTGATTCCTGGAGTGGAAGTCCTCCCACGTAGTTAAGCACCAAGCAGCAGCCCTTCCTTCTCTTCCCCTAGCAATCCATGCTCCTAGAAAAAAGAAATACCTGCTACATGCTTCTCTCCTTTTTCCATACGGCTGCTCCTTAAAATAGAGAAAACCAAAAAAGGAAGGCGGCTACTCCTTTTATCAAAGAAAGAAAAATAAACCCTAGTAGAAAAAGGAGTAGCGCTCCCTTTTGCCCTAATGGGCTGAATAGATGGGCCATGGGCCCAACAACCTCCCCCTTCAGCCCATAAGGGAGACTGTCTCATGCTTCCTTAGTGTGAAATCATACCGACCAGCTGTCGGCATATCTCTTGCCTTTCTTTTGATAAGGTCTTTGTCAATATGTCTGCCCCATTTTCATCTGTATGAATTTTCTGAAGCTGTAACTGCTTCTCTTCAAACACATTTCGAATCCAGTGGTATCTCACATCTATATGCTTTGACTTGAAATGAAAAGTTGGGTTCTTGCATAAGTTGATGGCGCTCTGGCTGTCATAATGTACCACATAATTTTTCTGTTTCAATCCCAATTCATGTAAGAATTCTTTCATCCACAGCATCTCCTTACAGACCTTGGTAGCAGCAATATATTCTGCCTCTGTGGTAGAGAGAGCTACACACCTTTGCAATCTGGATTGCCATGACACAGCTCCCCTACAAAAGTAAGTATGAAACCTGATGTGGACTTCCTTGTATCAATATCTCTCGCCATATCTGCATCTGTGTAACCAATCAGCACAGCTGGACCACCCCCAAAGCTTAAACAAACTTTGGAGCTTCTTCTGAGATATCTGAAGATCCAATTCACTGCTGCCCAATGCTCTTTCCCTGGATTTGCAAGAAATCTGCTAGCAACACCCACTGCATATGCGATGTCTGGCCTCGTACATACCATCGCGTACATCAAACTTCCGACTGCTGAAGCGTAAGGAACCTTCTTCATTTTCTCCTTCTCCTCATCACTTGAAGGACTTTGCTCTGAGCACAACCTGAAGTGACCTGCAAGAGGAGAACCAACTGGCTTTGCATTGATCATACTGAACCTATCCAATACCTTCTCAATGTACTTTTCCTGTGACAACCATATTTTCTTGATTCTTCTATCATGGAAAATCTGCATACCCAGTATTTGCTTTGCTGGTCCCATATCCTTCATTTCAAATGAATTGCTCAGCTCCTTCTTCAACCTGTCAATCATAGACATATCTTTCCCAAGAATAAGCATGTCATCAACATAAAGTATGAGTATGACAAAATCCTCACTAAACCATTTGATATACACACAATGATCTGAAGCCATTCTTTTATATCCATTTTCAGCCATAAATGAATCAAATTTCTTGTACCACTGCCTTGGAGCTTGCTTCAGCCCATATAAGCTTTTTTTCAATCTGCAGACAAGATTTTCTTTACCTTTGACTTTGAAGCCTTCTGGTTGCTCCATATAGATTTCCTCCTCCAAATCACCATGAAGAAAAGCTGTCTTCACATCTAACTGCTCAACCTCCAAGTTAGACTAGCAGCAATACCTAGAGCAACACGAATTGAAGACATTTTAACAACAGGAGAAAAAATCTCTTCAAAGTCAATACCTTTCTTTTGACCAAAGCCTTTCACAACCAATCTGGCCTTGTACTTTGGTTGAGAACAATGCTGTTGAGTCTTTAACCTGAAAACCCACTTGTTCTTTAAAGTCTTCCTTCCTCTTGGTAGTTCCACTAAATCATATGTGTGGTTCTTCTGTAAGGCATCCATTTCTTTCAGCATACCTACTAACCACTCCTTTTTCTGCTCACTTTCAACTGCCTCCTGGTAACATTCTGGTTTACCTGCATCAGTAAGCATTATATATTCATCTGTAGAATACCTTTTGAAAGGTTGACGTTGTCTGATAGATCTTCTCAGCTGAGGCTCTGTAAGAGGTTGCTCCTGATCTCCTTCCTGCTCAACATGTCCTACAGGTGAGTTAATACCTGCTCCTGCACTATTTTCTTGCACATCTCCCTATCACCCTGATTTACTAGAGGAGTAACTGGATCATAGTCTGTTAATCCTCCTGCAGAAGACTTGACTGACTCCTCCTTCTTGAAGTCTTGAAGGGTTTGATCTTCAAAAAATACCACATCTCCGCTTCTGAATACCTTCTGCTTTTCTGGATCCCAAAGTCTATAACCAAACTCATCATGTGAGTAACTAAGCAAAGCACATTCTTTTGTCTTACCATCCAGCTTGGACCTCTCAATGTCTGGAACATGTGCAAATGCACGACAACCAAACACTCTCAAGTGCTTATAAGAGACATCTTTTCCTGACCATACACGCTCTGCAACATCACCATCTAGAGCTGTACATGGTGACAAGTTTATTACATCAACCGCTGTCTTCAATGCCTCATCCCAAAATCTTTAGGTAACTTGGACTGTGAAAGCATACATCTGATCTTTTCCATGATGGTGCGGTTCATTCTCTCTGCAATTGCATTATGCTGAGGAGTACCAGGAACTGTCATCTCATGTTGAATGCCATGTGATCTGCAATAATTATCAAATAACCCTGTGTACTCACCACCATTATCTGACCTTATACATTTCAGTTTCTTTCCTGTCTCTCTTTCAACTCTGGCATGAAACTCTTTGAAGACATTAATAACCTGATCTTTAGTCTTCAAACCATAGACCCAAACTTTTCTAGAAAAATCATCTATAAAAGTGACAAAATAAAGTGCACCACTGATGCCTAGAACATTAACTGATCCACTAGGAGTTTTTGTCCTCAGAGGACCACAAACATCTGTATAGATACGATCCAAAATATGCATTTTTCTAGATAAAGCAGGACTAGCAAAAGAAACTCTATGTTGCTTGCCAACCAAACAATCAACACATGGGTTCAGATGTACACCTTTGAAGTCTGGTAGAGCTTCTTCCTTGGAAAGAACTTGCAGCCCCTTCTCACTCATGTGTCCCAGTCGTTTATGCCACAACTCCATGCTGAAGTCGTTCTCTGTAACATTCAACTGTTCACCATAAGCTTTAGCCTGCAACCTGTATAAAGTGTGACATTTCTTCCCACTGGCTACAACAAGTGAACCTTTACTGAGCTTCCATTGTCCTTTATGAAATCTGCTATCAAAATCTTCATCATCAAGTCTTCCAACTGAGATTAAATTTAGCCTCAAGTCAGCTACATGCCTTACATCCTTGAGCACCAACTTACAGCCAAGATTGGTCTTCATGTGGATGTCACCCATGCCAATGATGTCTGCTGTGCCTTGATTTCCCATCTTGACAATACCAAAATTTTCAGTCTTATATGTAGAAAAAAACTCCCTCCGTGGTGTAGCATGATAAGAAGCACCTGTGTCAATCACCCACTCATGATTCTGACACTCACATGAGAAGATACCATCAGAAGTAGATAAAATCAAATAATCATCACTCTGCACAGTAGCTGTGATATTCTCCTTTGACTCTGTATCCTCCACTTCTTTTCCCTTTTTCTTACTCTTTTTAGGCTTCTTACACTGATTCTTGTAGTACCCTTTCTCACCACAGTTATAGCAAGTAATATCTTTTCTTGACCTTGATTTGCTTCTACCCTTGTATGAATTGTCTCTATTTCTAGACTTTGACCATCCTCTATTCTCTGAGACAAGTGCCTGTGAATCAATCTAAGAAGTTGCTGAATTTTTCCTTCTTAACTCCTCATTCAACAAACTGCCTGTTACTTGACTCATGTGATAACACCGTCTGGTGCAGAATTACTGAGGGAAACTACCAGTGTCTCCCAACTTTCTGGCAATGAACTGAGAAGTAACAATGCCTGCAACTCATCATCAAGAGACATTTTCATAGAGGATAACTGGTTATTAATACTCTGCATTTTATTCAAATGCTCAGCAATAGAAGCACCCTCTTTATATTTCAGATTCACTAGTTTTCTGATCAAGAAAGCCTTGTTGCCAGCTGTTTTTCTCTCATATAGACTTTCTAACTTTTTCCAAAGAGAGTTTGCAGAAGTCTCAGTGGAAACATGGTGAAAGACACTATCATCCAACCATTGCCGAATAAAACCGACTGCCTTCCGATCTAACATGATCCAAGCATCGTCTGTCACTGTAGCGGGCTTTGCTTTGACCCCTTCTAAAGGTCCATATAGATCCTTGCAATATAAGAGGTCCTCCATCCTTGGTTTCCATATCATCCAATTGTTTCCGTTCAGACTGATCATGCGGGAAACATTACCGGCCTCCATGCTCGCACAGACAAAAAAAAATTCACAGGCTCTAATACCAGTTGATGGGAAAGAATCCGTGTACGAGCAAATACTAGCAGACCGTAATACGCAGCGGAATAATAAATATAAATGCGCAAACCACACAATCATAGAAACACCAAGATTTACGTGGAAAATCCCTTCAAGATAAAGGGGAAAAAAACCACGGGCAAGCCAGAGAAGAAGATCCACTATAAAATAATAAATATCCAAGTCTCAAAGTCCCTTGCCAGAACTTGAGAAACAATCACAAGAGAATAATAGGGATATAAGGATTACATCACCGAAAAATATGGTCTCCTTCGTTATCTCCTTATTTTATTCCCTTCTCTTCTTCTTCTTCTCTTGTTTTTCTTCTGCAGCACCTTCACGTGATTCCTGGAGTGGAAGTCTTCCCACGTAGTTAAGCACCAAGCAGCAGCCCTTCCTTCTCTTCCCCTAGCAATCCATGCTCCTAGAAAAAAGAAATACCTGCTACATGTTTCTCTCTTTTTTCCATACGGCTGCTCCTTAAAATAGAGAAAACCAAAAAAGGAAGGCGGCTACTCCTTTTATCAAAGAAAGAAAAATAAACCCTAGTAGAAAAAGGAGTAGCGCTCCCTTTTGTCCTAATGGGCTGAATAGGTGGGCCATGGGCCCAACAACATATGTTCTCAAAAGTCTCACACATATATTCTTGGAAAGAATGTTTCTTTATGAAATTATATCTTGGAATCAAACATTTATATTGTATGTGTTATTGCATTATTTACACAAGATATTTATGTATGATATTTTTAAGTTAGCAAAAGATAAAGATTATTTACTAAGTTGCTAGCTTAATTTTTTCTCTTTGTTTTCTTTTTTTAAATGTCGAGGAATAGCATGTCTTAGGCTTTATAATATGTGTTGGAGCATCGGAGATGTTTATAACTTTATTATTTATCAACTTTGTCTACTAGTTGATAGAATGATTATACTATTCTATATTTATTATTTTGGAGTCAAGGACATTATAGTTTGATATGGTATTATGAATTGAAGCTTTAGTTAGTTCTGTTACTCTATTCACTACTATCTCATATCTACTTTTAATGGTTTATACATATGATATTTGAAATTTAAGACAGGCTTGGTATATCATATAGTTCAACCCTACATGATACGTGACTGTTTGCCACGTATCCAGGGTTGTTGGACTGGGGTATAACAGTCATGTTTATCCTCATGAGAATTTGTAGCTTCCATGGCAATGCCATGCCTTGGCAACAATGTATAAGATCCCTTGTCTTACAAAATATATAAAGAATTTTTGTTCACTAAGCTTCATGCATATCTAAAAGAACAGTGCCGTGCATTTCTCTACATAGTTTTTTCCAAGGGAATTGACGTGTTTAGTGAGAATTATTGTCTAGAATGAGAAGCACCTTATTGTCCTACCCCGATGCGGAAGGTAGTTCGGTGGACTTGCCCAATTAGTTTTACCGAGCCAAAGAAACTCTCTCTGTCCCCTTGATCCTGGACATTAATTGGGGCCCTTCACAATGCACATAGGATCCTCATTCGACATATCTATTGAAAAGTCAATTCAGCGACCCATTAGGTTGCTGCTTGAGTGGCCTATCACTTCGAATTTTGAAGATAAAAACAAAAGAACCCATGCCCTATTATACTCAAGCAAATTTTATTTTCTAACCTTTTGGATTTAACTCGCACTATTATCATTCATATGTAATAAAAAATAAAAAAATCTCTCTCTCTCTCTCTCTCTCTCTCTCTCTCTGCACTTAATGAATGCCCCAAAGTATGTCACCAATATGTCTTTTGCGTTGCTTTTGACTGTAACCCAAAGCATAACGGAAAGCGATGAATGACTTTCTAGGCCATGAGCTTAATTGGGTCGAAGAAAATTTCGAGCTACCGTTCCAATATCGATCCAAGTCTTCAGCGAATGAAAAAGAAAACAAAGGTTTAGCAGCAGCTAGCAGGTGCCTCTTTTCACATCACTGCCCTTCCAAAGTCATGCAGATGACGAAAATGGAAGTTGGAACTTTCCTGCCACTCTTAGCCTGTTTTTGGATGGAGACAAAATTAGGAAGGAAAGAAAATTAGAAAGAAAACAAGAGAAAAAAAAAATTTATCTTGTTTTGATGGAAAGAAAAATAGGGACAAAAGAAAACTAGATGGCAAAACAGAAGAAAAAAAGTGATGGCCACCACCTAAAAGTTTTCTCTCCGAAATTGAAGAGATTTCAGAAAGAAAACTCAACAGTGCTTTTTTTTTTTTATTTCGGTATTGACCTTTCCAAAGAAAAAATTGATGCATTTTTTAATCATTTATAATAAGGACATTATTATCACTGTAAATTATCAACTTTTTTTCTCTATATTTTCTTTCACTCATTCAAACAGAAGGAGAGAAATATTTTTTCTTTACTTTTTCTTCTTTTCATTTTCTCTCCCTTCATTTTTTTTCTTCCTACTTTTCTCTTCATTCAAATAGAGCATTAATTTAGTGGAGTAGGCTATGGAGAAAGAAAAGAGGGTATGTCAATAAATGCTTGGGTCCCACTTCATAAATGTTACTTATGCCACACGGAACCACATGCCCTTGCAGTCCCAAAAAAAATGAGAAAGGATATGAGAAAATAAATTGACAAAGAAAAAAAAAAGCCATCAAAATAAGTTTGCAACTAGTGCTATTATGTTATATAAATTAAACATTTTTGACCACTCGAAACATTGTATAGAAATCTTGAAATTAAAAGATTTTGTATTTACATGTAGTTTAAAAAATTATATCATATCTAATAACTTGAATTATTTGTATTGAGCCTGAAAGCTAACCATTCAAACATAATAAAAATAAAATTCATCTATATATATATATATATATATATATATATATATATATATATATATAGGTATACATGGTTACATTCAAATGTAATCAAGCCTAAATTTGATTATTTTTTATATTATTGAATTTATACAATTCATGAATCTGAAAGATGAAAAAGTAAAAAAATGGGGATAACTTTAAGATTCATATAGATCTAAGGTTAAAAAAGATGAACAAATTCTAAACTTGACTGCATGCAAATATAGCCAACTCTCTACCTCTTTATATATATATATATAGGTGTGTGCGCGCGCGCATGCGCGCTAGGGGAAGGAGGGAAGGTCAAATGTGTGAGCGTGTGTGGGGTCTATCTATTGTACATGAATAACAATAATTTCATGGCATTTCCATTATATACTTAAAACAAAATTATTTATATTAAATTCTCTATATTTGAAGAACATAATTTACTAATGATGACGCCCAATCACTGATCCTGAACGTCAGGGACGGATGGATTCTCGATCCTTCGCTTCACCAGGTTGCCTACAAAGAAGTCCCAGGACCAGAGAGGATTCTCTGGTGGGACCCTCCGATGTCCAAGTTAGCAATTGAGGTCACAGCAGAAGAGGAGCTCGAATGAGCTCTTTTTAGATGAAAAGGTGCTCTCGGGAAGGAGGGATTCCTCTCTAGGCCTTAGGATAGCGATTTTTTCGGGGTTATCGCACATACCTATTTATTGAGTGGATTAACCTTTTTATAGGGGTTGACCCTAGCATAATCACGTGGGATTCCGTGAGGAAGGAATGTCCGCAGAGTTCTTGGGAGTTGCGTGAATTTACGTTGGTTGGTGGGTCCTGTCTCATCAAAAAGGGAGAAAATGGCAGTTGGTGGGCTAAGTCCCATCAGCCAGCGGGGCTATTGGGTAGTGGGTCCAGTCCCATCAACAGTGTAACCAGTGAGTAGTTAGATCTGGCGTTGTCAGGCGGCACGGGTCAGAGAGGTAGCGTCCCGAGCTACCAGGGCCGTGCTGGGGCAGATTTGGAGGAAACAAGGAAGTCTCAACTCTCTCGAGAGAGCCGAGGCTTATCTGGGTTGGCCAGGCATGGTCGGGGTCAACCTCGCCGACTAGGACATGTCGGGGCGGGGCCGACCAGGAATGGTCGGGGCTGACCCAGCGGTCATGGAGATATCGGGGACGAGAAGGGCTGACCAGGAATGGTCAGGGCTGACTCGGCGATCTTGGAGATGCCAGGGCCGAGAAGGGCCGACCAGGAATGGTCGGGGCCGACTCGGTGGGCTTGGAGACGCCGGGGCCGAGAAGGGCCGACCAGGAATGGTCGGGGCCGACTCGGCGGGCTTGGAGGTGCCGGGGCCGAGAAGGGCCAACTAGGAATTGTCGAGGCCGACTCAGCGGGCTTGGAGATGCCGGGGCCGATAAGGGCCGACCATGAATGGTCGGGGCCGACTCAGTGGGCTTGGAGATGTCGGGACCGAGAAGGGCCGACCAGGAATGGTCAGGGCCGACTCGGCGATCTTGGAGATGCCGAGGCCGAGAAAGGCCGACCAGGAATGGTCGGGGCCGACTCGGCGCGCTTGGAGACGCCGGGGCCGAGAAGGGCCGACCAGGAATGGTCGGGGCCGACTCGGTGAGCTTGGTGACGCTGGGGCCGAGAAGGGATGACCAGGAATGGTCGGGGCCGACTCGGCGATCTTGGAGACGCCGGGGCCAAGAAGGGCCGACCAGGAATGGTCGGGGCCGACTCAGCGGGCTTGGAGACGTCGGGGCCGAGAAGGGCTGACCAGGAATGGTCGGAGCCGACTCGGCAGGCTTGGAGATGCCGGGGCCGAGAAGGGTCGACCAGGAATGGTCGGGGCCGACTCGGCGGGCTTGGAGACGTCGGGGCCGAGAATGGCCGACCAGGAATGGTCGGGGCTGACTCGGCAAGCTGGGAGGCGCCGGGGCCGAGAAGGGCCAACCAGGAATGGTCTGGGCTGACTCGGCGAGCTTGGAGATGCCGGGACCGAGAAGGGCTGACCAAGAATAGTCGGGGCCGACTCGGCGAGCTTGGAGATGCCGGGGCCGAGAAGGGCCGACCAGGAATGGTCGGGCCGACTCGGAGGTCTTGGAGGTACCGGGGCGCACCAATGTTTTGATTTTGTCGAAATTACCCTTGTGGCTACATTAGCTACATCAAATGCCCCCCTGCCCCCAAGCGCTAAGGACCACGCGTCTGCAATCCTTTGGGCGAAAGGGGCGTGAAAATTCAAAACGAATGATTGCATCCTTTAGTGCGCTTTAAATGGGTTGATGTGCTGGTGCTTTGTTTCGAGGCAGTGTCACTTCGAAGATCTCCCGTAATCATGCGTTAGGTGGTGATGACGTTGGCGCCGGACGCTCTGAAGAAGGAGCTCATTGGGTGATGGGAAAAAGGCAAGGACATCATTACCGCTCTATTTTCTATGGCCCGCGATTGACCGAGGATCACGTCTTCTGGAGCGGATCGAGGTGGCATGCCTCGGGCGCAGGTCAGATTTTTGGCTGGCAGCCTGCAACGCAATGGACGCACACGAGATGGCGGGATTTGGGGCGGCGTTAGCTAGAGACGAGGGCTATAAAAACCTCCCAAGGGCCTGTAGAAACTTTTACGCTGCCATTGCTTTCTTCTACTTTCTTCTTCCTTGAGTTCTTCTACGACCTGAGTCTTTCCAACTCCCAGGTTAGTTTCATCCCTTTTTTACCTATGGACTGCCGTGCCATTAGGGAGAGCAAGAGACCCGTACAAGAGTCTTCCCAATCTAGCAGTGAAGACCAGGCCCCTTGTAGCTAGAAGTCGAATGTCTCAGTTGGTGGGCGGTGTTGTCATCCATGGTCAATCGGGGGCGGTAGGACCTCCGACCACCTCCGGTCCTCCTATTAGGGCAGTCCCCTTGTCTTCTCGCCGTCCGGCGCTTCCTCCGGCGGTGAGTTCTGATCCCGTGGGTCTAGCTGGGGTGGCTTCCACCATGACCTCTAAGGACGTAGAGGCCGTTAGAGCTAAATACCATGTCCCTGACTTCATTGGCCTGTCCGCTCCGGGGCCAGAAGACAGGGTGACCTCTGACCATCCAGGCCGGGTCGCTCTGTACGAGGAGTTCTTCCGGTGCGGGCTGCGCCTTCCTTTCCATCCTTTTTTCCTTAATCTCTTAGATAGGTATAGGTTAGTGCCGGCACAGTTGACTCCGAACTCGATTCAGATCATCTGCGCCTTTGTAATCCTTTGCCATTTCGAGGGGCCCGCCCAGGGCTATCACTATTCCGAGCTTTCTATAAGCTCCACCGCCAAGGTGAGGGTGCCTGGTGGGCATTTACCATCAGGCCGAGTAGAGCCTTCCCCTTGGGCCTCCCATCCAAAATTAGGGGGTGGAAACCTAGATTTCTCTTTGCCCATGTTGAGGGGGTCAGGGCCGCTTGGAGAGAGCCTGATACTAGCTCCAACGAAGATTCCACCGTAGGGGATAGGGATAAGGAATTATTCACCCAACTGTCCAACTGTCAAATCCCCAGATACAAGGAACTCCTGTCCGAGGAGAACCTGGTAGAAGCCGAGTTAGCCCTGGCAACCGGTGAGCTTGGCGCCTGAATTCTTCTGTCCGTCCTTCGATTTACTATATGCCGTTACTGATGCTCGTGATTCTTCTTTGTGCAGCAATGAGGGTTTCTACTAGCGACTTTGAGGCCATTTTGAGGCAGAAAAGGTGGGCGACCGGAGAGTCATTCAGGCTGGCAAAGAAACCCCGGGGAAAGGAGCTGGCAAGGCCGGCCACAGCCCCCACAGCCTCGATGCCCGCGGGGGAGCCGGCTGAGAAGAAGCCGATTGTAGGAGCGGCCCGAAAGTCGGCGAGGGCCGAAATCGAAGAATGGAAGATCCCGGCCACCACCGAGACAATGGTGGTGGTTTTGGATGGAGAGGAGGAAGCTCTCGCCACCGCTGATGTGCCTGAGGTGGGGCAGGTTACTGTTGCTATTGGCCCTTCGACTGCTGCTGAGCCGGAGAGAGAAGGTGCTCCCCCAACCGCCAGCGAGGGGGAGCGGGTCATCAGGGAGGCCCAGAATGGGGCGGAAGTGACCGAGAAGCAAAGGGGTGAGTCGGGGAGCTCATCCCGCCAATCGGCCCGGCGCCCGACCCGCTCCCAAGCCGAAGGCCCGCAAGTGGGGCAGACGAGGCTGGTTCCCCCGGTCAGCACAATGGCGGACGCCGCACAGGCCTTCCACCTCCTGTCAAGGGTCCGAACTGCCAAGATTGAAGAGGAGACGCGGGGAATGAGTCACTTTGCACTCCTGGACATGGTCATGGTCTCTGTTGTCCAGGTAGATTTTGAACCCGTCTTATTTTTCCCATATTTCTTCTCCTTCTCGTAGCTGGCACGCTTCCTCTGCTACAGTTGGTCAATGGAGCATTGGGCCTTCGCGAGGCACTGGCCCATTCTTCCACCGCAATAACCAAGGCCCGGGCGCGGGCCGATAGAGCTGGGCCGGTTGCCTGAGGGAGATGGAGAGCCGGGCCGAAGCCGAGAGCGGCCGGGCCTCCGCGGCCGAGGCCAAAATGGAATTGGCCTCAGAGAGATTGAAGGCTGCCACGGCGCAGAACGAGGAGTTAACTTGGCGGCTTCAATGCGCTGAGGAGGAGACTTGGATTGCGGTAGAGAGAGCGGCCACCGCGGAGAAGGCGGCAGCAGAGGCGAGCTTGGAGAAGGCTGGGGCGGTGGCCTATGCTGATGAGGCCAGCACCCACGCCGAAGAGGCCGAGAGCAAGGCCTGGGAGGCTGAGGCTAGAGCGCAGCGGGCTGAAGCCGAGGCGGGGCGGGCCGTCTCCAATTATAAGGCCTCACCGGAGTTCAAGCAAGAAGTCGTCGAGGCTAGCCTCGATGCTTATATTCAGGGCTTCGAGATGTGCAAGGTCAGAGTATCCGCGGCCCTCAAGATCGATATCGCTGAACTTGAAGACGTCCGACCTGGGGATTCTCTGACGAGGAGCCCGCAGAGAAAAAGGATGAAGAGAAGCCCGGCCTCGGTGAGCCTTGAGTTATTATTCTTTACTTTATCGTGTGTGACCGGCCTCAGACCCAATTTTGTACCTTTCTTCAATAGTTGATGAAAAAGACTTTTCCTCCCAACTTCTTTGTGTTTTGATCCATCCGGTCTTTCTTCTTCTGAGAAAAACGCCTTACTGTGCTTTACTTCTTGTGGCCAAATCGTATAGGCTGACGATGTCGAAACCAAATATAGTATATTCTGAGATGTTCCGCGACTCCGGACTTAGCCAATATTTGAATGCATCTCTAGGATGTAGGCCAGCCATATGAACAGTCACTTAAGATGTTTCATGCGGTCGCAGGCTATTTGCAAGAAGGCTCGCTTACGTATGAATCACCAAAGGCTTGGAAAGGATCTCCGGGCGATTTGGAGGCGTTTGGATTGACCAGAGATGGTTGAGGCTGATTCAGCCATCGTGAGGGGTTTGTGTGTCGCCTGAAAGGCAACTCGGCTGGGTACGGAGCTGTTAGGGTCTTAACCGACTCGGGGGCACCGCCATGCCAGGGCCGAGTGGTGTCCTGTTAGCCCGATGCCAGTGGGCTCCTTTTGAACCGCTTCAGGGGTTTGTGTGCCGCCTGAAAGGTGACTCAACCGGGAATGAAGCTGCTAGGGTCTTAACCGACTCAGCGGCACTGCTGTGCTGGGGCCGAGTGGTGTCCCGTTAGCCACAATGCTGGCGAGCTCCTTTTGAACCGCTTTAGGGGTTTGTGTGCCGCTTGAAGGGCGACTCGATCGGGTACGGAGCTGCTAGGGTCTTAACCGACTCGGGGGCACCACCATGCTGGGGCAGAGTGGTGTTCCGTTAGCTGCGATGCCGGCGATCTCCTTTTGAACCGCTTCAGGGGTTTGTGTGCCGCCTGAAGGGCGACTCGACCGGGTATGGAGCTGTTAGGGTCTTAACCGACTTGGGGGCACCACCGTGCCAGGGCCAAGTGGTGTCCTGTTAGCCGCGATGCCGGTGAGCTCCTTTTGAACCGCTTCAGGGGTTTGTGTGCTGCCTGAAGGGCGACTTAATCGGGTACGGAGCTGCTAGGGTATTAACCGACTCGGGGGCATCGCCATGCCGGGGCCGAGTGGTGTCCCATTAGCCGCGATGCCGGCGAGCTCCTTTTGAACCGCTTCAGGGTTTGTGTGCCGCCTGAAGGGCGACTCGATCGGGTACGGAGCTGCTAGGGTTCTAACCGACTCGGGGGCACCGCCATGCCGGGGCCGAGTGGTGTCCCATTAGCCGCAATGCTGGCGAGCTCCTTTTGAACCGCTTCAGGGGTTTGTGTGCTGCCTGAAGGGCGACTCAGCCTGGTACGAAGCTGCTAGGGTCTTAACCGACTCGGGGGCACCGCCGTGCCAGGGTAGAGTGGTGTCCCGTTAGCCGAGATGCCGGCGAGCTCCTTTTGAACTGCTTCAGGGGTTTGTGTGCCGCTTAAAGGGCGACTCGACTGGGTACGGAGCTGCTAGGGTCTTAACCGACTTGGGGGCACCGCCGTGCCAGGGCCAAGTGGTGTCCCGTTAGCCGCGATGCCGGTGAGCTCCTTTTGAACCACTTCAGGGGTTTGTGTGCCGCCTGAAAGGTGACTCGACAGGGTACGGAGCTGCTAGGGTCTTAACCGACTCGGGGGCACCGCCGTTCTGGGGCCAAGTGGTGTCCCGTTAGATGTGATGCCGGCGAGCTCCTTTTGAACCGCTTCAGGGGTTTGTGTGCCGCCTGAAGGGCGACTCGACTGGATACGGAGCTGCTAGGGTCTTAACCGACTCAGGGGCACCTCCGTGCCGGGGCCAAGTGGTGTCCCGTTAGCCGCGATGCCGGCGAGCTCCTTTTGAACCGCTTCAGGGGTTTGTGTGCCACCTGAAGGGCGACTCGACCGGGTGCGGAGCTGCTAGGGTCTTAACCGACTTAGGGGCACCGCCATGTCGGGGCCGAGTGGTATCCTGTTAGCCGCGATGCCGGCAAGCTCCTTTTGAGAGACTTGGTCCTTGGAGGCAAGGGAGAGTAGGCTGTTGCATCAGTAGGGACCCCCTTTATTGCTTACGCCCTAGGGGAATACATTATTGGTAAAATTGGCAAAGGTTATCCGCATTCCAGGTGCATGGAATGGGTTGTCCGTCGAGCTCTTCTAGTTTATATGCCCCCCGGTGGAGTGTCTCGGCGATGCGATAAGGACCCTCCCAGTTGGGGGATAGTTTGCCCCCCTCTGTAGGCTTTGAAACCTCAGCCTTTCTCAAAACCAAGTCTTCACGGTGAAAGACCTTAAGACGAACTCGAGAATTGTAGTACCTGGCCGCTTGCTGACGAAAAGTCGCCATGCATAGCCTCGCCCGATCATGCACCTCATCGATGAAGTCCAAATTAGCCCGAATCAGCGTGGAGTTGTTTTCCTCACTGAAGGACTCCACACGTGGACTGTATAATCCGATCTCGACAGGAATGACGGCTTCGGATCTGAATGCAAGACTGAAGGGAGTCTCGCTCGTCGGGGCTCTGGGGGTCGTGTGATAGGCCCATATCACGCTGGGAAGCTCCTCCACCCATCGACCTTTAGACCCGTCCAACCAGGTTCTGAGTCCTCTAAGGATGGTGTGGTTCATAACCTCAGCCTCTCCATTGGTTTGGGGGTGGCCGACGGAGGTGAATTGGTGATGAATGCCTAGCTCGTCACAGAAGACTTTAAATGCTTTGTTGTTGAATTGGCGGCCATTGTCCGTGACGAGGGTGTGAGGCATGCCAAAACGGCATATGATTGACTTCCAAAAGAAAGCTCTGACTTTGCTTTCAATGATCTTGGCTAACGCTTCAACCTCGACCCATTTGGTGAAGTGATCAATGGCGACTAGCAAGAACCTCCGTTGCCCGGAAGCTGGGGGGGATGACCCAAGAATGTCCATTCCCCACTGAGCGAAAGGCCATGGAGCCGAGAGTGGGCTCAGTGGGGTAGACGGTTGATGTTGGATGTGTGCATGGCGCTGGCAACCATCGCATTTCTGAACTAATTTGCCGCATCCTTCCTCATAGTGAGCCAAAAGTATCCCTGACAGAGGACCTTTTGGGCTAAGGATCTACCTCCCAGATGGCTTCCACAGATGCCCTCATGGATTTCTCTGAGGATGTAGTCGGCGTCGGCAGGTCCTACACACTTGAGCAGGAGATAGGAGAATGACCTTCTGTATACATGCCCATCGAGGAGGATGAACTTGGAGGCTCTCCACTTGAGCAGCCTAGCCTCTTTGCGGTCATCAGGGAGTGTGCCATCAGTGAGATAACGGACGTAGGCGTCCATCCATGTGGGCTCTTGGGTGAGCGGAAGGATTTTCTCGTTATCCTCTATACTAGGTCTTTCCAAATATTCAATGTAAGCATCCCTTGCCAAACCGTCAGCAGAGGTGGCCAAATGAGAAAGGATGTTGGCCTTGGCATTTTTGCTCCGTGAAATAAAACTGATATTGAAATAAGCCAGCGAGGAGGTCAAGAGCCAAACCTTGCCTAAGTATTGAGTCATAGCGGGGTCACGTAGCTCGTACTCCCCATTGATTTTCCCAGAGATGAGTTGCGAGTCCGTGAAAGCTCTGAGATGCCTTATTCCAAACTCTTGGGCTAGCCTTAGCCTGGCCAGCAGGGCCTCGTACTCAGCTTGATTGTTGGTGGCTTCGAATAGAAACCGCATAGCGCATTCTGTCCTCTCTCCGCCTGGTCCGGCAAGAATGAGGCCGGCGCCGCATCCTTGAGAGTTTGATGCATCATCCACATGAAGGATCCAAGTTTCCCCATCTCCTCCTGGCTCGGGCTCGCACTATTCCTTGGTAACTCCTCAGTCATCTCCACTGCCTAGGTGCATTCAACTAGGAAGTCAGCCAAAACTTGGGATTTCAAAGCCGGTCGAGCCTGGAAAGAGAGGTCGAACTCTCCCAGTTTGATGGCCCACTTGGCGAGTCGGCCTGAGGTATCTAGACGAGCCAGGATGGCTCGTAGGGGTTGATCCGTGAGCACCACAATAGGATGGGCTTGAAAATATAGGCGGAGACGCCGAGCAGAGACTATCAGGGTGAAAATAACCTTTTCCATTTTGGAGTACCTGA
Source organism: Calamus simplicifolius (assembly GCA_900491605.1). Classification (NCBI taxonomy): domain Eukaryota; kingdom Viridiplantae; phylum Streptophyta; class Magnoliopsida; order Arecales; family Arecaceae; genus Calamus; species Calamus simplicifolius. Next base: position 824,799 of record UESW01003862.1, read on the forward strand.
CTTCTGCGTCATGGAGGACCTTACTCACATAGTAGATAGGCCTTTAAGTTCCACCAGCGTCGAGATGCACCAAAACTGAGCTAACGGCTTCCGAAGAAGCGGCTAAGTAGAGAAAAAGACTTTCTCCGTCTCTTGGCTTGGATAGGAGCGGTGGGGAGGACAGAAATGCCTTCAATCTTTCGAAGGCCCTTTGGCAATCGTCTGTCCACTCGAAGCTATTCATTTTCCGCAAGGCCTTGAAGAAGGGCAAGCATCTCTCGGCCGATTTGGAGAGGAAACGACTTAGAGCCGCTATCCTCCCGGTTAATCGCTACACTTCCTTCTTGCTAGACGGTGGCCTCATGTCGAGCATGGCGCTAATCTTCTCTGGATCGCCTCGATCCCCCGCTGGGTCACTATGAAGCCCATGAACTTGCCTGCCATGACCCCAAAAGCACACTTCTTGGGGTTCAGCTTAACTTGGAAGCGACGGAGATTGTTGAAGGTCTCCTCTAAGTCGGAGATATGATCAGAGGCACGGGTGCTCTTTGTCAGCATGTTGTCTACATAGACTTCTATATTCCGGCCTAGCTGGTCCTGGAACACTCTATTCATCAATCTTTGGTAAGTTGCCCCCGCATTCTTGAGGCAAAAGGCATCACTTTGTAGCAATAAATGCCCTTTTCTATCACAAAGGAGGTGTGCTTTTCGTCGTTGGGGTCCATCCTTATCTGATTATATCCTGAGAAGGCATCCATAAAGCTGAGGAGTTCATGCCTGGAGGTGGAATCCACCAACTGATCAATTCTCGGCAGGGGAAAGCTGTCTTTTGGACACACCTTGTTGAGGTCGGTGAAGTCTATGCAAATCCTCCAGCTCCAATTTTCCTTATGCACCATGACCACATTGGCCAGCCAACTGGGGTAGTGTGCCTCCCGGATGTGGCCGGCACTAAGTAGCTTGTTGACTTCCTCATCAATAGCCTTTTATCGATCAGGAGCAAAGCTTCTCTTCTTTTGGCGGATTGGACGGTGCCGCGGGTCAATGTTGGCTTGTGGGTGATCACTTCTAGAGGGATGCCGGGCATATCAGATGCTGACCAAGCGAAAAAGTTTGAATTAGCCTGCAAAAAGGCTAAGAGATGCTCCCGGTCTTCTAGGGGAAGGAGTCCGCCAACACGAACGGTTCTTGCTGGGTCATCTCCAAGAGGGAAGGTTAAAAGATGTTCAGCTGGTTCCCCTCCCTTGTTAGAGTCTCTAGGGTCGGATGCTTCAAAAGTTGGTTCAACTTCCAGAAGACTTGATGTCGCGTGATAACAGGGCAGGACTGGGCTGACCTCACCGCGCATCTCTCCGACTCCTCCACTAGTGGGGAACTGCACCAATAGACGCCGGGTGGAAATAACTGCATCCAAAAGGTTCAAACCTGGATGCCCGAGAATGGCATTATATGCCAGGGGAACCCTCACAACCAGGAATTTCATAATCACTGTGCTTTGGCATGGCGGCGTTCCGGCTATCACAGGCAAAGGTATTTCACCTTCAACCCTTACGGAGTCTCCAGTAAAACCGACCAAAGGGGTCGCCACAGGCTGAAGGGAGTCCAAAGTTAATCCCATCCGAACAAAAACGTCGTATAAGGATGTCAGCTGAGCTGCCACTATCAACTAATATCCTCTTTATAGGGTGCTTGGCGATCGTCATAGAGACGACGATGCCTTCATTGTTTACATTATCTACGATAGTAGATCCCCCCCAGTAATTACATTACTCGGTGCCTCCTCCCCCCTCGGTCGCTTAGATGCGGAGGCTGACCCCCAAGACACCATCCCAACCGTCCGCTCCGTGGGGGCGTTGTCGACTGGGGCCTGAATAGGCGGAGGCCTTATGAGGGTCGGCAGCGGCTGCTGTGCCTTCTGAACATATTTTTGAGGTAGCCCTACTGAATGAGCTCCTCGATGGCCCACTTCAAGTTGTAGCAGCTGTCGATGTCATGGCCATAGTCCCGGTGGAGTCGGCAGTAGCGGCTTTTGTCGTGGGAAGGACATTTCTTCATGGGAGGAGGGCTCTGGAGTAAGGCTCGCCTTCGATCTCCATCAGAATGTGAGATCGAGGGGCAAGAAGAGGTGTGAGCTTGCTCTCATCGGGGACAGGGCTTCTACACCTGTTGTCGGATCGATGAGGCGGGTCAGCTCGCCGGTGTCGTGGGGGTCCGCTTGGCTCAGGGCGAGCGGGATTGTGGTCGGAGCTCCTTGAAGATTCTCGGCGGATGAAGTTGGCTTCATCCGCACATATGTACTTTTGACCCCGGAGGAGGAGGTCGGAATAAGAGCCCGGAGGCTTCTTATCCAAAGAAAAGGTGAAGCAAGACGGGAGGAGTCCCCACTTCAATGCCAGCGTTGCTACCGCATCATCGAGATGGTAGACCTCGAGGGCGGTGGCTTTGAACCGGGACACAAAGTCCCACATCGACTCTCCCTCCTTTGGTGTACGAAGAAGAGGCTGTCCACCACCCTTGGAATTCGTCGGCAGGCATCGAAATGAGCCAGGAAAGCCTTCTTCAGTTCTCGGAAGGAATCGATGCTATGAGGGGACAAGCGCGAGTGCCACGCGCTAGCGGCCTTCCGCAGAGTGGCGGGAAAGGCCTTGTAGAGAAGGGCATCTGAAGTATCTTGGACCTGCATCATTGCTTTATAACTCTCGAGATGGCCGAGAGATCTATCGTGCCATCGTACGGGTCCACCTGGGGGAAGCGAAACCTGAAGGGGACAGTCTCCTCTAATATCCGGTGGGTGTAAGGAGGATCGGTGTCGAACTCTTCCTTCGGCTGATGATTGATTTTTCTGGCGAGCTCATCAGCCGCAGTTGTACTCCTCCAGGCGCTCCTCCACCTGTCGGCTGATTGTTGGGGCCCTCCGAGATGGTTTGGAGGAGGAAGAAGAAGAGGAAGAAGACAGAGAGGGAGACAGGAGTCGGGGCTTCCACTTTGGCTCCTCTTGGTGACGTAGCCCAGAAGGGATTTTTGCTGGGGCCACGATCAGGGGACCGTGGCCGCTTGGAGGGCTCACGGCGAGATTTCCTTGGGGAAACTGGGCGATGACCGGCCTCCCGCCGACCTGCCTCCCCCTGACCGGCCTCCCACCGATCGGCCTCCGTCGTGGAGAACCTCCCTCGCTGACTGCTCACTGGTGGGGGGCAGTTTGGTGCTGGGTGGCTACGGACTGCTACTACTAGAGCCCGTGGACCATAGCAGTGAGAGTTTGGACTTGCTGGGAGAGGGTCGCCAATTGCTCCACTGTTTGGACGGCTGCGTTCGGTGGTGGGCAGGTGACTGGAGGATTGGCAGTAGGGGGGTTGGCCTCTTGCTGCCTAACTGGCGGGGAAGCCCTGCTGGACAGCTGATGGAAGCGTCCTGAGCTCGTGTTACCACCATGGATTCAAAGAGAGAACAGAGGGGGGGAGTAGAGTTTGGCCAGATGTAGCACAGAGAAGCCCTGAGATACTTGCTGCGTTCTACACCAACTTTCACCCCCCTACCTGGCGCGCCAATCTGATGATGCACAATCACTGATCTTGAACGTCGGGGACGGATGGATTCTCGAACCTTCGCTTCACCAGGTTGCCTGCAAAGAAGTCCCAGGACCGGAGAGGATTCTCGGTGGGACCCTCCGATGCCCAAGTTAGCAATTGAGGTCACAGCATAAGAGGAGCTCGAATGAGCTCTTTTTAGATGAAAAGGTGCTCCCGAGGAGGAGGGATTCCTCTCTGGGCCTTAGGATAGTGATTTTTCTGGGGTTATCGCACATACATGTTTATTGAGTGGATTCACCTTTTTATAGGGGTTGACCCTGGCATGATCACGTGGGATTCCGTGAGGAAGGAATGTCTGTGGAGTTCTTGGGAGTTGTGTGAATCTACGTTGGTTGTGGGTCCTGTCTCATCGGAAAGGAAGAAAACGGCGGTTGGTGGGCTAAGTCCCATCAGCCAGCGGGGCTATTGGGTAGTTGGGTCCAATCCCATCAGTAGCATGGCCAGTGGGTAGTTGGATCTGGCGTTGTCAGGCGGCGCGGGTCAGAGAGGTAGCGTCCTGAGCTACCAAGGCCGTGCTGGGGCAGATTTGGAGGAAACAGGGAAGTCTCAACTCTCTCGGAGGAGCCGAGGCTTATCTGGGTCGGCCAGGGGTGGCCGGGGCCAACCTCGCCGACTAGGACATGCCGGGGCGGGGCCGACCAGGAATGGTCGGGGCTGACCCGGCGGTCATGGAGACATCGGGGATGAGAAGGGCCGACCAGGAATGGTCGGGGCCGACTCGGCAATCTTTGTGACGTCGGGGCCAAGAAAGGCTGACCAGGAATGGTCGGGGCCGACTCAGCGGGCTTGGAGGTGCCGGAGCCGAGAAGGGCCGACTAGGAGTGGTCGGGGGTGACTCAGCGGGCTTGGAGATGCCGGGGCCGAGAAGGGCCGACTAGGAATGGTTGGGGCCGACTCGGTGGGCTTAGAGGTGCCGGGGCCGAGAAGGGCCGACCAGGAATGGTTGGAGCCGACTCGGAGGGCTTGTAGATGCCGGGGCCGAGAAGGGCCGACCAGGAATGGTCGGGGCCGACTCGGCGGGCTTGGAGATGCCGGGGCCGAGAAGGACCGACCAGGAATGGTCACGGCTGACTCGGCGATCTTGGAGATGCCGGGGCCGAGAAGGGCTGATCAGGAATGGTCGGGGCCGAATCGGCGGGCTTGAAGACGCCGGGGCTGAGAAGGGCCGACCAGGAATGGTCGGGGCCGACTCGGCGGGCTTGGAGACGCCGGGGCCGAGAAGGGCCGATCAGGAATGATCGGGGCCGACTCAGTGGTTTTGGAGACGCCGGGGCCGAGAAGGGCCGACCAGGAATGGTCGGGGCCGACCAGGAATGGTCGGGGCCGACTCGGTGATATTGGAGACGCTGGGGCCGAGAAGGGCCGATCTGGAATGGTCGGGGCCGACTCGGCGAGCTCGGAGATGCCAGGGCCGAGAAGGGCCGACTAGGAATGGTCGAAGCTGACTCGGTGAGCTTGGAGATGCCGGGGCTGAGAAGGGCCGACCAGGAATGGTCGGGGCCGACTCGGCGAGCCTGGAGATGCCGGGGCCGAGAAGGGTTGACCAAGAATGATAGGGGCCGACTCGGCGGACTTGGAGATACCGGGGCGCACCAATGTTTGATTTTGTCGAAATTACCCTTGTGGCTACATTAGCCACGTCAACTAGTATAGATCTAAGGTTGAAAAAATGGATAAATTCTAAACTTGACTATATGCAAATATAGTCAACTCTCTCTCTCTCTCTCTCTCTCTCTCTCTCTCTACGTGCGCGCGTGTGAGAGAGATGGAAAACCATGAAGTCTTGTCAGACCTATCTGGCAGCATGTTTTCCGTGACTTTGGGGCAAGGAAGTTTCAAGCTACCGTTCCAACTTCAAAGTCCTCTCTCTAGTCATTGGCGAAGAAAATTAACGGCGATTTTTCAGCGGATTCCCACTTACATACTCTGCAATTCCCAGTCAGGTTGAGGATGAAAACAAGTTAAATCATACCGACACCACAAAATAAATAATAAATAAATAATAAAAATTGAAAAAGAAGGAAGAAGAAGAAGATTAACGCTGGGTCACCTATCGTCCATTTACTTACCTTCCGTTGTTTATATATATATATATATACAAGTAGAAGACTTGCTGTCTCCTCGAAGTACCTGCGAACGACTACATGGCTCTGAAGGCCCTTCTCATATTAATCACGCTTCTGGTGTGGGGAGGCTCTCTCATCCCAGCGGCGTTTGGTCGTCCTGTTTGGTGTCCTCATCGTGAGTATTCGTTCCTCCTGCTATGGACAATCTTCATCCCAGTGATACAGTCTCTTTTTAGATGATAAATAATGTTAAGATTGATATTCATCATTGATCATCGATTCCATATAATATTTCCGGCGTCCAAATTTAGACACATATTATTAGCACCTTCCTTGGTTTTCTTTTTCGGTAATTAGGCAACTTCTTTGTTGGAAAAATATTGCTTTGTTGCATTCAAGAAAGAAGGAAAAATTAGGGGAGAAGTAGGATTTATTTCTTTGGAACGGAGGGCTGGGTTGACATTCAGTTCATTAAAATCATGCAAACATTATTCACACGTTGCAGTTATTGTAATTTAATTTTTTTAGGTCTTTTCACGGTACTCGGATGAAAATATCATGAGGACCGCAGCATCGATTGTAGACTAAAATAAACTTTATCTTGTTTGAATAAGAAGAAAAGTAGGAAGGAAAGAAAATTAGAGGAATAATAGAGAAAAAAAAAATGATGGGCTTTACCTAAAAGTTTTTTCTTTGAAATTAGAGAGATTTCGGAGAGAAAACTCAAGAGTGCTCTTTCAATTTTTTTTATTTCGATATTGACCCTTCCAAAGAAAAAAAAACTGATGCATTTTTTAATCATTTATAATAAGGACATTATTATCACGATAAATTATCAACTTTTCTTTCATCTCTATTTTCCTTTCACTCATTCAAATAGAAAAAGAAAAATTAATTTCTCTTCACTTTTTTCTTCTCTTTATTTTCTCTCCGTTCATTTTCTTTCCTCTCTACTTTTCTCTCCATCCAACAGAGCATTAATTCAGTGGTGGAGTAGGCTATAGAGAAAGAAATTGAGGGTCTGTCAATAAATAATTTGGTCCCACTTCATAAATGTTACTTATACACACAGAACCATGTGCCCTTAGCAGTCCCAAAAAAAAAAGAGAAAGGATATGACAAAATAAATTGTCAAAGAAAAAAAAGCCATCAAAATAAGTTTGCAACTAGTGCTATATGTTATATAAATTAAACATTTTTGACCACTCGAAACATGCATAGAAATCTTGAAATTAAAAGATTTTGTATTTACAGGTAGTCTAAAAAAATTATATCATATCGAATAACTTGAATTATTTGTATTGAGCCTGAAATCATCTCCTTAGAACCCATCTCATAGTTGCTATCATGTGGGAGTTCACACAATATTTTTACTCTACAAACAAATGTGCTCATGTGTGTTCATATAGTTATATATATATATATATATACATACATATACACATATATATAAAACCACATTTTATATAACTCTTTCAAATTGAAGCTAACCATTCAAACATAATAAATTCAAATGATTGAACGTAAACTAAACAATAAGAATATATAAAAATAAAATTCATTTATATATTTATATATATACATATATATATATATATATATATATATATATATATATATATATATATATATATATATATATATATATATACATGGTTACATTCAAATGTAACCAAGCCTAAATATATCCAACTTTCTATCTTTATATATATATATATATATATATATATATATATGTGTGTGTGTGTGGGCGCACGCGCGAGGAGGGGGGGAAGGGCGAATGTGTGAGTGTGTGTGTGGGGTCTGGCTACTGTACATGAATAACAATAATTCATGGTATTTTCATTATACTTAATAAAAAAATTATTTATTAAATTCTCTATATTTGAAGAACGTAATTTCTATTTAATATTATAATATTATGGTTATTAATTTTCATTATTACAATCACCACTTTTTTCATGAAAATAATTGTCCCAAGTAAATTTTACTGGATTGCAGTCTGAGTTGGTTATCTGATGCATAATCATCACCGTTGCAGCGTACAGGACTGGATCCATCCGGAGATGTCCCTCTGTTCCGGATCCCCCACCTGGTCTTGGTCGCACAGCTGGCAAGCAACCGTAGGTTTCCACAAAGGCGCCAGGGAAGGACCACAAGCAACCGTACGTTATCTGATGCCTGCGTTCCTGTCGCGGAATATCATCTTAATTTCTGTGAATTGCGGTCATGAAAAGGAAGCCCAAACCTTGTATCTTGGACTTGAATTATAATTATTATCACATAATGCTTGGGTAAATTTCTTCCCACAAAGATAATAATATTTCCTCTTTAGCTCACTGTGTATAGAATTTTATATGTTAAATTTTTTGATTGATTGGTTTACTATGAATTTATGAGAATATTTACTGAACTTGAACAAATATGTTTAATTAAAATTTTTATGAACTAATATACTCAATGGAAAACTTTATGAGTTAGTAGTTAACTGTTGTTATATGGTTCATCAAATCATCATTAACGGCTGTTAAAAATCTAATTAATTGAAAAGTATATATAAGTTGATATATTCAATTAAAACATGTTGGAATGGTAGGATTTCTCTCTTTAAAAAAAAAAATCTTTTTTTTAAAAAACATAAGTCGGAGGATTTCTTCAAATTTCATTAGACTTTAAAGGTTTTGTCACTACGTATTAAATATCTCTTTAAATATGGGCTTCTTTCTTTCTTATTTTTTGGGAAAGAGTAATTAAATGGGATATTAAATGGCCATTAACAATAGATATGTTAATGAGAGCACCGCCTTTCTACAATTGAGGAACTCGGTACTAGGCTATAAGCGTCAGATCCCGAACCCAGCAAACAGGTTGGCTGCGTGATAAGGCTACAAAATTTTCTAAGATAAAATCTTAACAACATGGAAGGCCTTTCGTTCAAAATCAATACTTTTTTACAAAAAATAATATTAAATATGGGCAGATAGATGATGGAAATAATATTTTATTAATTGTTTACCTATTCAAAATATATGCTTTGATACATCCGGTACCAAATACAAATCCTAATCAACGGTTTCACCAAAATATTTAATATCCGAGCTCATCCTTGAAGTGAGGCATTCATGATTCTACATCTCGAAAAAAAGTGCAATAACGATAAAAGAGTAACAACTAAATAAGAGCTCTTGTTATTCAGGAAGAAATAATCATTGTTGACGTCAAGTCATCTTTCTTGAACATCAGGAAAATGGAGATCTTTCTCGATAGACTCCTGCAAAAAAGTTCTCGAAGACCGAATGTTCCGATGGTGACCCTCCGACACTCAAGTCAGTCACTCAGAAATAGACAAGAGTTAACTAGCAGAAAGAAGCTAGAAAGCTAGAGTTTAGAATCCTTACTCATCGTGAGAGTGTGTGCTTTTATACCTGTTCGAGGGTTTCTCCTTCCTCCATTTCCAGAAGGTTGCCCATTTTGAGGTACCGCTGTTCGATAATAGACAAAGGCAAGGCTGATAGTGACGGGTTGCATCCGTCACTGGGCATGTCAGAGTGTCCTGCCTCGCCTGCCACCCATCAAGTGCGGCGCTACGGGTGCCAGTCCGCTCTGGTTGCGTTAAGGGCGCGTCGTCATGGGGCGTGGCCACACGCTGTTATGGGCGAGTGGTGGATCATACGCCATTATGAAGTACGGTCATGTGCTGTTATGGATGAGTGGTGGACCATACGCCATTATGGGGTACGGCCACGTGCTGTTACGGATGTGTGGTGGACTATACGCCGTTATGGGGTACGGCCACATGTTGTTACGGGCGTATCAGGTGGCTCGAGGACATAGGTTGCTAGTCCCAAGGCCGGACCATGATGGAAGCCCAAGGCCGAAGGTGCCTCGAGGGCCGAGAGTGACCGAAGCTCGAGGCCGAGGCTGGAGCTCGAGGCCGAGGGTACATCGGAGGCTGAGGGTGCCTCGAAGGCTAAGGGTGTCTCAGAGGCCGAGGTGGGGCTCCGTCAGTCTCCCATACCGTTAACCCCGATGGTGCTGGATCAGCCACATCAATCCAATGAAATATTAAGAGTCCATGGCCCAAAACCTACACAGCAGTTGCCACAAGTAAATACAGAATTAATTATACATGCCGCAATTGATTAATTAAAAAGTGCTTTGCTTCCGGTCATAACATGAAACTTTCAAAGCATGAGATCAAACATTTAATATATGTGCATGCGTACAAAAAATACTTGAGAGATTTAATCAATTTTGAGGACCTATGAACTGGTCCTCAAAAGAAAGGTTTACACATCACAAAATGTTTAACCAATTATAACGCACAATTTCTCTACATATTTTATTACCAGTTTATTGGTGTCATCGGACAGAATTATCGTCAAGAACTAGAAGCGGTTATGCATGATGTTGCCAAGTCAAGTATTATTGGCCCTATAAATTTTTCTATGCACTTTACGGGTGCTAAATAGTATTTTGCTATGCCAACGCGGGAGTTGGTTCCGTATGGACTCGCCAAATTAGCTTTAGCGAGCCAAAAGGAACTTTCTCTGTTCTTTTTTACTTAGACTGGAACCAGACGTGTCCTGGAAATCCGTAAAATTAAGCACGTCAGGCCATGACTTTGCGTCCCAGAAAATTTCAGGCTATCGTTCCAGCGTCCAAGTCTCGAGCAAACGAAGAAGAAGGCAAGAATTTGGCAGCGGTGCCCACTTTCGATCCAGTGCCATTCCAAGTCATCCCATTATGGATCAGTGCCATTCCAAGTCATGTAGAAATCGAAGATAGGCTTTTGCACCAAAGCCAATGTAGATAGTGGAGTAGGTGGCAGAGGGAGGGCACGAGGGTTTGTCTATTCTTTATGGATGGTCGAAGTCATGGAACAGGACCGAAGAAGGCTTTTCTAGAATGCTTCCTAACTAAAAAGACATCCACTTTTTTTTTCATATTTTATATTTCAGCCAATTTGTATTTTCCAAAAAAAAAAACAGTTGTGGAACTTTCATATGCTTAATTACATGTTTAAGTCCCTTATTTAAATCATGAGTTCAACTATATATACATATATATGTATATGTGTATATATAT
>UESW01003862.1:838157-862161 GCA_900491605.1 Calamus simplicifolius
ACTCTTTGTCTTCGTAACAATCTAACATTAAAATGCGACTCTTTGTGTAATGTAAATATTAATCTAACATACAATCTAACATTAAAATGCGACTCTTTGTGTAACGTAAATATTAATCTAACATTCTCCAAAAATGCATGACATTGATATTTTAATAGTATAAACATTATGTGTGCAAAATTAAATTTCATAATGTCATTCTTTCATCATGATTGACTTAACAATAAATTACATAATAAGAGTTATAGCGGTCATACATCTAAATTGTATACTCCTTTCCATATACTACTGTATTAGCAACTTATCACGGTTAGGTCACATAATTTATATATAAATAACTTCATGTCCACTTAATTGTCTTAAAGACACAGTAATTTTTTGTTCAAAAAGTAAGTGTATACAAGCATAAGAAACAAGAAATAATAAATAAAACCAGAAATATATCATATTAATGAGCTCAAGAGTGGCACACACCATCATAATCAATATTCAATTCATAACACATCATAATCAGTATTCAATACATAACATCATCATAATCAATCTTCAATACAACCAAGATCGATTCTATGTACATGTTTTTTTAAATATTTTTGGTTGTAACCCTTTAGTTAAAGGATCTGCAATCATAAGATCCGTTCTAATATATTCAATGCACACTCTTTGTTTCTGGACCTCCTCCTTGACAGTAAAGTACTTTAATTCCATATGTTTAGCACCTCTTGGAGAAGAAAAACTATAGCAGAATTATCACAATAAATTTGCAGCGGCTTGGTAATGGTGTCGATAACCCCTGAAATAAAGTTTCGTAGCTATAATGCATGACTTATAGCTTCATAACAGGCTACAAACTCTGCTTCCATAGTGGATGAGGTAATGATAGATTGTTTGGCACTTTTCATGAAATTGCTCCTTCTCCCAACAGGAAACATAGCCAAAAGTTGACTTTCTACTATCAACACAACCAGCAAAATCTGAATATCAATATCCAATCACTTTCAACTAATCAGACCTTCTAAATGTGTGCATATAATCCTTAGTTCCTTGAAGGTATCTCATCACTTTCTTTGCAGCTTTCCAATGATCAATACCAGGGTTACTTTGATATCGGCCCAGCATCCCGATCACGAAGCTAATATTTGGTCTTGTGCAAGTTTACAAATACATCAAGCTATCCATAACAGAAGCATATGTAATAGATTTCATTTGCTTACATTCCACATTATTCTTTGGATATTGCATAGACTAAATTTATCCCCTTTTTGTATTGGGACAATACCTGCTGAACAGTTGTTCATATTAAATTTCTCAAGAATTTCTCGATTTAAGTTTTCTGAGACAACCCTACACATCCATGTGATCTCTTTCTGAATATGAAAATTTCTATCACATAAGATGCCTCTCCCATATCTTTCATCTCAAAATTCTTAGAGAAAAATTTTTTAGTCTCATACAAGATACCTAAATCATTAGCAGCAAGCAAAATATCATCAACATATAGAACCAAAATATAAACTTATTTCCATAAATCTTTCGGTAAATGCATCGATCAACATATTTTTATGAAAACCAAAAGAGGTAATAGTATCATTGAACTTAATATACCATTGTCTGAAAGTTTGTTTAAGTCCATATATTGATTTCTTAAGTTTACACACCATATGATCATTTCCTTCATAGAAAAACCTTCATGTTGATCCATATAAATTTCTTCCTCTATATCCCCATTAAGAAAGGTTGTTTTCACATCATTTGATGTAACTCTAAATCATATTAAGCTGCCAAAGTCATAATGATTCTTGATGAATCTTTCTTTGAAACCGTGAAAATGTCTCTTTATAATCAATGCTATCCTTTTGAGTATAACCCTTAGTGACAAGTCTAGCTTTAAAATGTTCGATATTGCCATTCAAGTCACGTTTGGTTTTAAAAACCCATTTACATCCAACTCGTTTAGAACCTTCTAGCAATTCGACAAGATCTCAGACATTGTAGTCATTGATTTTATTCATCTTTCATAGCATTAATCCATTTATCAGACTTATCTTAATGGCTTGTGAAAATGAAACAGGATCTTCATAAATGCCACAATCAAAATCTGACTCTTACAAATAAACCAAATCATCTGAAATAGCTTATTTTGTATCCTTATGGGTTTAATTAAAGCTATTCCATATGGTTCAATTTTGTCAGCTATTGGTAGGTTAGGCTCTTCATGGGGTACTTCTTCATTCAAACATTGTTCATTGTTGTTTTATTTTTGTACTTCTGGAACAATGTAAGGAATGATTGAGATTCAGGAACATTATGGGTAATAAAACATTAACCCTTACTTCATTGATATCCACAATCTATTTGTCAGCACTCCCACTAACTTCATCATTCTCAATGAATTTGGCATTGCCTGTCTCAATAATTTTAGAACTATGGTTTGGACAATAAAAACCTATACCCTTTGGATTTCTCTGGGTAACATATAAAGTAACCACTGACAGTTCGAGAATCTAATTTTTTTTCATGTAGATTATACACTCGTGCTTCTACTAGACAACCCCAAACATGCAGGTGTCTTAGACTAGGTTTCTTTTCAGTCCATAACTCAAAAAGGAGTTTTAGAAATTGCCTTACTAGGAATCCTATTCAGTAAATATACTGCAGTTCTAAGAGCATATGTCCACAAAGGTTTGGTAATGAGGAATTACTTATCATACTTCTAACCATATCCATTAATATTTTATTTCTCCTTTCTCTCACACCATTTTGTTGAGGTATGTCCGGCACAGTATACTGTGCACACTATAAGAAAAAAGGTATTTGCAACAATTATTTCCTACGGATAGTAAATTATACGTAGGAAAAAGTATTTTTTCTCGACAAACATTTATATTAGTTGGAAATACATTGTGATACACAATTTTTCTGATGAAAAAGGGGCAACCGTGGGAAATTTTTTTTTTTTTTTCCGATGAACTGTTGGGAGAAGGCATTGGAAATGAGTTTTTTTTTGTTGGCCAGGTTGCCTGGATTTTTTACCCTAACCCGTGAAGCTTTTTTTCCATGATCTATCTCCATCCTTTCGTCTTCTCCTTCCATCCTTCGTCTTCTCCCTTTTTCTAAAATGGACAACGGAAACAATATCCTCTCATCTTCTCCCTTTCCCTAAAAGGGATGGTGGCAACAGCAAACAGCGACTGAGCACCGATGATGCATCTTCTTCATTTCCGTGGATGAGCACCATCATTTATAGCAACCCCTCGTGAGTTCCTTTTCCTGGTTTTTGCTTATTTTTTTATGATTTTTTTCATAAATCTGGCAATATAAAGAGGAGAAATGTTACAGAGCTTCCTTCAATCTCTCTTTCTTCCGGTGGTTTAGGATTTTTTTTGCCAATCTTTCTTTCTACCGATCGTTTAGGAATTTTTTTTTGCCATGATTCGTGCATATGAGGTTTTATTTTTGTAGAAACCCTCTATTTTCGTCATCTTTGTTTTCTGGCACCGGTTTGATTGGGGGGGGAGAAGAGAACACTCCCCTATTCTCTTTTGTTCTCCTATTTCCGTCTCTCTCTCAAGTGTGGGTCTCTGTTCGATTTTCATGGGGAGTTTTGTAAATCTGGAGATGGATAATGATGAGTATTCCCCAAGGTATGAGGTTCCTTAATATTCCTTCATTTTGTTTTGTTTTGTTTTTTTTGATTTATGTTTTGTTTTACTGGTCTCCCGTCTTGGTTTTTGGTGCATGGAGTTTTTGGGATTTAGCTATTTGGTTAGTAAGGATGATAAGTGAGCTCTTCCCTATTCTCTTCTTTATTTGTTATTGCTTTTTCTTTAAAATAATTGTTCTCGATTGATTTGGCAGATGCTTTGTCTTGGTTTTCTTCTTGGATTTTTTTGTGCCTTGAGTGCTGGTGTATATAACAGTTTAGGCTATTCTCTGATATTTCCCCCTAGTATTTGGTTTGTTTCTTATTTGATTTTAGTGCCTTTTTCTTTCAATATGTGGGTAGTTCACTAGGATTCACATCTGATTTTTTTTTCTCCTTTTTTTGGTGTAGAAAAACAAAAATACTTACTGAGACTTAGTGCCGATTTGGCTGTGAGGGGAACTGAGGATGGGGCATGGCTTAATTTTGATACGGACTTAGACAGGGTCTTGGATAGGGTAGCACAGAACAAAGTACGAAGAAAAAGAGTAAAAAAAACTAATAGAGAAAGAAAACAGAGAGAAATTCTCGTTGCTCGACAGCCTTTGCCAATGCTTGATTGACATAGTTCTCTACATTCTGGTATTGATGAGTCCGTAATGGCCACTACCAACTGATGGAGCAACTAGAAATCTGAAGTAAAATTCCTCAAAAATAGGTAGTGGCCATCAAGGACTCATCAATACCACAGAAAGAAAACAAAGAAAATACATATTGAGGTTCTCTGCTACGTTCATGAATTAGGTCTCATGCTAGGTTCAACTTTAACTACTCAAATGTTAGTTTTTTATTTATTAATATTTTTCTTCTGATATTAGGTAATAATAAATTACATTAAGTCTTGTTTGTAAGTTGAAAGTATCCTAGCTTTTATTAATATCATATTGTGGTAAGTTAATTATTACAAATTCATACAAGTAGCTTTCATTGTTTTGTTGATGATATGCTTTTGCAACTTATTAATATTTTTCTAATTTTTTGCTTAATTGATAGGATGAAATGGCTGGAATAAGTAAAAATTGGATGCATATTACTAATAGATTATCACTTGAGTATAGAAATGGAGTGAAAGATTTTCTTGACTTCGCATTCGAGCACACAGATCTAGAAAATAAAATTTGGTGTCCTTGTATCAAATGTAACAATACTCGATATAGATCTCGAGATGATGTTGAGGCTGATCTAGTGATTCATGGGATAGTCCCATCTTATACTCAGTGGTCATTACATAGTGAAGGTGTAGGTAACATTGAAAGTGATAATGTTGATGTCAATGAAGAACTGATATGGAAGATGAGGAGATAGATGATATGCAAGAGTTGATACATAATGCGTGTGGAGTCCCTTATTTATAGGGTGATGACTTTACAAATTTAAATACAAATGACCAAGATGAGCCTCATGAGAGACCTTCAATGTTTCATAGACTACTAAGTGAGATCAAGACATGTTTATATCCAAATTGCAAGAAGTTCTCAAAGCTATCTTTTGTTTTAAAGCTATGGCAACAAAAATGTCTTCATGGATTGAGAAACAAGGCTTTTGATGCTTTGCTTAAATTATTTAAGGAGGCACTTCCCAAAGGTGAGACATTACTAAATTCATTTTATGAAGCTAGAAAGATGATTCAAAATCTAGGTCTTTATTATGAGAAAATTGATGCATGTGTCAATGATTGTATGTTGTTTTGAAAGAGTATGCTAATGAGAACCACTATGTTATATGTGGGGCATCTCGATGGAAATCAAATAGAGGCAAACAAAATTTGTAAAATCTTCATCTTCGAAGAGTGGCAAAAAAATTCCTATTAAGACTTTATGGCACTTTCCATTGATTCCAAGGCTTCAAAGGTTGTATATGTCTTCAAAAACTACTTCAGACATGAAATGACATCATGACAAACGTCTTAAGGATGGGGCTTTAAGGCATCTAGCAGATTCTCAAGCATGGAAACATTTAGATGAGTTGTATCCATCATTTTCTATCGAGCCTCGTAATGTGAGACTTGGATTAGCAAGTGATGGATTTAATCCATTTGGAAATATGAGTACTATACATAGTACATGGCCTGTGGTGCTTATTACTTATAATTTACCACCATGGTTATGTATGAAACAACTTTCCTTTATTTTGGCATTGCTAATTTCTGATCCAAAAGCTCTAGGCAATGATATTGATGTGTATCTACAACCATTAATTGAGGAGTTAAAGGAGTTATGGAAAAAGGAGTCGAAACTTACGATGCTTTAATGAAACAAAACTTTCGAATACATGCAGTAGTCTTATGGACTATAAATAACTTCCCTGCATATGCCAATTTGTCAGGATGGAGTACTAAAGGGAAGCTAGCATGTTCTTGCTGTAATAAAGATACATATTCATATTGGCTGAAACATTGTGGTAAGTTCTGCTATATTGGTAGTCATCGTTTCTTGGCCCTTAACCATATATGGCGAAATTCTAAAAAGGAATTTAATGGTGAGAAAGAGCTAAGGCCACCTCCTAAGTAGTTGTTAGGATATGATGTGCTTGATCAATTGCATGGGCTCAGACAAATTATATTTGGTAAGATTGGTAAAAAGAGAAAATGGGGAGACTTCATGCTAAGCTATAATTGAAAAAAGAGAAGTATTTTCTTTGAATTACCATATTGGAAGGACCTTCTCTTGCGTCATAATTTAGATGTCTTGCATATTGAAAAGAATATATGTGATAGTGTGGTTGGTACACTCTTAAACATTAAAGGAAAAACAAAAGATAGTCTCAAAGCTCGTCATGATCTTAAGGATATGGATGTAAGAGAAAAGCTTCATCCAACACTAAATAAAGGAAAGTAGACATTTTCTGTTGCATGTTATACACTGTCTACCGAAGAGAAAACTGCTTTATGTGAGTTTTTAAAGAATATTAAGGTGCATGATGGATATTCCTCAAATATTTCCAGATGCAATTATTCCAAAGAGCACAAGATATCTGGATTGAAAAGTCATGACTGCCATGCCCTTTTGTTAATTTTTTACCACTTGCAATTCGTGGAACTCCATTGAAGCTTGAGCAGAGCTTCAAGTTCTCGAGAGGCCACTCACCTTGAGGAACTCTTCTGCGAGAGCCTTCTTCTTAAATCTGCTTGCTATGAATTTCCACTGACTTGGACGTTGGAGGGTCTTCTGTAGAGGACTACTCCAAACACTCTGTGTGAGGACTATCTTGCAGGTCCCATCCGGACGAGAGATCAGCGTCCAGATCCGAAGCCGAGCTGCATCTGAGTTGGAGAGCGAATTTCCGTGACAACAAATACTATGAGAGAGAATTATTGTCAAGAACGAGAAGGAGTTAAGTTGCCAAGTCAGCATTATCAGGCCTATCTATAAATTTCTCTGTGCACCATATGGGTGCTTAAAAGGATTCTCCTATGCCAATTAGGGAGGTAGTTCGGTAAAGTTGCCACTCGTCAATTAGATTTGGCGAGCCAGCTGAGGAACTTTCTTTGTGCACCCCTGATGAATGCCCTGAAGTATTTTACCGGTATGATTTTTGTGTTACTTTAACTTGATCCCAAATGTGTCACGGAAGGCGATAAAGTCTTGTCAGACCTAACGGGCAGCAAGTTAATTTTCCGTGACTTTTGGGCAAGGAAGTTTCAAGCTACCGTTCCAAAACTTCAAAGTCCTCTAGTAATTGGCGAAGAAAATTAACAACGATTTGGCAGCGGTGCCCATTTTCATACCATGCAATTCCTAGTCAGGTAGAGAATGAATAGAAGTAATTAGACCATACCCACACCACAAAAATAAATAAATAAATAAATAAATAAATAGAAGAAGAAGAAGATTAACGCTGTGGTCGCCTATCATCCATTTACTCGCCTTCCGTTGGCTTATATGTACAGGCAGGCTTGCTGGCTCATCGAAATACCTGCGAACGACATGGCTCTGAAGGCTCTTCTCATATATTTAATCATGCTTCTGGTGTGGGGAGGCTTTCTCATCCCAACAGCCGTGGCTCCTCAAGGTCCTGATCTTGATCATCGTGAGTTCTTGTTTTGTCCTGCTATGAACAATCTTCATGATGCACTCTCTCTTTTTAGATGATAAATAATGTAAAGATTTATATTCATCATTGATGATCGGTTCCATAATATTTCCGGCGTCCAAATTTATACTATACACATATTATTAGCACCTTCCTTGGTTTTCTTTTTCGGTAATTACCCACCTTCCTTGTTGGAAAAATGCTTGTTTGCATTCAAGAAAGAAGGAAAAATTATGGAAGAAGTAGGATTTATTTCTTTGGATGGGAGGGCCTGGGCTGATATCCAGTTCATTAAGATCATGCAAACATTAATATTCACACACGTTGCAGTTATTGTAATTTCAATTTTTTTAGGTCCTTCCACAGTAATAGGATGAAAATATCATCTATGAGATATGGGGACAGCAGCATCGATTATAGACACCACCCATATCTCCTATCCAGCTCATGACCTGTATCTCTAACCTTTTAAGGTAATACTTTTTTTAAAAGATGTATAGATTCTTTGGTTAATAAATTTGATGGATATAATCTATTCAGCATATTCCTTTTTCATTTGATACACATATAGATTGAGAGAGAGAGTGAGAAAGATGCACTAGAATAATATTGAGTACATTTGGTTTTAAATACCAATTGTTTGTAAAATTAATGATAAACTTTTCAAAATAAAAATTGACATTATGAATCAATCATGCATGCTCCATGGTGCGTAAAATACTCAAAAGAAATCATGCATTCATCGAGTCCATAAAAAAGAAAGGGACCATCTTAATAATATTATGCAAACTTTCATCCAATATATCTATAATTTATAAATACCTAAATCAGCTAAAATTTGATATATACAATTTATAATGATCATCTTAAGTGTATAGAAAATGAGTGATAGCAACATAGCTAGAAAGGTATAGTATACCGGTTCTTTTTTAGAATCGTTTTGGAGTTCTTTTTTAGAATCGTTTTGGAGTGCTTTAAGAATCGTGCGCCCTAGTGCCCGGTTCTTTTTTTTCTCTAGCTTTAAGATTCATGCTTCCGTATCCTTCTTCCCCGATCGTTGCCAGTTTCTTCGTCCCTGCTGCATCGGCTCCTTTTTTCTTCTTCCCTTCGTCATTTCCTCCGTTCCTATGGCCTCCGATTCTGGGAGGAGGTCATCGACGTCTGGTTTCCAATGGATTACGGAGTCCCCTTCGCCAGCTGCTGTGGAGTTGCTGCAGGCGTCGTTCCCGAAGGTGATCAAATTCCCGATGGCGGAGCTTGATGCGGAGGTGGTGGGCTGGCAGCAGTCGGCCGTGATTGTCCGGTCGTTCCACCGTTGGATCCCGGCTGATGCCTTCGTCAGGGAATTCAGGAGAGCTGGAATCTCTGGCGCCATCGTCCCCATTTCTCTGGCATTCAGATGCCATGTTTTCCGATTCGAATCCAAAGAAGCTTGCAGCCTGGTTCTTCAGCGTCCATGGGTGATCAATGGCCAGGTGGTTGGCACGGAGCCGTGGAGGCCGGAGTTCACTCCGGCGGAGGACTCCGTTTCCTCTGCTCTGGTATGGGTTCGACTGCCGCTGCTGCCTCTTGAGTTCTGGAAGGAGGAATTCCTCAGATCCATTCTATCTTCAGCTAGTGATTTCGTCTGTGCTGATGCGGCAACCTTGGCGAAATCTCGGGGGGCTATGCGAGGGCCTGTCTCCGCGTCGACCTTCGCTGCCCTCTCCGGCCAGGCACACGGATTCAGGGGATCGTCCAACCGTTCTGGCAAAGCTTTGTGTATGAAAGCTTGGAGGGTGTCTGTTGGAGATGTGCCTCTCTGCATCTGGATGGCCCCTGTTCCCAGTCGGATCGTCCTGATGGGGTTGGCTCTGTTTCCACTTCCATGTTTGGACCGTGGATGGTTGCTTTACGGAAGAGGGCGGTTCCTTCTTTTCCCCAGGCGGAGGTGAAGGGGAAGACTTCGGTGCCGGCGTCGTCCTCATCCCCAGGCTCTGGTTCATCGGCTCAGGCGGTGAAGAAGGGGCTCGCTTCAATTGCTGGAGTATCAGCTGAAGGGTGGACTGCTCTGGTTAAGCTTGCTCGCCGGAGGTCCTCTTCATCTTCGTGTTTGGCATCAAGGGCAGTGGCTGTGGTGTCGCGCCCTGGGAAAGAAGTAGATGGCTTGGTCAAAGCTAATGACCCCGTGCCGGTTAAAGACCTGCGTGCCGTTTCAAAGGCTCCAGGTCTGAACTTTCAAGCAGAAGATAATTTGAGTTCTCTGAATCCCGAATTGAACTCAATTGTCATCCAAAACCCTTTCTCCTCTCTAGATTCAGTGGCTCTTGAGGATGGTCAATTGGGGTGTAGGGATGCATGCTCTGGTCCCCTCAAGCATGCTAGACCGGAGGCTTCCCCGGCTCCTAGGATTTTATCCAAAACTGATAAGAGTAAGGGAAAAGGGAAAGTTTCTTTCTTCAAAAAGAATGAGATGAGTTGCTTCTCTCCAAGCCAATCGGATCAGGTTCCGTGTGTTCAGGTTGGTGCCCAGGATGCGGTGAGGGTCCAATCTGCTGGGGGGGCCGGTCTTCCACTAGCTGATACTATTGGTGAACCTAAGGGAGTGTGCCCTGGTTCCTTTTCTCAGGCACAGTCTTCCTGCTTAGAAGTGTCTGATCTAGATTCGGGTGGAATGCTGATCAACCCTTTACTGAAGCCTGACGACGGCCCTCAGTTGAATAGGGGTCTTGTTGATAGTGATATGATAGAGGATCAAGGAGGGATCCCATCTTCCTCTATCCTATAAATGAAGATTTTACTATGGAATGTTAGAGGAGCTCGAAAGCCTTCTTTCCGAGCCTCCTTTAGTAGATTATTGCAACTTCACCACTTTGATATATGTGTCCTCTTGGAGACCAGACTCTCAGGGGATAGTCTTCTCCGTTTTCATAGACAGATTGCCCGCACTTGGTCATCTTATGCTGTGGAGGCTGATGGTCTGTCGGGGGGTATCTTGGCTATATGGCGCACCTCTGCTGTCAGGGTTGATACTTCTCATCAGTGCAACCAGCATATCGGTCTCATGATATCTGAGGGATCTTCTGCCCCTTGGTTACTTTCGGCTGTTTATGCTAGCACGGACTATCGGGAGAGAAGAATTCTTTGGTCTGAATTGCTTTCCCTCCTTGCTCAAGGTGTGCCGTCTATTGTTGCTGGGGATTTCAACTGTATCACTGAGGCTAATGAAAAATGGAGGTAGACGGGTTTCAGGCTCAGCCGATATTAACGAATTCAGAACGTTCATCGGCTCGTCAGGTCTTATGGATATGGGGTATTCGGGATCCCAATTCACTTGGTGCAATAATTGGCAGGGGTCTGCTCGAGTATAGGAGAGACTTGATAGAGCCTTGGCCACTCCCCAATGGCTCCAAAGATACCCTATGGTTACTGTCACTCATCTTCCAAGGATTGCTTCTGATCATTGCCCTATTTTGATTTCTACAGAGGCTGATCATATTATACGGAAGCAGTTTAGATTTAAGCAGTTTTGGACTGGTCTTTCAGCTGCTCGTTCTATTATTTCTCAGATCTGGCATATTCCAGTTAGGGGTAATGCTGTCTATCGGTTATCTCGTCGGTTTAAGATAGCCAGACACAGACTATCCAGATGGAATAGGAATGAGGTGGGGGATCTGGTTAGACAAGTGGAGCAAGTTGAAAATGATATTAATATTCTTCAGACTAAGGAGGATCATGAAGGTTTTTTGGCGGACTCGGATCTCTCTTTCCTTAGGGATTTGCTGGCCCGGCACCACTCCCTTTTGCGGCAGCAGGAGTTGTTTTGGTGGCAGCGATCTAGGGCTCAGTGGATTTGCGATGGGGATCGTAACACCAGATTCTTTCATCAGGCCACTCTCAAGCGGAGAGCTGCCAATCGGATTCGGAGGATTGTTGATGAAGGGGGGCATACTCGGGAGGATTTCCACTCTATCAGTGACCTTCTTCTTCGTTTTTTTCGGGCTCGATGGGCTGACTCTTCTGGTGATGGGGACCCGGTTATGCAGGTTCCGGATTCTAGGAAGGTTTCCTCTCTGGACAATGATATGCTTGTCAGACCGATCTCTTCGGACGAGATTAGGGTGGCCCTGTGGGAGCTTGGTCCGAATAAGGCCCCTGGGCCTGATGGGTTTCCGCCTTTTTTCTTTCGGCACTACTGGGATATTGTTGGACAGGAGGTGGTCCAAGCTATTCAGGATGCTTTCCGAGATCGACACATTCCTTCTGAATGGAATCGAACTTTCATTACCCTGGTGCCCAAGAGAGTGGATGCTTCTCTTCCGCAGCACTTTCGGCCCATTAGCCTCTGCACTACATTGTATAAAATCTGTGCTCGTCTCTTAGCTCGCCGCCTTTGTCTGGTGATTCCTCGTCTCATATCGGAGGAGCAGGGGGCTTTCATTAGAGGGAGGTCTATTTCGGACAATGTTCTTATTGCTCAGGAGTTCATGCATGCTCTTCATAGAGCTCCGGTCAGACGATGTCTTATGGCTGTTAAGCTCGATATGGAGCGTGCTTATGATAGAATGAGCTGGGTTTTTTTGTACCACTCTCTTCTGGAGTTCGGGTTTGATGAATTATTTATAGAATGGATTTTGGCATGCATTCACAAGCCCTCCTTTTCTCTAATCATAAATGGAAACCCGACTGATTTCTTCCAATCTAGTGTTGGTCTCAGGCAGGGTTGCCCCTTATCTCCTTTGTTGTTCATCCTGGCTGCTGATGATCTTTCTCGTGCTTTACGTCAGGCTCAGCAGGACAGGCGGATTGCCCCAGTTATAGCTGGTTCTGAAGGACCCTTTGTTTCCCACCTCCTGTTTGCTGATGACTGTATCCTCCTAGGCCCAGCTTCTATTGAGAATGCGGCTTCCTTTCATTCTATTATACAGAACTACTGCCAGGCTTCAGGTCAGAAGGTCAATTCTCTGAAGTCTTCTATTTGTTTTAGCCCGAAGACCTCTAGATCCACTAGAGAAGCCATCATCAGGGTGTCGGGTATCACCACTCAGACGGATAGATTTATGTATTTGGGGATCCCTATAACGGGGAGATGCCCTCGTTGCTCTGACTTCTCCGAGATTGAGAGACGGGTGCGCCAGCGCATTGAGGGATGGCAGGTGACTGGTCTTTCGATGATGGCTAGAGTTACCATTATTCGATCAGTTGTTTCATCTCTTCCCCTGCATATCCTGTCGAATACTGCCATTCCTATTACTTGCCTGAAAAGGATCGAGAGATGCTTCCGTGATTTCCTATGGGCTTCTGGTCAGGATGGTCATGGGATTCACCTCTTATCCTGGGATTTGGTCTGCATGCCTATCGGTGAGGGTGGTCTCGGTATCCCGTCTTTGATTGTTAGAAGGAAAGCCCTTATTGCCAGACATGCTTCGAGATTTCTTCTTGAACCACATTGTCTCTGGAGCTCTCTGATGCGTAGTAGATATGGAGAATGGTCGGCTGCTATGCAGATATCTGCTCCCCGGGGTTGTTCCTCTTTTTGGAAGGAGGTCTGTTGCTATGGTCAGGCTATCTTGGACAATATCTCCTGGATGATCGGAGATGGTTCTTCGATTAATGTTATTCAGGATACCTGGATTTCGGAGCTTCCTCTCTCGGTGGCCCTCCTTTATCAGTGTTGAGACCCCTCCCAGCTTAAGGGTTAAGGACTTGATCTCCTCTGACCCTCCTGCTTGGCATATCCCCTCTGTGACCAGATTATTTGGTGCTGAGCTTGCCCGGCGGATTTTATCGATGCCGCTTCTTCCGGGTCGATCTTCTGATGCTAGACTCTGGCAGAGATCCTGTCTCTCTAAGGCTCCGACCAGGGATCTGATGATGATGTTTAGACCCCAGCCTCAGCGCCTAGAGGACGCAGCGTGGATTTGGAAGCTTCCTACTATTCCTAGAGTTCAGTTATTTATCTGGAAGCTTCTGTGGGGCTCTCTTCCTACCTGTGCTCTCCTATCCCGGAGAGGTCTTCCTATTCAGTCGACTTGCCCGCTATGCAGCTTAGAGGAGGAATCTATTGAACATGCGATTTTCATCTGCCCCACTGCTAGAAGGGTCTGGCTTATGATGGGATATCCGGTCAGACATAATGGCTCGGGCTCCCTGCTTTCTTCTTTCCTTCTGGACCTTCGGAGGTGCCCTCAGTATAAGAAATGTCTCTGGGCTGTCACAGCTTATCAGATTTGGTTAGCTAGAAATCAGCTTATTTTCTTTGAGGACACTATCTCTCTTTGTAAAACTGCTAGGAAGATCAGATTATTGGCGGCGGACTGTGCTCGTATTGGTTTTGATATCTCTGGCCACTGGGGATCCCCTGCTGCTTCGGCAGCGAACCGGCATATGGTTTTTATCTCTTGGGAACCCCCCCTCCAGGGTTTATCAAAGTCAATTTTGACGGGAGTGTCCGTGGTAGAAGTGCAGGTTCCGCGTTTATTATCAGAGGTCCTCATGGTGACCTTCTGGCGGCGGGAGGTTTTGGTACTCTTGACTCCTCTGTCCCCATGACTGAGCTTCAAGCGGCTTGGGCGGGTATTTCTTATGCTGCCCGGGTTCTTCATGCTCAGAGGCTTTGCATCGAGGCGACTCTATGTCGGTTATTTCTTGGATCCAGATGCAGAATTGCCCTCCTGCTCTTTCTAATCCTATTTTGTTGGATATTTGGGCAATTTTGCAGCAGATTGAATGCGTCCAGACCAGACACATATTTCGCGAAGCCAACTCGGCAGCGGATTGGGTTGCTGCTTCTGTGGCTCGGCTTTCTGGCCCTTGGATCTTGTCTCCGGGTGACCCCTGCCCTGCTCCTTTGCAGCAAATTTTGTATTCTGATCTAACTGGGCTGACTCACGCTCGACTTGTGTGACCGCCCGTTATTTCCAAAAAAAAAAAAAAAGACATAAATAAAAGACCTTCAATACACACAAATTGGAGTAGAGCTATATATTTAGCATTGATACGTAAATAGCGCATGATAGGTTACTCGATGAAAAAAAACTACAATATTGATAATCTGGATTGGTGGATATAATCTACTATTTTTAATTACTTATCATCGAAAATATCATATAGCTTGAAATTCCTTCTTCGATAGTGGTCAAATTAATGGCATGCATATTTTATGTTATTTAAATTAAACATCTTTTACTACACGATACATGGTGCAGAAATCTCAAAATTTAAAGATTTTGTATTTATAAGTAGTTTAGAAATATTAAATCACATAAAAGAACTTTAATTATTAGTATTGAGCCAGATATCATATCTTTAGGAGCCATCGATCTCATAGTTGCTATCATGTGAGAACTCACATAATATTTTGTATACTTAATGAAATTTTATTTATATTAAATTCTCTATATTTGAAGAACATAATTTTTAATTAAAACAACAATATCATGGTATTAATTTCTGGCATTATAATCATCACTTTTTTCATCCAAGTTATTGTTCCAAGTAAATCCGGTCTAAGCTAAACTCGACCGATAGCAGCTTTAATTCACAGCATTAATGGAAAAGAAAATTGTAACGGACAATATTAGAAATAAGTATTGGATGAATAAAATCCTTATGTTTGATAGTCCAAAAGCTATTCCTGGATAAATGTACAGAATAGTATTTATCCAAGGGATAGCTGAGGGAGCACCTTTTTAAAATTCCAAGTCTACCATTAAGGGATAACTTTAGTTGTTTCTGGATTCCGTAGGTGGTGTTTGATAGCCTAAAAGCTATTCCCTGGATAAATGCTATCTCATGGATAAGCATTTTTTTAAAATTACAAGTCTGCCATCACAGGATAACTTTAGTTGTTCCTGGTTTCTCTAGGGAATAAGTTCAGGGGATAACCCATGGTTAACCATGGGTTATCCCCTCTGGTTAAATTTTTGAGGCCTATCCCTTTTAGCTATAGCATTTGGGAATAAGGAGGGATATCCATCCTTATCCCCCATATCAAACACTACCTTAGGGAATAAGTTCAGGAATAACTCATGGTTAAACATGGGTTATCCCCTTTGGTTAAACTTTTTCAGACATATTTCCTCTAGCTATAGCATTTAAAAATAAAAGAAAATATTTAGAAAATATACTTCCTTATCTCTCAACACTGCTTAGTGGATAGCAGCATATGTTGATTATCTGATATGTATAATCATGACTGTTGCAGCGATGCCCGCTAATCCCATCGAAGGTACCCCTGATCCGAATCCCCCACGATGCCGTAATTGCAAAGCTAGCAACCAACCGTAGGTTTTGCACAAAGGCGCCAAGGAAGTACCACGACCTTATGTCTGCGTCGCGGTCACCGAATATCACCTTTCAGTGAATGCAGTCATGAAAAGGAAGTCCAAACCTTGTATCTTGTACTTGAATCATAATTATGAATTATCAAATATTGGATGGATAAATTTCCTCAATGTATCATTTGGATTTGGAATCCCAAATTCCCAATCGATGCAGGTGGAAAGCGCTCGTTAAAGGCCATTTAAAAATACCTATCATCCAACTTTTGCGACACATAAGAATGAAAAGTAAGAGAATTTAAAAAATATCTTAAATTATTTAAATGATATCTAATACTAATTTTATGTGAGAAACAACTACATTGTAGGAAATAATTAGATAATTACCTCAGAAGTATATAGCATGAGTAATTTTAATAAATTATTAAAATATACTATTTTTGGATGAACTGCTATATCTATTTAGATAATGCTTATTGCCTATGGTTATCTTGCAAATATGTAAAATAAATTTTATTATTACAAAATATGCATTTAAATATTTAATATTATTATTTTAGATTTTATCTAAATTCTGCATAATGAAAACAAGTGTATTATATATTTATGCAAGTGAATATTTATGATATAAACCGTAACAAATGACGATAGTATTTGACATGTATTTATATAAAAATATTTTGGTCAGCATTTGAAAAATATGAAACTAAGTTTTGGATAAGAAATATGCCACCCATGATTCACTGTGATATGATATGATATGATTTCTGACTTCGAGATCCACCTTTATAAGAAATATATATATATATATGTGTGTGCATGGAGGATATACCATATGGTGTTCTGTTTTATGACGAATATGACTTGTTGATATGATTCTGGTATCGGAATCCTTCTTTCATAGAAGATATATACGAAGGATACATACCCCTGTGGTAATCTGTTATGTGATACGATAAACTTTCTGATATGATTATGGTACCAGGATCCTTCCTCTATAGAGGATATATATGGAGGATACACCCTATATAGTATTTTATTTTAGTCTTGTCACATGGATATATATAGATATAGTGTGCGATAGTAGCGTATTCATAACAAGATGAATATAAATATTAATGACAACAGAATTTTGATTGTGATAAGTTGAAAAAAAATCTAAAACTAAATTTTGGAGACATGATATGGCATATATTTTCAATACATTTTAAGAGTATAAATGAACATGAATTCAACATATTTTAAGTATGTGAGTAACATGATAATAAGATGTTCTGTATGTTCCGACATATGAAAATAAATGAATCATGATATGCCATATTTTTATGTTAATTATTATGATATATTTATAATAAGCTTATTTACTGAGTGTGAGCTTATTAAATTTTTGTTAATATTTTTCAGAGCCAAAAAATTAAAATGGGACTTGGGAAGAATGAAGATTTTATCGGTCTAGTTTAGATAAAAGTTTATGTTATTACTTTTGCATATAATCCAGACATTTACTTATGCTAAGAATGTTATGAATTTTTAATGGTATTGCAGTTTATTATCCCTTTATGTGCTGATTGTTTGGTTAATGATTGCCTTATTGCTTAGCATGTGGCAGGTTGCCATCTTCTAAATCTACTGTTAGGTTTGAAGCATAATAGTTTTTTTTTTTACATGTGAATTTTTAAACAACGATGGATTGAATGCCGCTAGTTCTTGCAAATACTGATAAAATGCAACCTAAAATGTGACCTCTATATTGCACATAGAAAATTTTCTCACACAGTTTGTTACGAGGAGATTGGTGTTGTTGGAGTGAATTATTGTGAAAGGTAATGAAGAAGCCAACAAATCAAATATGTGTTCCAAAAAAAAAAAAGATTCTCCTGTGATCGGTCATCTTACTTCTGCACCGCTGGCTTATTGATGGAAAATATTTGGGGTTTCTCTAGAGATACACTCCCCTCTCCACGGAAGCCACATTACTTTTGATTTTTTAATCTCAAGTCAATTCTATTTTTCAAAAAAATAGAAAAGTTGAAGAACTTTCAAATGCTTACTTACTTATTTATAAGTCTGTAGATGCACTTATTTAAATAATAGATGCATCTAATATCTTTACATGGTGTTCATGAACGTACTAATGCACCAAGTGATGCACATTATTAAACTAACGTGCATCCATGAAATCAAGGATAGAAGTTTTCAAAAGCTTCAAACTGACTAATTTCTGCATAAAAATATAAATTTAATTAACTATCTCAAAGTATAATATTAATTGATAATTATAAAAATAAAAAAATAAATTGAAATATGTTGGTAAGACTCTACTTATTAAAATATACTTAAAGTAGAGATTATTTTATATTTCATGAGATGAATGAATAGTTTGAGATTTTGTTCCATCTCAAAATTCAGATTCGGCATCAAACTAAAAAGATTAAGTGCAATTCAAATCTGAATCTCAAGCTGAGTTAAAAATAAAAAAAAAAAAAATTTCTTTCAGCTTGGCTCAATAAGACTTGATTCTACATGGCAGCATAGTCTATTCTAACTTTTAGAACTTTTATAACTCCATTTAATTAACTTTAGAATTTTAGTTGGCTTATGTTTTAATGTTTGAATCTATTAAATATTAATTCAGACTAACTAAACTTGAATTGAGCCCGGTTCAAGATTGAATCAATTTTTGGCTTGATTAAAAATTTGCGAGGTGCCTTTTCAGGTTTATTATGCTCAGCAACATTCAGAATTAAGCTTTAATTAAAATAAAAATGGTGAGAAATAAGCTTATCTTGAGCAACTATTTCAAAACTATAATTAATTTCAAACTAAGCTTAGCCAAACCCATGGTTTTGCATCTATACTTCCGAGTTCTGTAAGGCACAGTCTAAAGTAATTGAGCCTGATTTATTTGATTGGCTTATATTTACAAAAAGAAGAAAAAAACAGCTAGATAATTGAAAGTTAATTTGATTTCGAGTTTGCCGGTCAATTTAATTGGGTGTCTTGAAAACTTGAGTTGGACAAAAATATGAAATTTTCATTTCCTAAGTGTATCTCTAGTTATGATATAAAGAAGATTGACCTGTCATGCCTAAGGTTTGGAGAAGTGAAAAATGTAAATTAAAGTTATCACCATTTCTTTCTTCTTTTCTCACTTCATTTTGGCTTCTGCAGCTCTGCAGAGTCTATGGTTAGACTAGAAAAGCAATGTAAAATTAGAGATGTTCGCAAAAAGAGAGAAGATCACATGTCCTGAAAAGTATATAAGTATTTTTCCGTTCACACATTCTCATGCATGTCTAAAAGAACAACGTAAGGGAGGCGCCCATTCCTTTCACAAACAAAATTTCTCTGCACAGTTTGTTTCGAGGGGATTAGTGTTATTTGTGAGAATTACTGTGAAGAACGAGAAGTACTTCATATCGTCCGATGCTAATGCGGGCGGTGGCTCGGCTGTGTTGCGACTCGCCAAATTAAGTTTAGCAAGCCAAAGAAACCCTGTGTGCATTTAATGAATGGCACAAAGAATTTTACTAAAATGACTTTTGTGTTTCTTTGACTGGACCCCAATGTGTACTGGAAAGTGATGATGGCGCGTGTGAGGTCATGACTTTGGGTCCGAGAACGTACTTTTCAAGCTACCATTGCAAAATCCAAGTCTTCGGTAAATGAAAAAGAAACCAACGTTTGACAGCAGGTGCCCACTTTCATAGCAGTACTATTCCAAGTCACGTCGCAGATGAAAATAGAATTCGAATGCCTATGTTCATACCGCTTTAATCTAAGCCGGGGTGCAGGTAAAAGAGGAAGAAAATGAGGGCCTGTCAATGAATGCTAGTGCCCCACTTTATACAACTGCTAATCGAAGATTTGGTGGAAATGAAGAGGAAAAGGGGTGCAAAATATATACTTTGTCATGGTACCTGCGCGGAAGGGTCATTCATAGGCATTCATCAGTCATAGATCAAAAATTCAACATAAAATAGATACCAACTTAATTATCAAACTGATAAAATTCTTGACAGACAGATTCCTTTGCATATTATAATTAACGATGCGATGAGAATACAACACGCCAGCTGAATGGTTTGTCGGGTTGACGGGCACGACATGGGAGCCGGACTCGAAATGAGTTAACTCGTCGCTTAAAATTCATACTGTCGTTGCATTCCACTGATTTATTATTTTGAAAAGAGAAATCAAAATAGAAGAAGGATTTTCTCTCAAGAATAAAATTGATCTATTACGTTTCATTAAGCACATCTCCATATAAATATTGTTTCTTGTTTCTACGGATAAGCATAATCCTCTTATGATCTTATCCATCTAAGGCTATCCTATCAAATCATAAAAAGATAGGCTCATTATTTAAAAAACTAACTCAGACTAAATAACATAAAATAAAATACTAACAAACTAACAACCATTATCTGATGGGGACATCAGTAAGAAGAAAAGGTTGTAGACTGATACTCTTTGGTTTTGTAGTTAATCTACTTTCTGCAGGTTCCACTTACTCGAGCCAAGAGTTTCATTTCTCAAGTGGCAACTCATGCTGCAAAATTTTAACTTCTGCCAAGTCTCAAAGTATCGACACTTCCTGCCTTGAGTCAACACTGCTATCAAACATCAAGTCTTCTCTTTGGAAGTCAAATCTTGGAGGACACATGGAGGTATCTGATGATGACACATGGCAAACTAAGGAGGTGCCACATGGAAGCTTGTGCAACCAAATTTGTTAGGGATTGATTGTAATTAGTTAGCTATATCATAACTAATCCTTAGATTGTTATGATCTTTTAGTTTTTTGGGCTGAAATTTCTGGAAGTCCTTTGGCCTATAAATAGGCCAAGCTTTCCCTCTGTAGATATGAAGTTTGAGAAATAAAATCAAGTTTATTTGATTTCTTTTGCCAAGTGCCTTGTTCATCTTTGAGTATGAAGAGGGTGAGATGCTCTTAGTTTGAGTTGGGCTCGTGTTTCCCTAGTCTTAGATCTAGGTCACTCCTTGAGGGAGAGGGTGAGAGGCCCAATTTGCTACTCTAAACCATTCTACCAAGGTTCCATAATAGTTTCAGGAAGAAGGACAAGTGCTACCCAAGTCTCAGCAAAATTTTTCAAATCCTTCCTTTCCTTGTTCGAATTTTTTTATTTCCTTCAATTCCTTTGCCTCCACGGTCTTACTTCTGATCACTTGCAGGTTCTCTTGAGGATGTTAGAGTTGAGGATGATGGCTCCACGTCAAGGATCAAGTGCCAAGGTGAGTTCTTAAGTAAGGAGTGTAGATCTTGTCAACCAACCCTCAATTCTTTGAGTGTTGAGTGCATCCCTTCCACTTTAAGATCTTACTTCATTGTTGAAAAAAAAAAAAAAACCTCTTGGTCCTTTAGATCTGAAGTTTTAAAGGTGCTTAACTTAGTTTGAAGGTTTCCATACCTTTAGATCCTAATCTTTTTATTTCTTTGAAAGAAGCTTGCACAAGGGTATTTAGATTTCTGCTTCCGGTTTGATGTTCTTCATTTCTCCCATGCATGAATTCAGCCATAGCTTGGGCTCAAATGTTCATTAAGGGTGGTAATCACTTAGAACACATCACCATCCCTCATTCCACCAATTTTTTTTTTCGTGCCCCATCAGCTTTGGTATCAGAGCTTTGGTCTCTAAGTTAAGCTTGTAAGTTGCTGGAATTTCTGTTCTAGTTTTAGTCCGAGATTTCCATGAATTTTTTTATAATTTTTTAAGGGTAAAAAATAAATAAAAATTTATTTGCTGCACTTTAGGACTTTAAGTTCCGAAATCTAAAATTAAAAAAATATATTTTAGAGTTTTGGAATAAAAAAAATTCGAGTTCTTAGGTTGTTTTCTGGAAGACTGTTTTGGTTCCCTCCATTAAATTTGATTTTAAAAAAAAAAAAAAATAATTTTTTAATTTGAGATCTGAGATTTAGACTTCAAATTCTGTTATTTTCCACTTAAAGTTTGAATTTAGAGGGGTTTTTAAATTTAAATTTAAATTTTGAAATAGGTAGTAGAGAGTTTGTTAAGCTGCTAGAATCTTCTAGCAACTACTATCATAACAACTTCCTCAACCAAATTTAAAAAAAATTGAATTCAAATTTCAAATCTAGGATTTTCACTCTGAGATCTAACTAATTCAATTTTCATTTTGAATTTTTGAAAATTTAAAACTTTAAATTTCAAATTTTCAAAACCGGGTTAGTTGAAGGTTAGTTAGAAGCTGCAAATTTTATTTAACCACTTTTACCTCCAAGAATAAAATTTTAATCTAAATTTTAAAATAAAAAAATTAGCTTCTGAAATCTAGACTTCAAGATTTGAATTTCTCAATTTAAGTTTGCATTTGCTGAATTTTAAAATTAGATTAAATTTACTTAATTGTACTAAGTCTAGTCGATTGTGCTAGTTAATTGCTGAAATTGTGTGCATCCATATATACATAAACCATCTTAAGGGCATTCAATATAACATAAGGGGAGGAGTTAATAACCTTTCCTTAGCCCACAACAACCATCCTCATTATGCATTGACCTAAGCCTTAATTAAAATCAAGTATGCACCTAAATTAAGGACACCAACAAGTCGGGTTCAAGTGCAAGAGGAGACAAAGCACTATTTGAGTTTGTAATTATTCTTAGAAACTGGTGTCTAAGACTAGAGGTCTAATGGCAAATGCCTTAAGCGGACTTGCGGTTCTTTAATTGGGTCCTTGCGAAAGCAAGGGGGGCCTCCCGCATTCCCACCTCTTACCTGGCCAGTGACAAAGGTAATTGCATCCTTAACTAGTACCTAGTCAGTCCTGTATTTTGAACTTCTAGGTTTAGGAGCCCTAGAAGCTAGGTTTGTACTTCTTGTTTATAGGTCAAAAGTTCTATCTTTCTTGGTTTGTACCTATGGATCCTAATCTTGAACTCTTTATGAGGACCCTGACTGAAAAGTTAGACACTGTAACTGAGCAATTAGGGCAAATCAACAAAGAATTAGGTCAAGTAAAAGATAGAGTTGAGACCCTTGAAGAGCCTCAAAGGATCCCCATCGAACCTGAATCATCTAGGTCAATTCCTCGAGGTCCAAGAGCCCAATATCATGTGCACATCCCTGAATACAATCCAAGGAGACTTGATCCTGATTTCATGGAAGAAGCCCGTCGAGTCCATCGGCCTGACTTTACTCCTGATCGTATCCCTAGGCGACCTCACCAGGATTACTTAGATCAAGATGAAAGAGCCATGAGGAACATTCGATTAGAGGCTCCTATCTTTGATGGAAGCCTAGACCCTAAAGCTTATGTTGACTGGGAGGGAGAAATGGATCAATATTTTGAATGGTATGAGATGACCGAGGAGAGAAAGTATAAGTTTGCCAAACTGAGGTTAGTCCGCCAGGCTAGGTTATACTGGGAGAATATCGGGCGAATGCTTAGGCAAAGAGGAGACATGCCCATAACCACTTGGAGAGCTATGAAAATCAAGCTTAGGGAAAAGTATGTCCCTATGTCCTATCACCAAAGACTATTAGATCAGTGGCAAAGATTATACCAGGGCAATAAGACTGTGTCTGAATATATTACCAAGTTTGATGAGTTTGCGATGAGGTGTAACATTGATGAATCAGAAGCTGTAACATTGTCTAGGTTTAGAGCCGGTTTGCGTGAAGAAATTCAAAAGGAATTATTTCTAAGAGAAATCACTGACCTAGACCAAGCCTATCAAATAGCCAGAGATTGTGAAAGGTTTCAAAGGGGACCGATAGTCAGAAGACCCGAACTAAGTAAGATTAGCACCCCTACTCAGAAACCAGGGTTCAACCAAATGCGACCAAATCACCCCACTCCTACTATCCCATCCGGTCAAACGAGTGACAAGGGTAAGGCCCCTGTAGTTCAAAAGAGTAACAACCCGAATGTCCATTGTTTTAAATGTAACAGGAAGGGACACTATGCCAACCAATGCCCTGCCCGTTCTCTACACATAGGAGAACTAGCTGAAGAGGAC